>CM046456.1:45496589-46041589 GCA_025506515.1 Flaveria trinervia
AATCTGGCACAGACACAAGTAGCAACATGATATCTGGTCTAGAAGCTGTAATACATCAAGACCCAATCAACTCTGTAAAGTGTTTCATTAACCTTTACCTTTCTGATCTGCATCCATTTGTATGGTGTTGCACGTGGAGTAGAACAGGCTTACAGTTTGTAAATCAAACTTATTCAAAAGATCTTTTGTATATTTTGACTGATGAATAAAGGTTCCATCAGCCTTTTGTTTAATTGCAATCCTAGAAAGAACTGTAATTCTCCCATTGCACTCATTTCCAACCTCTTTTTCATTAATGTTGTAAAATCATCACAACTGGGGATCAGAGGATGCAAAAATGATATCATCAACATAAATCTGAACAAGTAGCTTATGCTGATCCACCTTCTTAATAACAAAGTTTTATCAATGGAGCCTCTAGTGAAATTATTCTTAAGAAGAAAAGTGAAATGTCTCATACCAGGCTCTAGGAGCTTGTTTCAACCCAGAAAGAGCCTTATCAAGTTTATACACCCATTCAGGATGTTTATTATCCTCAAACCTGGTGGTTGACACACATAAACTTCTTCCTTTATTTACCATATAAAAATGCACTTTTGACATCCATTTGAAAAACTTTAAGATTGGGAATGCAACATAGGCTAAAACAATCTAATGCCTCTAGTCTGGCTACAGGGGCAAAGGTTTCATCATAATCAATACCTTCTTCTTGTGAAAACCCCTGTACAACCAGTCTAGCCTTGTTCTTAACAATAAGCCCATTTTCATCAGTTTTATTCCTAAACCCCATTAGTGCCTATTGCACACTTACCTGGGGGAAGAGGACCAATTCCCACACTTGTTGTTTCTTGAACTGAAGTAGCTCAAGCTGCATGGCTTCAACCCATCCATTGTCTCTCAAAGCAACATGATAGTTCTTTGGCTCTAGCTGACTGATGAAGAGAGCATAGAAGCAGAAGTTAGACATTGACTTCTTGTTGAAACTCCAGCATTGATATCACCAATAATTTGAGACATTGGGTGATTCTTCAGTTCTTGATAACAATGAGATCTGTGCAAGTGTTTGTAGGACCTTCAGCAGCAGCAGATGTTGATGCAGACTCTTGAAACCAAGAATTGGATGGTAACTCAAAAGATGTAGAGGAATCAGAGATCTCATCAGGAAATAATTTAGCAGACACAGGCAGTTGGTCACTAAACTTGAATAGGTGAGTATTGATATTATCATCATCATCATCAATACCACCAGGTGGAAGAGGTGGAAGACATGCTGCAGAAGATGATTTATCCACATGATCTGCAACAGCTGGAGGTTGATAAGGAACATATTGTAGTATGTCCAAATCAAATAACTCCACAGGGTTTTGTGGAATCTTGTCCATAGGAGATTCATTAAACTTCACATGCAAAGTCTCTTCAACTATCTTTGTTCTACAGTTGAAGACTCTGTATGCCTTGCAAGTAGATGAATAACCAACAAAATACCCTACATCCACCTTAGGATCAAATTTTGGAGTTGATCCTTTGTGTTGAGAATAAAACAGGACACCCAAATGCTTTGAAAAATGAAATTAGAGGAGCCAAGTGATGGAGAACTTCATATGGAGTCTTCATCAACCTCTGATTTACTAAGGCTCTATTCTGCACATAGCAAGCTGTCTTAACAGCTTCAGCCCAAAAGGTCAGTGGCAAACCAGAGTCAGCCAACATGGACCTTGCAGCTTCAATTAGGGTCCTGTTCTTCCTCTCCACTACTCCATTTTGTTCTGGAGTCCGTGGGATGCTAAACTGCCTTTTGATTCCCTTTGAAAGATAGAAGTCATCAGTGTATGGTTTCTGAATTCAGTTCCATTGTCACTCCTTATACACTTGACTGAAAGGGAATACTGCTTCTCAACATACAACACAAAGTGAATAATCTTCTGAGCAACCTCATCCTTTGAATGTAGAAAGAAAGTCCATACAAATTGGAGTAATCATCCACAATTACCAGACAGTATTTCTTCTTTGCCATGCTCATCACTCTCACAGGACCAAATAGATCCATATGCAGTAATTGCAAGCAGCAGTGGACTTAGGCTCTTCAATAGGAGGGAATGAGACTTTGTGCTGTTTTCCTTTTAAACAAGCAGTGCAGGTTTCATCACAGTGGAACTCCTTTATTGGTAGCCTCTGACTAAACTATTGTGGATCAGCTGATTCATGTTTTTGAAATTAACATGACCCAGCCTTCTGTGCCACAGTTTAGATTCTTGAGGAGAGGCTTTTGGAAATAGGCAAGGATGGCCTCTGAGATCTATTTTCTTGGAAGATCTAAGGCATACACTCTTCCTGTCCTGTTGGCTCTCAGGAGAGTGTGATCATCCAACATCTTATCAATCAAATGCAGAACTTTGGATGACAGAATCCTACAGTTCTGACTGGTGAAAAGAGCAACATGGCCTTTATCACATATTTGACTGACACTCAAGAGATTGTACTTGAGATTTTCCACATGATTAACATCATCAACTTTATTTCTCTCCATTGAGACAAAGCCTTTTCCAATGATGTAACCCCTAGCATCATTGCCAAAAGAAACAAACCCCTTCTTTCCTAGAGTAGTCATGAAGAAAGAGCTATTCCCAGTCATGTGCATAGATCCCCCACTGTCTACATACCAGATGCTACTTTGGCATGTGAAGAAACCCTGCATTATAAACAATCAGTTAGTTTTGGAGACCCAAACCTTTTTGGTTTTGGCCTGTTCTCATCAACAGATGGTAAACTAACAGGTTTGATGGAACAACAGCCTGAGAGGAAGAAGATGGTGAAGAAGAGGAATCCTTTGGCTTGGACCTCCTTTTCTGTGGTTTCAACATAGGAACATCTAATTGGTTAACTCTTCCCAATAGATGTTGAACCATCATAACCAGCTGTGTCTGATTTTGTGATAAAGCTTTCAGCTCTTCAGACACATTGGCATTAGAGTTTGATAAGTTCCTATGTTGCACCTTCTTCTTTTGAGCAATCTCAGCTGTTACCTGTTTAACCCCTTCCTTTTTGGATTTCTTTATGGACTTAAGGGTTACAGGATTTGATGTTGCTGATACAAATGTGGCTTCAAACTCAGTTTTCATTTTAACTATTTTCTTTTTAATTTCCTCTTTATTTTGAGTTTGGATCCTCTTTTGTACCACAATCATCTGTAAGATGATTGAACAAGCCACATACTTCACATGGTTTCTTCTTCATCTTATGTTGATCATCAACTAAAGAGGATGAAACTACTGAAGACTTGCTCTTCAGTACTTTGGAAGCATTGTTTGCTTTCTTGACTTCCTCTTTAGTAGTCTTCAAACTCTTTCTACTGACAGTTTTCTTCTCTTCAGTACTGACAGTAGTTGGAGTTTGAACTTCAGGTGTTAAATCTTGCTCTCCAGTCCTTTCAGGACTTTCAAAATTAACTCCTGAGTTGATCAACTCTTTGATCATGTGAGTGTCAGCAGTGGAACCATCAACATCAGCTGATAGGTTCTGAGAGGGCTTAGTGCTGACGTTCTACTTCTGATGGTGCTGTATCAGAAAGTAGATCACATGATGAAACGGATTGGTTATTGCTCTCTCACCATCAGATTCTACCTCCTCTCTGGAGTAAAATCTGTAGGTGGAGCAGTGTGATTATGACCAATGCCAAACTTCACATTGGAAGCAGATTGCTTACTAAGAAGCATTTCAAAACCCTTGGAAGAATTTACCCATCGATCACCTCTACCTGGGTAGTTGCAAGTGTTTCCTTGAGATCTCTATACTTCTCTAGAAGTATCTCTTCCCTAGCCTTATCATTAGTGATTTGGCATTTAAGTTTGTAAATCTCATCATTCTTATCATTAAGCATAGACTCAAATTCAGCTTTGCTTTTGGAAATTGTTTGTTCTAGCTTAATGTTCTTGTTAATTAAAGCTACATTTGCTTCTCTAATAGATGCAAATGCGGCTATGCATGATTCAGAACATAGTTTGGCTTTTGCCTCAGAGGATACCTGTGATAACTGGTATAGAGGCATTAGGGATGAAGTATCAGCAGAATCCAAAGCCATAAGAGCTAGATTTCCAAAGGGACTGTCACCACCATGTTACCACACCAGTGAACAGTTGTTCATGACCAGACAAATCATCTGGTAAACTGCTCCAGTCAACAACTCCTGGGGTGAAGAAGCTATGTTGTTGAGGTTGAGTTTGTTGATGAGATTGGGAAGGTTGAGGTTCAGGCAATGCATGTGATTGTTGTGAATGGGAGCTTGAACCGGATTAGACTGAGGCAAGTAATAGCAGGGAAAAGGATATGACATTGGACCCTGGGGACAAAGTATGCAGGAGATCTAGGTGTGAATGATGACCAGAACCAGCAGGATGTTGCCCTCTGTTTTGTGGACTAGTACTAGGAAAAGTCACAAAGGGTGCAGAAGAGTTAGATCCAGTTGATCTACACTCTCTTGCAAAGTGTCCCAGCTTTTGGCATTTGTGACACCTCAACTTACTCTTGTCAAAACCAACTTTGGTTTTGCCAGAGAGTCCAGGAAATTTCCTGCCAGTTCTCTTGTAGAACTTCTGAGATCTGATATTAATCAATGTCATTTGGCTCAGAATATCCATCTCTTCTAGATCATCATCAGCTATTCCTTTCAAATCATCCATGATGAAGCATAGATTGTCACTATTACTGCCAGAATGACTATCAATACCAACAAATGCATGATCAGAACTATTTGAAGAGAAATAAATGTGCTCATCATAATTTCTTTCAGATGCAGCATATTCTGACTCATGACCAACCAAGGCAGTATTCCCTGGTACAAAGTCATCAGTGAGCTTTCCTGATGAGGACAGTTTCCTTTTCTGCTCTATCTCTCTTTTGAATGTAAGAAGTTTCCCATGAAGTTGGGTGAGAGATAGGCTATCCAGATTTGCACTGGAGCGTAGGACAATAGTGTGTGTGTCCCATCTCTCAGGCAGTGATCTGAGGAACCTGTTATTCATCTGGCTGTTGGTGTATTCCTGTTTCACCATTTTCAGCTCAGAGATCAAGCAGGAAAAACGCTCAAACTGTTGAGTCAGTGTCTCACCCTTTCTATGAGAGAATGTCTCATATTGTTGGGCAAGGATTTCTCTGTTGTTTGCTAAGACCTCATCTGTGCCACCGAATTGTTCCTTCAGGGCATTCCAGAGATCATGAGCAGTTTCATGATGCATAAGCCCTGAATAGATTTCATTAGGCAGTGCCATGGCCAGAATTCCATGGGCTTTAGCATCAATCTCAAACAGTTTCTGATCTTCATCAGAGTATTGTTCCTTCTTCTTCGGAACCATTTGATTGGTTTCCGGATTGTTCACCATAGGCTTATGTGGTCCATGTACCACAGATGTCCAACAACCTGAACTGTTAACAGACAGGTGATGAAGCATTCTTCTCTGCCATATGTTATACTCGGTCCTAACCAGCATCGGGGGCTTGGTTGAGGAACGGTATTATGAGGATCATTAGAAGGAGTAGTCATCTCAGATTCAATCAAATTCAATTAAGCTATAACAGATTTAGAACAAAACACAACAACCAATTGAACCAAGAGAGATCTCAAAATAAATGAACGAAAGCATCAAAAATTCAATAATCTATAACCAGTTCTTGCAAATATGCTAATTCAATCAAACATAGATATCAATTAGCAGTTTCAATGATCAATTGTTAGATCGATCAATGATTAACCAGCTCTGATACCACTTGTTACGATAAGTGATCTACGTTTGATTGATTAGAGAGTATAGCAGCGGAATTCTAACACTGAATTAGCCAATTCACAAGAACAAAGAGATATTCAATGTAAGAACAAAAACGGTTATAGATAGAGAATTCTGCAAATAATATTTCATCCAATATTCGCTTTCGTGGTAACGGAATGTCACAATTACAATTAGGTCAACACCTCTTATATAAGAGATGTGACGTCTGCTGATGTCACTTGATAGTGACATCTAACAGAATTTATTACAAACTGCTGATAGTTAACACAACTACTGAAGATGTCAAACAGCTGACATCTTCTTACAAAAATGCTAAGTGTTAACTATTATTACAACTACTGAAACGAAACTACTAAAACTATAACAACTGAAGAACATACTCTTCAGTTGTTTTACAAATACTGAAACTATAACAACTGAAGAACATACTCTTCAGTTGTTTTACAAATACTGAAACAAAGAAAACTACTGAAAGGTAAACCATCACAACAACTGAAGAATGCTTCTTCAGCTGTTGTAACTAACTCTGAAGGCTTCAGTACTTGTACTTGAGCTTCAGCTGTTGTCATCAGCTGATGTCTTCAGTCTTTATACTTCAGCTGTTGTACTTCAGTACTTTAGTCTTTAGCTGTTGAAGTCTTCAGCACTTTAGAACTTCAGCTGTTGTTCTTCAGTACTTTAGTCTTTAGCTATTGAAGTCTTCAGCACTTTAGATCTTCAGCTGTTGTTCTTCAGTACTTTAGTTCTTCAGCTGTTGAAGTCTTCAGCACTTTAGAACTTCAGCTGTTGTTCTTCAGTACTTTAGTCTTTAGCTGTTGAAGTCTTCAGCACTTTAGATCTTCAGCTGCTGTTCTTCAGTACTTTAGTTCTTCAGCTGTTGCAGTCTTCAGACTTTGTCAAACAGCTGATCAAGTCTTCAGCAGTTGTTGTGATGTCTGTGGGACTTAGAGGTTTTTCTGATCAGGCTCATTGGTTCTTTTGGTCCAACAGGATTTAGTAGGAAGGTTATGTAATCAAAGAGAAGAGGTGCCATTGTATAAATAGAAAAAGAAGTGGAATGGGAATCGTAAAAGGCGTTGCAAGTATTTTAGGAATGATAAGCATGGGATTAGGGGAAAGAAGGTGAAGGTTGATGATTGCTCCAATGGGTAGAGGAATGTGGTTCAGATGAAGGAGTGCAATATGTGTGGAATGGTTTACCATAAGGAATGTAGTTTGGAACAAATAGATCTTTCAAGTGCAAAAAAGGGTTATTATGACAAAGCTTGTGCTATTAAGCAAATATTATCGGTGTAGAGGGATGGGCCATTTGGGGCGAGATTAGAATGAAAGATTAGAAGGTTCATGATTTAAAGAATGTCGGGGTGAAAGGGAAGGATAGTAACTCAAAGGCAAACGCCAGAGCATCAAAATGACAAGGAAAAGGCTAGGTTCCCCAAAGTGGTGTCAGGTATGTTTCTAGTGAACCATGTATGCATATTTGAATTGTTTTTATTCTAGAGCTACTAAGAGTTTCGTAACTATAATTTTCTATAATACAATGCCTTGTAAGAGTAGGAAGATATACGTGTCTTTATACGTAGAAATGGGAATTGGTAAGTCAATGAAGGTGATAGAAAAGATTTCCCACACAGAATTTAAAGGTCATAGGTTTCCTACTAGATTATTTGTGATGGCCTTAGAAGGGTTTGATGTCATATTAGGAATAGATTGATACCAGACATTCAATTCATATGTAATCAGACATGTTTTTAATCATGCCAGCTACATTGTGGCTGTAAAGTTTTGTATAAGGCTGATGCACCTAAAACATCCAAAGTCTATCCTGCATGCATGCACTAAGTGTTGAGTAGAATGCTTCGGAAGTTTTACACCATGCACTAGAAAATATTGTAAGTGTAAAATCTTTCAAAGCCAAGACCAACATATTTTGAAGCTTAAAGTGAAGTCTTCCGAAGTTTCAAGGACAAAGTTTTCCGAAGCCAAGAAGTGAAGACAAATTATCTTCCGAAGACTTTTGAAGACATGCTTTTATCTGATGTACTTTACCATAAAGCTGGACCACTTTCCGCAGCAACTTTGTTGACTCACCAACTTTCACAAGTTGGTGAAAAGGTCCATGCTTTTGGTAACTATACATTGAGGTCTTGAGTCTTTTACTTTCTATTTTATGTACTTTTATCTTTTTGTAATATATTAGGATGTCAGTTATGGCATGTCATAGTCACTAGTCAAAAGGCAATCTGCCTTTTGAATCTACATTGATTTTGTTGTTGTCTAGATCATGTATCCAGCTGGCCTTTTGTTGATACCTATGTCCCTAGTTTATGTGCTTAATGTAAAAGGCTGTCATGGCTGACAAGTGGTATCAGAGCTTTGGCTCTTGATTTTGTGTGTGATTCGATTAGTTTTGGTGTTAAACTCATGTTTTTCATTAAAAAAAGGTCATCTTTTTTAGTCCAAGGTGTTATTTGACGTTTCCAGGTATAAAAGTTTAAGTTTTTCTTCATACAACAGATTAGGGTTTCTAGAAAATTGTTTTTGGTGTCAAAGTTTCAAAATTGGAAAATTTTCAAACACTGGTAGCCTTCAGTTGCACGAATAGCTCATTTGCATGATTGAGTCATCCGTATTGTCCATTCGCATGATTGAGTCATTCGCATTGTCCATTCGCACGATTGAGTCATTCGCATTGTCCATTCGCACGATTGAGTCATCCGCATTGTCCATCCGCACGATTGAGTCATCTGCATTGTCCATCCGCACGATTGACTCATCCGCATTTGTCCATCTGCACGATTGACTCATCCGCATTTGTCCATCCACACGATTGACTCATCCTCATTGTCCATTCGCACGAGTGAACCAGTCTTGTTCTAAAGTTCAAAGTTTATAGAAATGGAAGATCAATTCACTGCCTTTACTGCCGGAAGGGACTCTCGCATCCAGAACCTTCTACTTCTAGAAAATGAAATTGGGAATCATAATAAACCACCAAAGCTTATAATGTTAGATGATTATCCACAATGGAAACAGAGGTTCAAGATCTATCTAAATAGAGTTGATCCTAATCTTTGGGCATCCATTAAGATAGGTTACACTATGCAGTCGGTGCTGATGGAGTTAAGCCAACTCTGGGAAGAATGAATAACAGTCAGAAGGTTAAGTACAATGTAGAAAAGAAAGTGTATGCCCTGTTGACTCAGTCGATACCAAAAGACATCTTTCATCAGTTCTCTGAGAACAAGCATGCGAAAAAGTTATGGGAAGCATTGGAGAAGAGATATGATGGGAATGCAACGTTAAAGGCTCTAAAAGCTAAGGCTCTCAAGAAGGAGTTTGATAACTTCTCTTTGATTGGAAATGAGTGCTTGGATGACATTATTGACAAGTTCTACCATCTGATGAGTGAGCCACACACTCATGATGTAACAATGTCTATGGAAGATAAAGTGTCAAGTTTTGCAGACGGTTTGCCGTATAAATAGGATTCGTTTGTGTCAAATCTGAGATAAAATGATATTCTTGCAAAATTGGATATAAATGAATTCATAATGAAGTTAAGAGAGGAAGAACTGAGAATGAAGTACAAGTCACAGAAAGGATCCTACGATTAGATGCCTACACTCTACAACTCATTTCCCACTCCAACAAGTTCAGGAGCACCACTTTAAATAATATGCGTGTCTAGTTCCGCAGCTCCTTCTCAAACCACTGCTTCAGGATCCGAAACGTCAGGGTCATCTTGCACCCAATACATAGTGCCTGAAGCAAATACTACAAAGTTAAAGACCGAGAATCTCGGTAATATCACGATGGAAGTTGCAAAGGAGCACATGGATCTTCTAGCAGCTGTTGTCCATTCCTATGATGGATTAGTTGCTGGGAAGATCAGAAATTGCCATCTTGCAAATGAAGATTACGAGCAAGTTGACGAGAATGAGTTAGAAAGGATGGATATCATGTGGGCTCTTGCAAGTGCAGTTAGACAAGCCAAAAAGTTCGTTAAGAAGACTGGGTAGAATTTAGTACCACTAAAGACACAACCTTTGGTTTCAATAAAACTGAAATCACTTGCTTTAATTGTGGTGAAAAGGGGAATTTTAAACATGAATGTGTAAAGCCCAAGAAAACAGGAAATGGAAATCCATTTTCCACCTTCAACCGTAAAGACAAACCCATGAGTGGTGCTACCTCTTCAAGCAAAGAGACAAAGGCCTTGACTGCTTAAGGTGATGGAGGGCAAGATTGGACCTTCCACTTTGTGTCTCCAGGTGAATCAAACATTGCCTGTGTTAAGGGACTGGATGATGGTTTTGCGAGTGAAGGTGAGATCACAGTTGAGCAAGTAATGTTAGATACTGAAGAAGCTGTGAACGTGGTACATCACTTGGTTGAGGAAGAGCTCAGAGCAACAAGTTCAAAATCTCCAGGATCCGAAGAGTCTAACTCTACATTGATGGCTGATTCAACCAATTCCTCGCAGGTAAGTACTAAAGACCAACTGTTTGAAAAACATGCTTGTGATGAATGTGACAAATTTAGAGAAACCATTGATTTGAAATTTGCTAGGTTATTAGACCACAATGATAACTTAGTAAATGATTTACAACTGTGCATTGAAGCTAATCATATTTTAAAACAAAATGAGTGTAGTTACAAAGAAAAAATATAACTTTTGGGTAAACAACTAAGGGAAACGAGGTTGTTGCTTTCAATCAACCAAATCATATAAAGTTTATTTAAATTCTTTGGAAGAAACAAAGAAAGAAAAAATAGTTTTAGAAGTCGAAGTTAATTATTTAAAACAAAAACTACATAGTTGGACCAGTTCTTCTCACATAGTTCAACACTTAGTGAAAGAACGAAATAATGAGGAAGGGTTGGGTTACAAAGTAGTTCCACCACCACATGAGATCCTTTTAAATACAAAATGTAGACCTGTAAATAACAACCAATAAAGGATCATGTGGTGTCCACTCCTTTGGTTAGTGATCCTGATTCCACGGGTAAACCGGTGAACTCTATC
Organism: Flaveria trinervia; assembly: GCA_025506515.1. NCBI lineage: Eukaryota > Viridiplantae > Streptophyta > Magnoliopsida > Asterales > Asteraceae > Flaveria > Flaveria trinervia. Next base: position 45,507,399 of record CM046456.1, read on the forward strand.
ACTAAACAGAAGGAGTCTACTATGGAATCAAAAGGCAAGATGCCTACTGTTAATTTGGATGATAAATTTGAAAAGGTTAATGTAAGGTCAGGTTCACACATGTCTTCTTCTGAACCCAAAATGACTAAACCAATTAACCAAACCCGTGTTACACGTCAAAGTCCAAATGAACTAAAGGCTAAAGATGTTAAAAATGTTCAAACAATTAATTTTGTTAAAGAAGCAGAAACATCTAAACGAGAAATGACTAAAGCCAACCAGACTCATGTTGCACCTGTATCACACTCAACCTCACATAAATAGTTTCCTCAGCATGTAGAAGGGAGATCATTCTACAGTTGTGGAAAGAGAGGACATATTTCTTCTAATTGTCCTTATTATCAGACTCCTAGAAAGAAAATTGAACTTTATGATACAAAACAAAGTTCTTCTAAAATGAGTTCTCTTACTCCTCCTAAGAGAACTAATGAACCTAAAGTTCTAACTCTAAGCAAGTTGTTTGTTTATCACAAACATGCCTTACACAAAACTGGCTTATGGAAAGAAAAGTCAAATAAGTTGTCTCGTAATGAGAATAATAAGAAGGATGATATTCCCTCATCCTTAAGTGGACAGTGGGTTGAGTTTATGATGTATGAGTCCTCTGGGTCACCCAAGCCAGTTAAGGCTTGGTCCCAAACCTAAACTGATAATTTCCTTTGAATGTGCAGGGTGTCCGCTACAGTGCTATTACAAATACCTGGATTGTTGATAGTGGGCATCTAGGCATATGACCGGGAACTTGTCCTTTCCTTTTGAATGTCAAACAAATTAAAGGAGGACATGTATCATTTGCTGGGAATAAAGGAGGATATATCGCTGCTCAGGGCAAAGTGGGAAACCAGAAAGTCAAGTTTGATAAGGTCAGCTACGTTCAACAACTACTAACAACTTGCTTTCAGTCTCCCAGATCTGTGACAAAGGCTTCAAAGTTGTGTTTGACAACAAGAAGTGCTACGTGCTAAAAAAGGCGTTATCCCGGAGGACAAAGTCCTAATGTTAGCTTCAAGATATAACGATTTATATGTCTTGGATCTATCAAAAGCCTCCACAACTGATCATAAAGTTCAATGTTTCTTGTCAAAGGCAATAGAGAGGGATTCAATCTCCTGGCATAGGAGAATGGGACACATAAATCCACGGAAGATGAAATATCTGATACATAATGATTAATGAATGGTGTGAATGTCAAGAATTTTCAGCTTCCATATTTCTATGTAGCATGTAAGAAAGGCAAACAGACCAAGAAGTCTCACAAGGCAAAGAAAGTTAATTCCATTGACCTGCCTCTCGAGCTTCTACACATGGATCTGTTTGGTCCCGTTAGACTAAAAGTATTGCTGGTGATTTGTATTGCTATGTAGTAATAGATGATTACTCAATATTCTCTTGGGTGATGTTTCTGAAAGCAAAATCAGAAACTTTTGAATCATTCAAACATCTGGTAACTACATTGGAATCACTCTACAAGCTGAAAGTTAGACAAATTTGATCAAACAACAACACAGAGTTTAAGAACCAGTGGATTGAGGAGTTTTGTAAAGAAAAAGGCATTGTACATCAATTTACGTCTGCCTACACCCCACAGATGAATGGAGTTGCTGAGCGAAAGAATCGAAGCTTGATAGAGACAACAAGAACGATGCTAGCCGACTCGAAACTGCCTATCCAATTTTGGAACGAGGCAGTGGCCAATGCATGTTACACCCTCAATCGGGTCTTGGTGGTAAAACGTCATGGTAAAACATGTTATGAGTTGCTCCAGCAACGTAAACCTAACCTGGAATATCTCGAACCATTTGGTGCACCATGTACGCTGCTGAAGAAAACTCAGTCTAGGAAGTTTAGTGAGAAGGCTAAAGAAGGAATCTTTCTCAGATACAATATATCGGATAAGAGAGTCTATAACAACTCAACGGGTAAGGTAGAAGTGTGGTGCAATGTTGATGTTCAGAGATACACCACCCCTCCTGCTGGAAAGGGACCTTCATTCTTCTTCGATTATGATGAATTCTTTAAGTCCTTCATCATACCTATATCCCTTCCTAATGATGAGTCAATGACCAGCATGATGTATGATGTCCTAGACACACCGCCACTAGACTCGACAACATCAACTCCATAAGGTGAATCTTCTAATCCTTTAGGGGGAGCACTTGATGTAAGCGATTCCTCCTCTGATGATGAAGAAGTGGAGACTGAACAGGTGGACCAGTGGGAATAGGTTCCTACTACTGAAAGTACATAAGCATCGGATGTTGATGCCTCTGACACTTTTTAACCTCATACTCCAACAGCTACAGATACTGAACCTGGAATTCAAAATCTGTATTAGGAAGTAGTTGTTCCCACCACTCCTGGATCTCGAATAAATGTTTATCATCTACTGGATAATGTCATAGGGGATGTACTATCGGGAGTACAGACATGAAATCAGCTATACTCAGCTGATTATGCCTCTTTCATGGAAAAAGGTTATCTTCACAATGATGCTTATCGATGTTTTGTGTCTCAATTTGAGCCAAAATATGTAAGTGAAGCCTTAAATGATGAGGCATGGGTTAGTCCCATGTAAGAAGAACTCCTACAGTTCAAAAAGCTAGGAGTATGGACACTGGTGGACAAACCAAAAGGTGCTAAGGTGATTGGCACTAAATGGGTTTTGAAGTGCAAGAAAGATGACCAAGGGGTCATAATCAGAAACAAGGCTCGACTTGTGGTACAAGGTTTTAGACAGGTCAAAGGCATAGACTACAATGAGTGTTTGCACCTGTGGCTAGAATGGAAGCATTTCGTATCTTCCTAGCCTATGCATCTTACATGAAGATTAAAGTTCATCAAGTAGATGTAAAAAGTTCATTCCTTCATGGTGAAATCCGTGAGATAGTCTACGTTAGTCAACCCGAAGGATTTGAGGATCCTTATCATCGAAATAGAGTTTAGAAACTGGACAAGGCTCTCTACAGGCTCCATCAAGCCCCTAGAGCCTGGTATGAGAAACTCTCAACTCATCTTGTGAAACATGGTTTTCACAGAGGAGTGATTGATTGTACGTTATTCATCAAAGAAAAAGATGGTGATTTACTGCTGGTACAGATATATGTGGACGACATAATCTTCGGTTCCAAGAATGAAGAATTATGTAAATAATTTGAATCTATAATGAAATCAGAGTTTGAGATGAGTGCAATGGGGGAGATGAAGTTCTTACTAGGATTATAGGTAGATCAGACACCAAAAGGAATCTTCCTACATTAGACTAAATATGTAGGGGACATCCTCAGTCGGTTTGACATGGAGAATGCTTCAGCTGCTGGAACTCCACTTGCCACGAACTATGATGTGGCACCCGACGAAAATGGTGATCTGGTTGATGCTAAAATGTATAGAGGAATGATCAGATCCTTATATATCTCACAGCGTCTCGTCCTGATATCATGTATGCCACGTGTCTTTGTTCAAGATATCAGGCAAAACCAAAAGTAAATCATCTCATTGGTGTGAAAGGATTTTTTATTATCTGAAGGGTACTCCAACACTTGGGTTGGGGTATCCTCATGACGATGATTTTGAGCTTACAACATATAGTGACTCGGATTATAGCGGTTGCAAAATGAATTACAAGTCAACATCAGCAGGATGTCAGTTCTTTGGTAGACGGTTAGTCACCTGGCAGTGTAAGAAGCAGACATCAGTTGCCCTGTCAACTTGTGAACTTGAATACGTGCTGCTACAAGTTGCTATTCACAAATCATTAGATTCAACAACAAATGCACGACTACAGTTTGCAATTTTCTAACACTCCTATTTTTGTTGATAATTCTGTTGCTATTGCTGTCACCAAAAATCCAATCCAACATCCTAAAACTAAACACATCGGTATTAAATATCATTTTATACGTGACATTTTTAAAAGAAATTAATCGATGTGATTAATATTAATACGGATTGTCAATGTGCCGACCTCTACACAAAAGCATTCGATAAACCAAGGTTTTTATATCTTTTAGAGTCAATGGCGTGAAAAAAAAAGTGATGTGATTCCGGAGGAAGAAAGTTCGTAGTCCGACTAGTGTAGTTATTCTCTTTTATTTTATTTCATTTTATTTTCCTGTCTATTAAAATTCAAAAACACAAAAATATTTTCGGTTTTAGAACTTTAGGGGGAGAATAGGTTAGTTAGTATTAAATTAGTTGCATTATTAGTTGAATTTTAACTTATAAAAAACGAGGGAGGAGGGCAACCTAGCTAATAGAAATGAGATCAAATCTATGATTCTGATTCAACGTTTATGGAAAATAATAGTACACAGAGAACAAATTGTTTAGGACTTTAAAAGAATTTAATGATTAAGATGCAAAACTCAAAGTATACATCTGAGAAGTCTAAGCAAAATAAAAGGAAAAATGATAGTAAAACTAGTATGCTACTGAGGTAACACAGAGAAAGTAGACCTAGAGGCTGCTAGACCATTATATGATGTGTCGGTAGATTCAACACAATAGATGAGGAGACCTCATTGGTGATTTAAATTCAAACTAAGTTGTTCAACTTGTTGTGGGTTTCATCTTTTCCCTGGTCAACACAATCAGCGCATTTCCAATAAGGGGTGACGAGCAAATAAATGGCACAAATGTGTGCGGATGACCATAAAAAGAGCAAAGCACGAAAAAAAAATTGTTAAGCACAATCAAACTAATGACAAATGTTGTTGGTGCGTTATGTGCAAAAAGAAAATTAAATGCTCTAACAAGAAGATATGTTGCGTGCCTCTCTACTGTGCGGTGGCACTAACCTGAGGATAAGCATAACCTAAATATTCTAGAATTCATTATTGCTTGCGCCTCTCTGCTGTGCGGTGGCACTAACCTGAGGCATGGCATCTCTTTGAAAGCTCTTAGAATAGTTTCTTCTTGACAAATACCCGTAGACCGCTCAAAGATCTCTTGAGGAATGTTGATTATCATATAAGTGTGGGATCCACAAATGCTTGTTGAAATAAGTAAACCTAAAGTATCACCAATCTATGTCAAAAATCTGTGTATGGATTTAAGAGGACAATTATACTGGTAATTATCGTGGCTGCAACTCTTGACAGTCAAAAATCAGTGTGTGCATCTTATAGCTCTAGTATGATTTCCTAAACTTGCTCTTGACTCTCGGTCAAAATAAGAATCGAGCATCGAAATGTTTTGTTAAAGTGTCCCAAATGATTTTGATAAAACTGTATGATTCCAAAATGAATCTCTGGAGAAATGATCAAATTAACTTGAAGTTGTGCTGTCTAGGAAGGGAAATCGGTTAGACGCTTTTCTAAAGATTTCAATCCATCTCAAATCAAAAATACAAAAATATATCTTGTTTTGTTTTAATTTCAAGTTATCTTATTTAATTTTTGGTCATTTGTTAGGTAAAAGTCAGACTATACATCTAGATTCAATCTGTGAATCACTCACTAAAAGTGGTCACGTCTGAGGTGACCAATCAGGTTTTTGGAATTAAAAGGATCACGTCTGTGGTGATCAAATAAGGTTTGAATTAAAAAGGATCACGTCTGAGGTGATCAAACATTTTTTCAATTAAAAAGGTCATGTCTGAGATGATCATCGGTTATAATGTCTTATCAATAGTTAAACGTGTATGTTTGAAAGTGTACGAGGTCAAACTCATAAGTATGAACCATTCGCATAATTGGATCATAAGTATGGGCCAATCGCACGATTAAACCATAAGTATGGGCCAATCGCACGATTGAATCATGAGTATGAAATCGTATGATTGAACCATAAGTATGGACCAGTCACATGATTGGATCATAAGCATGGAGCAATCCATGCGATTGGATCACTAGAATGAAACAATCGCATGAATGGATGAGGCTGTATGAGCCAATCGCACGACTGAACCCCAGCCGCACGAATGAAGCATATGAATCGGCCCAATAGCACGACTGAATGTTAACTCAGTATAAATAGAGGGGAGTCGGTCGTATTGATAACACCCTTCAATCGCTCACCCTTCATATGCACAAACATACTGATACTCTGCCCAAATTTCATTTGACTGATTTTACCGATTGATTGTGATACTAAGTGTTACTCTTTTCATATACAGGTAATGTGAGACTAAAATCGACAACAATGCCGGTTTAATTAAACCCTAAGGACCGAAATCATTCAAAACAAGAACTTTGAAAAAACTCCTCAAATAAACACTTAAATGGACATAATCGTTGTTTTAAAGAACATTAGGTGTTATTTTGAGTTTCTGCGAGTCTAATGAGTCTAATCACATCGTTTAACATCAAGTTTTGACCAAGATTTGAATTTAAAGTGTTGGACAGAGCTTTGTGTGAATGGACGTGTTGATGACCTTCAATCACACGATTGTGCTGAGTGTATGACTCAATCGCACGAATGAACCATGCGTATGAGTTCAGTCGCACGATTGGCTCAACCGCATGGCATAGCATATGACTAAGCTCAATCGCAGGCTCAATCATACGACTGAGCTCAATCGTACGACTAAGATTCAGTCGTATTGTCCATTTGCATGACTGAACAAAATAAACCATGTTCTTAATAGTCAAATGTCATCATTTACACAAATCTAACGTATATGTGTCTTGTGTTACAGAAACATGGCTAACAGATGGACTATGAGAACCAAGCACAACATCTGTGCTCATCTTGATGCTACATCCTGGAACGCTTCTGAGTTCACTGGGATTATTGCCTTTTTGCACAGATCGAGGAGTTTTAAGGCCATCTCTTCGTCATGCACACCGTATAGATCTATTCAGCAGGCTTTCTGGAAAGTGATGTAGTTACAGGTCCGTTGAGCCCCACTGTATCCAGATCTCTATCTTCAGACAAGAGATTAAGATTAGAGAAGACGATCTGAGGAGGGTCTTGGACCTGGGTGAGGATGGAGCCTACCCAACCAAGCTGCATCCCCTGACTGTTCGGGGATGTTTTCTTCGGATCAAGTACGCTGGGGACATCAATGCTAGTGTGCTCAACAAGAGCAACATGTGCCCCCAGTTCAAGTACTTGGCCCACGTCATCCTTAAATGTATAGCCTCAATGAAAGGAGGCTTTGACGAGACGTGATAGGATCAAATGAATAAATCTGTGATGATTTGTAACACAATTCAATGAAATTCACACAAAGTAATCAAATCAAAACAAGATATCAATAAAATTCAAGTTTTCATTAATCAAGCTAAGACAATTACAAGTATGAAAGCGGATTCGAATATCTTGTGTATTCGTTACTATCTACCAGCAAATCTAAGCTATTTATACTGAAACAAAAAGTAAGGAACTAACAAATTACACAAATAGTCCCTATACTATTACAAACTATCAAAAGAAAAATAAAGACAACATGTTAATCTTTCTTAGAGCACTTAACAATACTCCCCCTAAGATTGACATGGTCTTCAGTCTTCAAAATCTTCAAGCTTGACTGCTAACTTTATCTTCAATTCTATCTTCAGCCTTGACTTCATCATTCAAAGTAATCTCTGGTTCTTCTTTGACTTTGAACATGGCTTCTGTTTGTACATATCTAATTCTTTCAAAGCTTTTGATATTGCAGACTTGAATTTACTTGCAAGAATGCCTTGTTCGGGTTTAGCTTCATTTGTTTTAATCTCCATCTTATCCATTCTTTCCAATGTATCTTTTGAAAGACATGAAATATCAATATTAGCATATAACTCAATAGGCTTGTTACTTTCCTTTGAGTACACTTCTAATACCCCTTTCCTTGATATTCTCATGAATTCAATATCTTTAATTCTTCTTGACAAGTTGGCATATGCAAGAGCTTTTCCTCAAAGATATTCTTTCCATGGCATCTTCATCTCACATTGATAAAGATGAAATATTTCTTTTCTTGTTTGTCAGCCATTCAGGAGATACTTCTCAAAATTTTGAACTGACAAAAATGAAATATAACTTGAATGTAACCATTTAGTTCAAAAACTCCAAATAAAGTAATTCATGGTCCTCATCCCATCTTTCTAGATTTCGGACTAACTTCAGCCAAATGTCTCAGTGTTATAAACCATCTGAGATTGCTTGAGTTTTTGATTACCATCATTACTTTTCATCCCAGGAGTTGTACTTTTCCAAAATATTTTATCCCAAAATTCTATCAAAGAATGTTCTTCTTCTGATTGGACCCCTTAAGCTTCTTGTTTTTCTTCAGAGTAACAAAATACTCTTTGTCCTCTGGATCACATTCTGGTGTTAAGAAAACTTCTTGATCTATCCAATCCTCTTCTAATAATTCTACAACTGTAGGATTCTATGTGCCCAAGACACTTAGAATATTGATGTGGTTAGTACGTTATGATCCAAGTCGGGTTATACCCAATAACAAGCTTAGCAAACACCAAATAATATTTAATTGATGATATGATCATGCAATGAGATATTAACACCAATTTAGAAAATAGGTTTTCTAAATAAGTTGCATATGACATGGAACAATTTATTCGGATATATTGTTCAATGATATTATTTGTAATGTTATCTAGATGACATTACAAATTAATAATGGCTATATATGTTATACAATTAATGGGTTAGTTGTATACATTTTCTAAGAGGAACAAATTATAAGACCATTTAACATGTGATTGTGTCTTAAAAAAAAGGGGGGAAACCTTTTTTCATCCCATTTTCGGCCGCCCCCCCCCTTGTTGGTCATTGGACCAATTTTGTTGATTAGACACAACACATTAAGGGTCTTTGAAGGTTTTTCTTGGACCAGCCATCTCTTACACACACATGCAACTCAACTCCAAGATAAACTCTCTCTCCATCTTCTCAATACTCACGATTTTGAAGGTGATATAGCAGCTTCATCTTGAAGTTTTGGTGACCAAAAATCCTAGCAACTAAGGTGTTTGCTTGAAGGCTTGTGGGTATAGACGTTTGAGGACTTCTAGCTTGAAGTCTTGGCCATTAATCAGCCCTCATTAAGCACTTTCTTGGACGTTTTTGAAGCTTACAACAGCCCTCTCCTTGTTTGTTTCTTGCTGCTCAAAGAGGTAGAATTCATAGCTCATTGTGGCTGTGATTTTATGTACTTTTAGTACATTTTCATAGCTTGATCATTCACATATTTTGATCCTTTTCTTTGGTTTGTTTTTCATCTAATATGGTCACTAATGAACATTATTTTCAGCTTATAAAATGGGTTTTATAAAGTTGTAACTCCGCTGCGTTTTTCAGAATGTTTAAGTGGATAAACATTTGGTTTTATGTTCTAGCAAACCCAACAATGGCATCAAGAGCCGGTTATGTGGATGACTTGCTTGTTTTATCTTTTGAAATTGGTTTTAAAAGATGATTTTAGACATGTTATAGGCTGATTTTGGGCTGTTTAAGTTTATATGAATGATTCCCCAAACTTTCAAGGTCATATCACACATGCTAGTGATTAGACCTTGAAAGAAACATATTATGAATGTTGGTTGTTTGGACAATGATTAAAACCCAAAATTTCAGTTTATGTTGGCTGAAATTTTGGGGTTTTAAATGGGGTTTTCATTATATGAATAGATGATATGATCATTGGTTGTTTAGTGCATAACCTAGCTTGTGGCCTTGTGTTGTTTGGATGATTCTAGTGGTTGTTCTATTCATTCAATTTGGTTGTAATATTTGTGTTTATTCCTTTGGGTTGTAATTATTCATTCATTTGGTTATGTAATAATAGATAAGGTTCATTTCCTTTACTAGAAAAAATGTATTAGGATACAACTTTGTAAAAGGAAGATGTACAAGATCAAGACCCAAAGATGGACACAAAGACACAAGAAACATGGATGCGGTTTCTAGTGGGAGGTTCTTGGAACCTTTATGATATGTTTGACCCTTAGAAAGACCAAAGACAACACTTGTGATGGCAAACAAGTGTTGTCAACATAAGGGCTATGGTTATGCACATATGGTTGTTTATGTTTTATGCTTGGTTGATTGTTTATTGTTTGATTGCTTGGTTGATGTTTTGACATGCATAACAAACTCCTTAATAATCGTAACAATCTGTAAATTGATGGTTCTTATTAGTTATAAAAGTTATTAAAATTTTTTAATGATTTTAAAGATTAAAATGGTTTTAATCTAAGAACCATAGGGTACCTTGTATTTGAAAGCATACAAATACAAGTACATAGAGTTTTCTAAACTAGAATTATGAAACCTCTAACCTTTTACCAACAAGTTTAACACCATCCTTTTGCACAACACTTAAGTCATTTGGGAACTCTAAATGGGATAAAGGTCACCTAACCATTTTAGGGAACTTGTGACTTAAGGTGGGAATACCACATTTGTGGGATAAAGGTCACCTAACCACCTATGTTGGTAAACTCACATGTGTGTGCAAGTAGGGTAACTTGATTTGCAAACCATGTTGAATGGATCACCTAAAATATGGTTTCCAAATAGGTGTTGATGGGATTAACATGCCGACTCTACATATGATGTTTAAAAGTCGATCCCATACCTCTAGAAGTTGCAAATGGTTGCAATCGTCAATCGTTGACCACCTTATTAATTTAAATAGTGGGATAAAGGTCACCTAACCACAATTTAAATGTAATGTTGGGTTCTAGATTTTAATATAAAATTGACCTTAAAAGGCATTAAATATTAAAATTAGCAATATCAAAAATACTAAAATTGATCTTTGTTAAATTTTGTAGATGGCCACCAATAATGAAAATCACGATAACTCGTCCGCATCAAACCAATCACTACGAGCGATCCTCCAAAAGGAACGTCTAAATCATAACAACTTTATTGATTGGTATCGAAACTTGAGAATTGTTCTCAAGCAAGAGAGAAGATCATATGTTTTAGACGACCCTATCCCCGATCAACCTAACGAGGATGATGAGGAGGCCTTTAATGATTGGCTGAAATACGCTGAGGACTCCGTCCAAGTGTCTTGTCTCATGCTAGCGAGCATGACTCCGGATCTCCAAAAGGAGTATGAACATCACGGAGCTTACGACATGATAACCCAGCTGAAGGAAACGTTCCAACAGCAAGCAAGGGTTGAGCGGTTCGAAACCGTTCGAGCGCTCCATGCATGTCGTATGGACGACAACCAATCTGTTTCATCTTATGTACTTAAGATGAAAAGTCATATTGACCGCCTCGAGAGGCTAAACTGCCCCGTCTCGAAGGAGTTGGCCACGGATTTGATCCTAAATGGCCTAACCAAGAAGTTCGAGACATTCGTGTTGAACTACAACATGAATGCATGGGACAAAAGCATTGGTGAACTTCACTCAATGCTCAAAACGGCCGAGGCGGCCATGGGTAAAAGGGTTTTACCCGTTCTCACCATCAATGAAGGTGGGAACAACAAAAGGCCTCATCCCGCACCCAAGGCAAAGGTTGCCAAGGGTAAGGGACATGCGTGGGGAAAGGGGAAAAGGGTGGTAAGGGTACCACCCAAACCACAAGAGAAAAAGCAAAAGGTTGCTACTAATGACCCATGCTTCAAGTGTGGGGAGATAGGACATTGGGCAAGGAATTGTCCTGTCCATCTCCAAGAGTTGAAAGCAAAAAGGGATGCCGGGCAGACCTCAGGTACAATATACATGATACATATTGATCTTAATGTTACATCTTCAAACACATGGGTATTGGATACCGGATGTGGAACTCATATTTGCAATTTGTTGCAGGGGTTCACAAGAAGTAGGGACTTCAAGAAAGGGGATGTTAGCCTCTTCATGGGCAATGGAACTAAAGTCTTAGTTGAAGCTCGTGGGGACTACATCCTAAGACTTCCAAGTGGCTTGGAAGTTATTTTGAAGAATGTTTTGTATGCTCCTAGTTTGACTAGGAACATTATTTCTGTATCTCAATTAAGACATTATGATTATGTATTATCCTTTATTGAAAATGATATTCATGTTTCTTTAAATGGTATGTTCTATTTTAAAGCTATTCCAATAATGGTATTTATGAATTGGTTCATGAAAATACTTTAAATAGTTCATTGTACCAAACTAACACCAAGAAACTCAAGTTGGACTTGAGTGATACCTATCTTTGGCATTGTCGTCTTGGTCATATAAACAAGAAACGTTTACAAACACTTCAAAAGAATGGTCTTTTAAAAACAATGAATGTGATTCATTTGATGTTTGTGAATCTTGTTTACAAGGTAAGATGACTAAGGCACCCTTTAGTGGAACTACCGAAAGGGCAAAAGATTTATTAGGAATCATACATTCGGATGTATGTGGTCCTTTTAAGCCAATGACTAGAGATGGTGAAAGATACTTCATTACCTTTACCGACGACTATAGTCGCTATGGGTATGTGTACTTATTGAGGCACAAAGATGAAGCTTTTGAAATGTTCAAAATCTTCAAGAATGAAGTAGAAAATCAACTCAATAAGTCAATTAAAATTCTCCGTACTGATAGAGGAGGTGAATACCTAAGTGATGTTTTTCAAGACCATCTTAGGAGTTGTGGGATTGTCTCACAACTCACTCCACCTGGAACACCACAACATAATGGTGTGTCTGAAAGGAGGAATCGAACCTTATTAGATATGGTCCGATCTATGATGGCTAGAAGCACATTGCCTCTATCGTTTTGGGGTTTCGCTTTGCTCTCCGCAGCCCGTATTCTAAATATGGCCCCAACCAAAAGGTGGAAAGGACACCTTTTGAGATATGGAATGGAAGAGTTCCATCCCTATCATACTTAAGGGTTTGGGGATGTGAGGTTTATGTTAAGACTCCCACCCCAAACAAATTGGAAGTCCGATCCACCAAGTGCATCTTTATTGGATATCCTAGAGATTCTATGGGATATTATTTCTATGATCCACTGGAACAAAAGGTGTTTATTGCCAGAAAGGGTGAGTTCTTAGAAGCAAAGTTCCTTATGGAAGGAACTGGCAGTAGAACAGTGGATCTTGAAGAGGATCAAGAACCACAACCCGATGCACGCTTGGTAGAAACTAGCACTCAACATGAGGATGTTGAGGATGATCAAGGGGTTGATCAACACACACAAGACGTTCGCAGAAGTGGTAGAACTAGTAATCCACCTGAAAGATATGGATTTTTCATGGATGGATGCTATGTGGTAGATTCTGATGAACCAACCACATACCATAATGCAATGTCCAATTCAGATTGTGACAAATGGCTAGAAGCCATGAACGTTGAGATGCAATCCATGTATGACAACCAAGTTTGGGAACTTGTTGTACCACCTCTTAATTCCAAGGTAGTTGGAAGTAAGTGGGTTTTCAAGAGGAAAACCGACATGCATGGAAACTTGGATACTTATAAAGCTAGACTTGTAGCAAAGGGTTTCACTCAAACTCAAGGGGTTGATTATGATGAAACCTTCTCACCTGTTGCGATGCTAAAGTCTATAAGGATATTGTTTGCCATAGCTGCTCATTATGATTATGAGATTTGGCAAATGGATGTCAAAACCGCTTTCCTAAATGGATATCTTGAGGAAGATGTCTATATGGCTCAGCCTGAAGGTTTTGTTGATCCAAAGCATCCTAATAAAGTATGCAAGTTAAAGAAATCAATCTATGGATTGAAACAAGCATCGAGAAGCTGGAATCATCGTTTTGATGAGGAGGTCAAGAAATTTGGCTTCATCAAAAACGCTGATGAGGCTTGTGTGTATAAGAAGGCTAGTGGGAGCATAATAACTTTCCTAGTATTGTATGTTGATGACATACTACTATTTGGAAATGACATTCCAACCTTGGAAGGTGTAAAAACCTGGCTTGGAATTGTTTTTCCATCAAGGATCTTGGTGAAGCCGCCTATATTCTGGGAATAAAGATCTATAGGGATAGATCAAGGCGGTTGATTGGTTTGAATCAAAGTGCATACATTGATAAAGTCTTGAAAAGGTTCAAGATGGAAAACTCTAAGAAAGGTACCGTACCTATTCAAAGAGGAACGATATTGAGTACGACTCAATGTCCAAGCTCAAAAGATGAGCAAGATAGCATGAAGGCAATCCCATACGCATCTGCTATAGGATCCATCATGTATGCAATGATATGCACTCGACCGGATGTGTCATGCGCCTTAAGCATGACAAGCCGTTACCAGCAAAATCCTGGAAACAGTCATTGGATGGCTGTCAAGAACATACTTAAGTACCTAAGGAGGACAAGGGATATGTTCCTAATCTATGGATCTGGTGACGAGGAACTCGTTGTAAAAGGTTACACGGATGCGAGTTTCCAAACCGATCGTGATGATTCTCGGTCACAATCGGGATACATCTTCATTCTGAATGGAGGAGCGGTCTCTTGGAAGAGCTCCAAGCAGGATGTGGTGGCTCTGTCAACTACAGAATCAGAATACGTCGCCGCCTCATTGGCAGCCCAAGAAGCTGCATGGTTGAAGAAATTCATTGCCGATCTAGGGGTTGTCCCTTCCATTCAGGACCCCCTAGAGATCTTTTGTGATAACGAGGGTGCGATTGCACAAATCAAGGAACCCCGTGCTCATCAAAAGACTAGGCACATTGAGCGGAGATTCAACTACATACGAGATGAAGTTGAAAAGGGAAAGATATGTATTCGCAAAGTTCACACGGATCAAAACGTTGCGGATCCCCTCACGAAGCTCCTTGAAAAGGCAAAGCATGAAGGTCATACTTGTGCCATGGACTTCGATATTCTAGTGAGTGGATTTGATCTGTAAATTTAGTATTAGATATATCGAACTTTCTATTATTTGAATAAAATTATTTGGTTATAATGTTTCAAATAATATTCCAATTTAGCATGTTTAATCCATGAGTAAAATGTTTACTCTAAATGTCCGTAGTCGTTCATACTTGTGGGAACAAGTTTGAAGGTAAGACTATTATGAACTTGGATTGGTTGATATTCATAAGGATGAATATAGAGCAATGGGTTGCTACCAAGGTCCATAGATATTTGTGGGATACAAATATTGGACTAACCCGCATCTCAAATTTTACTACATGGAATCTTATTGATTGATCATAAGTAATTTTGAGTAAAGGCGAATATCATTTGGTATCCTCCGACCTGAGATACATATTGGGTTTTGATATTCACCAAGTGTTACATCTTGAGCCTATTCTTCACTGTCCTGAAATAGTGGACAGTACATAAGGATATGTTCAGGTATAACACGAGGTGATTGTGAGAAACGTATGTAGTCAAGATGGAATTTGTTCCTCTTATTCGTTGAGAGTTAGATGTCTAAGGCCTGATTAAGTTAAATCAACAAGGTATGATCACTCTGTGCCCTTGGATTTAACATGACATCTGTAACAAAAGGATAAATGATTAATTCACCTAAATCATTTCAAGTAGGGCACTTGAAAGGGATGATGTTATTGAATGGCTATAAGTCATGCGTATTAAGGGTAGTAAACCGTTGTTAGGCGGTATTTACTGCTTGCATCAAACTTCTATGAACCTTGGGCAAGTGGGAGATTGTAGGATTCTATGTGCCCAAGACACTTAGAATATTGATGTGGTTAGTACGTTATGATCCAGTCGGGTTATACCCAATAACAAGCTTAGCAAACACCAAATAATATTTAATTGATGATATGATCATGCAATGAGATATTAACACCAATTTAGAAAATAGGTTTTCTAAATAAGTTGCATATGACATGGAACAATTTATTCGGATATATTGTTCAATGATATTATTTGTAATGTTATCTAGATGACATTACAAATTAATAATGGCTATATATGTTATACAATTAATGGGTTAGTTGTATACATTTTCTAAGAGGAACAAATTATAAGACCATTTAACATGTGATTGTGTCTTAAAAAAAAGGGGGGAAACCTTTTTTCATCCCATTTTCGGCCGCCCCCCCCTTGTTGGTCATTGGACCAATTTTGTTGATTAGACACAACACATTAAGGGTCTTTGAAGGTTTTTCTTGGACCAGCCATCTCTTACACACACATGCAACTCAACTCCAAGATAAACTCTCTCTTCCATCTTCTCAATACTCACGATTTTGAAGGTGATATAGCAGCTTCATCTTGAAGTTTTGGTGACCAAAAATCCTAGCAACTAAGGTGTTTGCTTGAAGGCTTGTGGGTATAGACGTTTGAGGACTTCTAGCTTGAAGTCTTGGCCATTAATCAGCCTCATTAAGCACTTTCTTGGACGTTTTTGAAGCTTACAACAGCCCTCTCCTTGTTTGTTTTTGCTGCTCAAAGAGGTAGAATTCATAGCTCATTGTGGCTGTGATTTTATGTACTTTTAGTACATTTTCATAGCTTGATCATTCACATTTTGATCCTTTTCTTTGGGTTTGTTTTTCATCTAATATGGTCACTAATGAACATTATTTTCAGCTTATAAAATGGTTTTATAAAGTTGTAACTCCGCTGCGTTTTTCAGAATGTTTAAGTGGATAAACATTTGGTTTTATGTTCTAGCAAACCCAACACAAACTCTTCCCATGCTTTGAATCAGAAGGATTGATCAGTGGTAATCTATTCAGCTCTTTTAAATCTTGCACAGGAAGTTTTATGATACTGGAGTAAAAATGATAAACATCACATACATTTTACTCTCTTTATAAAAATGCATCAAACACTTCATCATACTTCCATGCAATGATCTTTACTTGGTTGGTAAAATCTGGAGCAATCATAGCATTCAACAGTTCAGCAACTGATGTCCTTTTTGCAATATGTTTCTTACCAAGTCTCCGGTTGTTCTTGAACTATCAAGAATATGCCTTTGTTCAGTTGATGCTTTATAAGTTTGTCTTTCTGGATCATCAAACATTTCTATCATCTTTTCTATGAGTATGAGCATCATCAAATCTTGACATTTGTTTTATCTCCTCAGGCTTTAACATTCTTATTCTTTTTGTTATTTCAAGATACTAAGGGTTATCTGTATCAAGCACTATCATTTTCTTCATTTGTTTCTCAGTTTCTTGAAAGCTTCTGACAAGATTTCTCAGAGATACAGATTGTAATCTCTTCAGCTTCCTCCAAGGGTATTTCTAGCTTGCAACCATGATCTAAGTGCGGAAATACTCATATCATCTGGATCAGGATGGTGCAACTCAGAACTAGATAGTTCTTCTACATTTATTACTTCTTTTGATCTTATCCTTCACCATGCTCTACAACTATCTCATTTGGATCTATTGAAGCAACTGACTCTGCATAGATACATTTCTCGTATTCATCATTAATCTGAGAAACTATTGATCATTTCTCGTATTAATTTGGATCTACAACTATCTCATTTGGATCTATTGAAGCACTGACTCTGCATAGATACATTTCTCGTATTCATCATTAATGAAAACAGTCGTCCATCCATATACTCGATTGTATTCATGTTCACAAGATAATTATATTTTTCTTCAAATTCTTGTGGTACTTCATCTTGTACTTGAATATGTTCTTTTGACGAGAGATGTGACACAAATTCAACTTCATCAATATCTTCATTATCTAGAACTTCATCATACCAATCATCATTGTATATTTCTTCAATATCATCTAAAGCATCAATCTGTTCTTGAACATTTTGCTCTTCAATGGATTCTTCAGTTCTTTGAAGCTTCGAAGAGGATTCAGTTTGACCAATATCTTCTAATTCATTCACTTTCCTTTTGCCTTTTCTTTGCTTAATATTTTCTTCAACCTGCATCTCAGTACTGATCACATGTACTGGTGATATAGATTTCTGAGCTTCTCTTTCCTTTAGCAATTCAGCTTTGAGATTTTCATTTTCTTCAGATAATTTCTTGAATTTCTCCTCAAGACTATCATAATCTTTAATCATTACTTCAAAGTTCTTTATCACGTCTTCTTTATCTTTGGCAAAACTAAAAATCTTTTCATCTTTTAATGCATTTTCTTCAGACAACTTTAAATTTTCATCTTTGAGCTTTTGAATTTCTTTTTCACAAGATCTGATTGTCTCTTTCATTCTTTCATTTTCCACTTTCAACTCTTCAATCTCTTTTTCTTTGCTTAAATTTTCTTCTTTCAATTTTTCAATCTCATCAATGTCAACTATTTCCTCCTGTTTGTATAGACACATTGTGTGACATACTAACAGGGATTTCTTCTGCTCCTTCATTTGTATCAATTTCAAATACTGGATTGAATAAAGTATCATTTATAAAGTCAGACTCAAATGTTTGATTTTGAGAATATCTTTCTTGTACATCTTCCTCAACATGTTTTCAATCATAAGTTGTGTCTCATTTGTAGTATCTTTGCATTTCTTCTTCTTCATTTCCTTCTTGATTTGCCTCAGTGGCATCATCATTACCATCATCATCATCATCACTTTCTTCACTTGATGAAATTTCAGACACATCATCATCACTTTCTTCATCAACTTCTACATCTTCAATCAGATCATTTGGATCTATTGTTTCTTCTTCAGTTAGATGGAAGTGTGGCTAAGTAATATCAACTTCATCCACTGATACATTCCTGATATAATCAAAAGCTGGAATGTTTTGAGCACTAGTGATCATTGCCAGTCTTTTGTAAACAATCTCTGACATGTGCTCTAACTGAATCTTTTCACCAATAATTCTTCACATACAGATCTGGATTTGCATCATTAATAAGAAGTTGAAGAAATCTTGGGTACATCAAATACTTATGCCTTACTCCTCTTTCCAGATTAAAAATGAATCCATTCATTATCCACTAGCCATATTAAATCTTCTGTTTGTGGATAAGGCTATATTGGAGATGCAATGTCTACAGGGAATGAATCCCAACCCGCACTTCTTTTTGACATGCAATGTTGAAAGATATAGCATAAAAGCTTCCAATGCTTAAATACACGAGCTCTAAAAATTGCTTCTTAGGGAAATGATCTGGATGACCCATCTGTAAAAAACTTCTCTACATTCATTAAATGTATATTCTGATAAATCTTCAGGATCATTATCACCCAGTCTTAGAGCTTGTCTAATTGCTTCTTCAGAAACTTCAAGCATTCTTTCTGATGTGAAAGGCTCTTAAAACTTTGTTTCCTTGATCATCTCTTTCAACTGAGCAGTTCTCCAGAATTTTTTAATCATTCTTCCATTTATCATGGGCCTTGCACACATGGCATACACATATTTTGTTCTGAGTAAAAATCTGATAATATCTTCATATCCAGTAGCTTCTCTGTTTTCATAATCTAAAAATGCAGCTACATTATGCTTTGGCTCAAATTTTAAATCTGCCATCTGCAAAACACAACAAAAGTATTATGAGAACATTGAAGATTGATTAATGAAATTATTTCTACACGACTTTTGATTTTGACTTTTTAGTTTCACCTTTTATTTTTACTTTTGAATTAAGATTTCAAATTTGTAGAATATTAATCTTTATTCACTTTGAATTTATTATTTAACATTTCAAATTTGATTTAATTTTAATTTTTATTTATTTTTGTTCAAAGAATGACTGTCTGTTCATCATCATCTTCTTCGACTATGTAGAATCGACTGAGTTCATCATAAAAAAAATTTTCATTTTAAGATCAAAACAATACATCAACAGACTCGAAAATGTGTTCTTATCAATAATCCAGTATCAATTTTTGATATGATACTCATTTGATCAGATTAAACTTGGATTATATTAGTTCGAACGCCCAAATAGCATTCAACCGTCTATGACAAAACACTGATTTAACCCAAAATTTATATATTTTAATCACAAACTTACGTTTATATATTCAAATACAATGTATACTTAAAGGATTTGATTCGATTTCTGATGAAATATGGATGTGATGATGCTCGACAGTCGCAGTTCGAGGGTTTTGTTCTCATATTTTGAAGTGTAAATGAGAAATACACATAAGTGTTCAATATATATAAGTGAAATTTTTAGGCGTATGATCCCTGTTCGGATGTATGGTCCCTGTTTGGGCGTATGAAAACCTAGAATTCACTTATTTTGTTAGACGCATGAGCACTGTTATGCGTTTTAAGTCAGACGCATGGGAACTATTCAGACGCATAAGCACTGTTTAGGCGCTTTTGCACTGTTCAGTCGCATGGACTTTGTGAAGCGTCTAACACTTGAAATTTTGAAACTATTTAGATGCATGAGACATGACAAACGTCTAACACAGAAACACAATTTAGACGTATGGGATTATCACAAACGCCCAACACTTGAAATTTTCAGATGAAATGCAACTGTTTAGACGCATGGGAATGAATCAAACATCCAACACTTGTAATTTTCATAGATGTATTACAACTGTTTAGACGCATGAAAAACGTCCAACACTTGTAATTTTCATAGATGTATTACAACTGTTTAGACGCATGAAAAACGTCCAACACTTGTATAATCCTGAAAATTTCATCATGCTCCTATTGAGACGCATGTGCACTGTTTATGTACATACACTTGTGATTCACAATTTCTTCACTTGCACACTTTTTACCATTTAGATCCTCAAATTTTGAACTTTTTGCATATTGCACCTTCAATTTATAAAATTTTTATTTTCTATTTCTTTTTAAATTTCTTTTGTCCCTTCATTTTAGTCTCAACATAAAATCAAATATCATCTGATTTTCAACTTAAAACATTTATTTGCAAAGATTATGTAGATTCATATTTTAATTTTCAAACACATTCTATTTTCAGTTTACACAAATACTTTGAACATAAAGCATAATCCTTTCAATTCAACATTTCAAATTTTGATTATGATTATTGAATATTTTCTGAGAACAAGTCTTTCAGTTATTACTCCCCCTAAACTTTTAAGTTTGAAAAACTTATAAGTTTCTTATGAAAGAGAATAAGATCACACAACACATTGAGACATTGCCTTCACACACAAAGACATGCATAAAAGAAAAATGAAAATAGAATCAAAATCTAATATTAAGCACAGAATAAATGTCTGCAGAGAGATCATATTAATGAAAATCAGCACATTAAAATAAAATAAATGTGGAGAGTCATAGAAAATGAATATATCCTGATCAAGTGTGTTCCAGGTCAGTGATATCACATCAAAGGAGACACAAGATCTAAGGACAGACAATGAGTGTTTTTAACACAATTATCAACTCACTTACTTTTCAATTCTTGGATTGATTAGTGTTGATTTAGATATGACATGATGTAAAGCATACAGAGACTAAGAGAGCTCAACTATCGTCATGAAATGTAAGAAAGAACACATGCTCAACTTATTACCTGAAACATAGATATCACCAGAGTTCATGTTACTTAGTTAATAGAGGATGATCATGGATAACCATTTGATCAACTCTGACTATTCATTTGAATAGGTTGTGCACATTGGCATCTTTTTGCATCAAAAAGAGAATCCAGGTCTGTAATGACTTACAATAGAGGATATGTCAGTACTTCAGGTCTATGATGACTCAAAACAGAGAAGTGAAATGATGCTTTGTAACAGATCTCATGATTTCACATAGTTTCAATAGGTGTGAGAGATGTATCTTAACAAACATTCATTCTGATAAGCTAAAACAACTCAAAAGTACTCAGATGAATACACACAAGCATGGATGTATAGTTTGATCACAAGAATTTACTGTTTCAGCATAATAGTCAGATATTGTCTACACATCATATCTGATCATGACTACTTTAATAATGTGTGAAGTATGCAACTGATCTCACTAATGTACTATCATTTCTCACATATTGCAAAACATAATCCTTTCTAAAAAAATCTATTTTTGTATTTTTGATATATATTTTTGTATTTTATTTTTCTATGAAAAACATAAAATCACACACACACACAAAAATATAAACAGGCAATTAACAATGAGAGTATCACTTATTATGATCTTTTGATTTAGGGAGATCACATATGATTTATAAGACCAATTGATTCTACTAAATACTCAAATCGTCCTGGTAGGAAGGCTTTAGTAAATAGATCTGCCAATTGTCTTTCTGTTGCAATTTGAATCAATATGATTAATCCTTTTTCAGAGTTATCTCTAAGAAAATGATATCGAATTTTGATATGTTTTGTTTTTGAATGTTAAACAGGATTAGCTGTTATGAACATAGCAGCTGTGTTATCAATGTAAATCGGTGTTTTAAGAAAGTTGAATCCATAATCCAGTAATTGATTTTGCAACCAAAGGATTTGAGAACATCCTGCTGATGCAGCAATGTACTCAGCTTCTACAGTTGAAACAGAGACATTTGTTTGTTTCTTACATTGCCATGAGACTAATCTGGGACCAAGAAATTGACACCCACCCGAAGTAGATTTTCTATCTTGACAGCATCCACCATAATCACTATCTGTATATCCATATAGTTCAAAGTTCCCTCGTAAGGATACCAAAGCCCTAAGGCTGGTTTACCTTGAGATACTGAATATCCTTTTGACAGCAATTAAGTGAGATTCTTTCGGGTCTGATTGATACCTGGCATATACACAAACAACATACATAATGTCTGGTCTAGATGCAGTAAGATACATCAAAGATCCAATCATTGATCTGTATAATGTTTGGTCAATAGATTTTCCTTTTGGATCAGGTTCAATCTTGGTGTTAACATCTACTGGAGTTCGTATGGACTGACAGTCCGCAACTTAAATTTCTTTAAGAGCTTGTCAACAAACTTTTCTTGATTGATGAAGATTCTATCTGTAGTTTGCTTGACTTGAAGTCCAAGAAAGAAGTTAATCTCTCCCATAGAACTCATTTGGAATCGAGATTTCATGATTTCTTCAAATTCATTGCACAATTTTGGACAGGTAGAACCAAATATGATGTCATCAACATACACTTGTACACATAAAAGATCATTATTATCCTTCTTTATGAATAAAGTTGGATCAATTTTCCCTCGTGTGTATCCATGTTGGATTAAGTGTTATGATAACGTCTCATACCAAATTCTAGGGGCTTGATGAAGTCCATATAAAGCTTTACTTAGTTTATATACTCGATGTGGAAAATGCACATCCTCAAAGCCTGGAGGTTGCTTCACAAACACATCATCAGTGATTGGACCATATAGAAATGCACCATTTACATCCATTTGATACACCTTGAATTTCATGAATGAAGCATAAGCCAGAAAAACTCGAATTGATTCAAGTCTTGCAACTGGTGCAAACACTTCATCATAATCTATACCTTCTTCCTGTGTGTATCCTTGTGCAACAAGTCTCGCTTTATTCCTTATTACAACACCACGATCATCAGTTTTATTTCTAAATAACCATTTCGTGCCAATTGCATTTTCTCCTTTAGGTAGATCCACCAAATTCCACACTTCTTGTTTGCGGAATTGAAGTAATTCTTCTTGCATGGCTTCTATCCAACCATTGTCCTTTAATGCTTCAGTAACATTTTTAGGAACAATTTGAGAAAGAAAACAAGAGTATAAGCATACGTTTGCTTGTTCTGATTTACTCCTTGTTGTTCTCTCATTCAATGAACCAATAATCTGAGAAATTGGATGATTCTTGTGAATGCGAGATGTAGTAATCTCATCACTTTGAACATTAACATCCAGATTTTTTTGATTCAAGTTGGAAAACTCATGTATCAAAGTAGAAGAATGTGGATTGAAGTTTGGAACTTGAGTAGGTAAATTGACAAAGTAATCAAAGTTACCTGTATCAACTACATCACCTGAAATGGATGATGTTCCAGACTCAGGTATCACAAACTCATTACCATCATTAGGAATATTTTGTGATTCTTCCTGATTAATTGACTCTGAAAGATCTGAAACTGTAGTTTCATGGTTTTGTATTATTGAATCCTTGACAAATGACAAAAATGGGTAGTCTGAGCTTGAATCATCTGGGTCATCAGAATCTGAATCTTCACTGAAAGATCCAAGATCTCCTCTTGAGTTCTTCTTATCTATAGAACTAAGACAATTTGGTTGATCAAACAAAATAGATTAAAAAGAGTTTGATAATGAATCTAAGTCAAATAACCATGCAGGACCATTTGAAACTGATGGAAAATAATTTTCCAGAAATTTAACATTGAATGTTTCAAGAATTACATTTGTCCTATAATTGTAGACTCGATAGGCTTTTGAAACCGATGAATATCCAACGAAAAATCCATTATCAGATTTTGCTTCAAATTTTCCTAATTGATCACTTGAATTAAGAATCATAACAGGACAACCAAATTATTTTAAAAAGTTTATGTTTGGTTTTCTGCCAAACATTAACTCATATGGAGTTTTCAGTTTATCTTTGACGATTAAGATTCGATTCTGAATGAAACACATAGTAGATATTGCTTCATCCCAAAAAGTGATAGGGATTTTTGCATCAGCTAACATAGAACGAACAGCTTCAATCAGTGTTCTATTCTTCCTTTCAGCAACTCCATTTTGCTGAGGAGTTCTGGGAGCACTGAACTGATGAGCTATCCCTTTCTGTGCACAAAACATTTCAATGTTAGCATT
Organism: Flaveria trinervia; assembly: GCA_025506515.1. NCBI lineage: Eukaryota > Viridiplantae > Streptophyta > Magnoliopsida > Asterales > Asteraceae > Flaveria > Flaveria trinervia. The sequence continues at coordinate 45,531,939 of CM046456.1, forward strand.
TTTGAATTCCGTTCCATTATCACTTCTTATTATTTTCACTTTGTTTTCTAATTGATTTTCAACTTTAATGATAAATTCTTTTAGTAATACAGCTGTTTCAGATTGGCATAAAGAAAGAAAACCCATGAAAATCTTGTGAAGTCATCAATGATAACTAAACAATATGATTTTCGTCCAATACTCTTGACGTTTGTTGGTCCAAAAAGGTCCATATGTAACATCTGGAGAGGTTTGGATGTTGAGTTTATAGGCTTGGACTTATAAGACGATCTGTGTTGCTTTCCCTTCAAGCATGCTGAGCAGTGATCATTTGTTGCAAACTTCTTAGATGGAAGTCCAATTACATGATTTCCTGCTACAAGCTTGTTCATGTTCTTGAAGTTTGAATGACCGAGACGTCTATGCCATAGCTGGCTTTCATCATTTGATGCCTTTGCAATTAGGCATGTTGTTTCAGTTGAAGGATCAACTTGAGACATATCTAATTTGTATAAATCTCTGTCTCTCTTAGCTATATCAATCACCCAATCTTTGCTTATCTTGAAACCTGGCTTCAAAACATAACAGAATGAATCATCAAACAGAACATAATAAGATTTGTCACATATTTGAGATACGCTTAAAAGATTAAAGTTCAGCTGTGAACAAAAGTTGACTTTATCAAAGCTTATTATCCCATTGGATACTGTTCCTTCACGGTTATTTTTCCTCCAGCATCACCACCAAAGGCGACGTGAGTTCCATCTTTTGACTTAAAGTCTTGTAACAAGGCAGTATGGCCTGTCATGTGCCGACTACACCACTATCCACATACCATGTATTGATTGGTCCTTTTGGGTGTACCAAGAAAGTTAAGTTGAAATATCTACCCAAGCCAAAATGGTCTTGGGCTTTCCAAAGTTATCAACAATTGTAAATTTTTTATAATAGAGATTTTTCAAATCAGGTTTATTTTTGATGAATTTACCAATTTTATTCTGAAAATTATTTGATTTATTTTTCTGAACATTCATACCATTTGATTGATTATCTTTTGAAATGTATTGATGACTAATAATTTTATTATTCATCCTTATAGGTCTTGGTATGAAGTGTTCTTGCATGTTATGTTTTGAGCTTATATAATTGTTCTTAGGAAAAGATCTCAAACCTATATTAGGTTGATTAATGTCTCTTTGAAATCCATTAGTTTGATTTCTCAAATACTGTGGATTAGCAAATCCTTTGCTCATGTTTAGTTTTACAAAGTTTCTAGTGGGAGATCTTTTTCTAAAGTAACATTTTGCAGTGTTGTGAGTCTTTTCATCACAATAAGTGCAATATTTGTTATAATAGCAATCTGCTGTTGAATGATTTCTCATGTCACATATGTGACAGTACTTGTTGAAGTAGCACTCAGCAGTATTGTGATTTTTCATATCACAAATTTCATAGTACTTTTGTGGAGTTAAAAACAACTTTTTGTTAACTTTTGACAATGACATAATGTTTGATTTTGGTGTCATATAGTTAAACTGTTGTCTTTCATTTTTCACAGTTTGATTTTGTGTCAGATTATTGTTCATTTGTTTAACATGAACTTCCTTCTTGAATGTATTAGAAACAAACCTTTTTGTTACAGCGGAAGTCTTTGAATCTGGACTAGATTTCAGATCAGAGTTTGATTTGTTCATAATATTTGCTTTATTATTTGGAAGAGAATTCATATTTAACATACCTGCTGACACAAATTTAATTGGTTTTAGTTTTGATGTTTGATTGTTGCTTTAATCAAATTTTCTGAACTTTTGTTTTGTTCAGATGTTGCTTTTGCAGATTTCTTTCTTCTTCTTTGATTCTTTGATTTAGAAGAACTTGGTTTATGTTCAGATTGAACATCATCAGAAGAAGATTCCTTTTCTGATTGTAATTGTTTCATATTGATGGTGTTTGAATCTTTGATGTTCCTATCTGTTGTTTATCCTTGTTTTGAACTCTAACTTCTTCTATTACATTATGAATTTGCTTAGAAGATATATTTTGTTTTGGTTGTTTTGGTTCATATGATTTTATTTTGATTGGATGACCATTTTTGATTTTTTCTTCATCTTTTTCAAGAAACACTTGAACGTTTTCTTTTTCTTCTTTTGCATTCTTGTTTTGATCTAGAAGACTTTAAGCTTTGCTTTATCTTCAGGTGAATGATCATGAGTATTGAAGTTCACTGGTAGTGTGTTTGTGATTGATTCAGGCATAGGTTCATGAATGAAACCTAATCCTGCCTTTTGTTTATCTTTTCTTTCACTGATTAGTTTTTCTACTATCATTTTTGAACTCTTTACTTTTGCCAGATCAACTTGAGTAGCAGCATGTGCTATTTTCTCTTGTTCAAGATTCTTAGTCATCTCTTCTAATTGTTTTGTAACAATTTCTAAATATTTGAGTGTTTTGTTCCATGAATTTTGAAGAGAGATAATCTTTTGATCTGCAGTTTTATGATCAGATTTAAGTTGGTTATGCATAGATTCCTCTTGTTTTAGCTTTTCACAGATTTTGAATGAATAGTTTCTGTAGTGTTCAACATGTTCAAAGCATGATTTGGTGCAAAGCTTTTCTCTTACTTCTGATGGTATTTCAGGAAATTTTGAACTGTGGTTTCAGATGTTGAATTAGAAGAGTTAACCTTTGGTTGATCAGACTGAACCATTAGAGCTACTTCCTCTGTATCCTCTTTAGGATCAGACTTGTCACTCCAATCATAGTTATCTTCCTCTTCTCACTTTCCACTTTTGGTCATTGATTTCTGACCAATCTTCTTCTTGAATTTCTGCAATAAGAGATAAACTTGATGTTAATTCATTTGTAAATTGATCTGCATATGCACTCCAATCATATCCATCTTTTATGCTGACTACTAGTGCTTTCTTTGTTTCATCAGATGATTTGGTTTCATCTTTAAGTTCTGGCATAGGAAGACTTTGATAAGGCTTTTGAAAAGTCTTCTGAGCTTGTTGAAACCTTTGATTATTTGAGCTTGTTTGAGCATTTCCTCCATTATTCCTTGGAGCTTTGCATTCTCTTGAGAAGTGTCCATAACTGTTGCAGTTGAAACATCTAGCTTTTGACTTGTCAAATCTAACAGTCTTGTTTGCACTAGGCTTGTATTTCTTGTTGACATAAGAATGTTTTTGAGTCCTGTAGGCAATCATCACCATCTGCCAGTTCAGGTCCATCTCTTCAACATCTTCAGGATCCATCTCAAATAAATCCTGCAAAACAAAATCTAGTTGAGTTAAATGGCTACCTTGATATGCTTGAAAGCTGGCCATAAAAGCAGTAAATGTAGTTTTGGACTCTTCATCCTCTAATAGGATGTTAATCACATCTTTAACTTTGCTAGATTTAGCAGAGTTAGATGATGAAGAAGTCTCTGTCTGAATATTTGATGATTGGGACTGTGGTTTAGGAGGAGATTGAGAATGAGACTGAGTTGTATATGCAAGTGCACTGGTAAATGATGAGTCAATGAAAAATCCTGCTCCAACAAACAGATCTCCTTCTTCTTTAGGACTTTTCTCACTCTTTGCCATGAATGCATTTTCTATGGTGGTTGCAGGAGAAGCAACAAACTGATATTGAGGCATTGATGCTGCTCTATCATATTCCTTGAGGTTTCATCAATCTCCACTGATTCTATTTTTGCAATAAGAAGATCTAGATCCATTGGAAACTTCTCAGTATGCTTTAGTAGAGTTACAGTTTGTTTCCATGATAATGGTAAAGCATTGAGTAGTCTGAGATTTAATCTTCAAGATCAGTTTTGATACCAGCTGTTGACATCTCAGTTATGAGTTGAACAAATCTGTTCATCATCTGATTTATTGTCTCTCCAGACAAATGTTGAAACATTTCTAATTGTCTTTTCAGCTTTTGTTTCTTTAGATTTTGAATCTCCTTACCTCCTTCACAAATGATCTTCAATGCTTATATAGTGTATATCCAGTTTGATATGCATCAAGCCTTGTAAGAACTTCCAAAGGTAGTCCTTTACACATCAATGAATAGGCTTTAATATCATTTTTAACTCTTTTCAGATCATCTCCTTGAAGATCATCTTCTGGATAAGGTTCTGGAGAATCTTTAGTATACACAAATCCTCTGTCTGGTCCATCAGTTGTTATAGAATGTATGGTCCTTTTTCTATAGATTTCCAGAGATCAGTGTCAATGGAATTAAAGTGCTGTTTTAGTCTAAGAGACCAATTTTTGAAATCAGCTCTATTTTTAAGTTTTAGAACTCTGTTTTCAGAATCTTCTGATTTTACCATTCTTATATTTTGAATTTTTTTTTAAAACTGAAAAAGTTTTCAAAGAATTTTCTTAAAAAAATTCTAAGTATCAAGGTTAAAACGTCTGAACAGTATTCAAACGCCTCAGCAGTTGATGCGTCTAAGTTAAGAAACGTCTAAGGGAATGCCTTAGAAAATTTTCCAAAACGTCTAAGTATTAATGCGTCTGGAAGGTTTAAAAACGTCTAAACAGTTGTCAAATGCCCGAATAGTTGTCAAACGCCTAAACAGTTGTCAAGCATCTAAACAGTTGTTAAACGTCTAAGCAGTTATCAAGCGCCTAACAATTATCAACTCAACAAAGGTGATACGTCTGAGATTCTTCTCTTCAACAGTACTCAAACGACTGACTAAGAACGTCTACACAGTGTTAATGCGTCTAACACTTAGACAAATTCAGTCAATCTCAGCTCATGCGACACATTCATCATCTTCATGTAACAAACTCAAATATTCTGAATTTTTCAAATGTTGATGAATTCGATTGAAACTTTTCAATTAGACAAGTTTTATGTCGATAACATTCTTCTTAATATCAATTTCTTCAATTTCAATAACAAATTCCTCAATTTTGAGAATTTCAGTTCGAAACTTCAAACCTTTTTCGAACAACAAATTCAACAAATTGGCTTGAATTTGATGAATAGATCTGCTAATTGTGATTCAAATCATGTTTCTGATGATGAAACACAACTGAAATTCACAAATTTTCAATTGAATTGTATCTCAATCACAGATTCAGTGAGATTTTTAAGGTTTTCAAGTTCGATGAACTAAAAAAGAAAATCAATCACTAACAGCTTACCAACAGCTCTGATACCATTTGATAGGATCAAATGAATAAATTTGTGATGATTTGTAACATAATTCAATGAAATTCACACAAAGTAATCAAATCAAAACAAGATATCAATAAAATTCAAGTTTTCATTAATATCAAGCTAAGACAATTACAAGTATGAAAGCAGATTCGAATATTTTGTGTATTCGTTACTATCTACCTGCAAATCTAAGCTATTTATACTGAAAACAAAAAGTAAAGGAACTAACAAATTACACAAATAGTCCCTATACTATTACAAACTATCAAAAGACAAATAAAGACAACATGTTAATCTTTCTTAGAGCACTTAACAAGACGTCAGACCAAATCCAGAAGGCATATGTGGCTCTGGTGCTGAACCATCCATTCAGTTTCTCCCGCATGCTCTTCACATACATGGTAGAGAACATTGAGGCCAATGGCAAGGAAGGTGTTTGTATGTACCCACATTTTCTACAGATGATTATTAGTGAGAAGCTTCCTTTGCTGCCTAAGGAGAAAGACGATGCTGTGATTTTGGAGGTTATGGATGACACCTCGTTGGGTAGGATGAAGGTCTACTGGGGGAAGCAGGTGAAACCCCCGGTAAGGAGATTGTTCGGGCACTTGGCTAGTGAAGAGTATGTGGCTCCCTCTCGTAAGAAGTGGCATCATGATGATAGTGACTCAGATGTTGAGCCTATTGACCTACCAACCGACGAAGGAGACGACGATGATGACGAACATGATGATGGTCACGGTGGTAAGACACCTGGTTAAACTGAGAGGGTTCCTTTTCACCAAGATTTCATCCCTGAAAAAGAGGAAGAGTCAGATGATGAGCCACTGGTCAGGATAGTGGGAAGCCGGGTTGTGGCTACTGAGAGAGGAATAGCGGGGGTTGGTGGACGCCAGGGTGAGCCAAGGGGTGTCGCTACTAACGTTACTGATCCTACATACACCTCTGACTAGCCCATCAGCCAAAGGGGAGCATCTTCTTCTAAAGAATCGAGGAAGAAGCGAATGGCTCAACCCCTGGGCTTAAAAAGCAAGAGACGGAGGATAACCCTTATTACCACAGCTACCACCACCTCTACCATAACTCCCACCTCTACCACACATCCTACCACCACTACCACACCTCCTACCACCACTACCACAACCACTCCATCACGATCCATCCCCACTCCTCCTCCCATATACACCACATCCACCACCACAACCACCACCCAATGAGCCAAGACATCTTCTCAAGTCCCGATGACCCATGGATCCACTCTACCCAATATCGGGTTAGAGGAACAACTAGCCAACCTCAACCGAATTATGCTAAAGCTGCCTACCACGGATGAGCAAAGAGCTGCGTAGCTCAACCAGCTAATGGAGATCAATGCAGCTTAGGTAGAGCAGATCACACAGCTCAGAGAACAGAATGCCCATTCTATAAAGAGGATTAAGGAGCTAGAGAAGAAAAACAAAAGGATACTCCTAGTACTGAAAGGAACAAAGTCTAAGCCTCTGAAGATCAAAGATGATGGTGATGATGATGATGATGATGATGGAGATGATGAGGAGGAGGATGAAGATGACAGTGAGGAGGATGTTAAAGAAGGTGAACCTAGCAGGAAAGATAGAGAGGACGAGGATCAGGAAGGTGATGCTGCTGCATCAGCCTCTCCTCGAGCTCAAGAGAGGCGGACCAAACGTAGTCAAGATCAAGGAGCCTCATCCTCTGCTCCTCCTGCTGAAGAACATACTATTCAAGACAAAAGTAATAGTTAGATGTATTTGTATTTAGAAACTTTTATATTTGAATTGTATTACATTATTGTAATTAAGTATCATCTATGTTTTAGCTACACGCCAGAGGAGGGAGATATCATACACGACCTGACGGATGAGCAGCTGGCTGAAATATTTAGGCTGAATCCAGATGAGTTGGTTAAAGGTGCTCCTATAGTCGATGTCGTGAGTGATGATGAGCTGAACGATGTAGATGAGATTGAGATAGAGGATGTCACTACTGAGCATTATCCAGAGTACAATAACCATGAAGGTAATGTTATCCCCAACTTGGGTGATACTTTTGGCAGTGCTATATTTGAGAAGCTGGAAGAAATGGAACAAGAGAAAGAGAAAGAAGAGAGCACAACCCAAGCTTCAGATGCTAATGTTGATATCAAGAAAGCTGAATGGGCAGCTTGTTTTGCAGAGATGAAAGCCCAATGCTCGGCCCAAAGCAGAATGCCTACACAAAGCTTTATAGAGGCAAATGACATCAGAAAGTGTTAGGCAAGATTATAGCATGGGCATATTTTGAAGATTTGGACGTATATGCTGTGAAGAGAGAGAAGGGGATTGAGTATTTCTGATATCCTCATGATCTGAAGACTCTTCCAGTTTTGAGCTCAACCGACTAGCGTGCTTAGATCTGCTGTATGCTAATCCAAGGAAGATGTCAGGTTGGTTTGAAGCTGTGTTGAAGAAATAATACCACACCAGGTGGGTAAACTTCAGACCTCAACAACCGAAGAGGTACATCTGTAGACCTGAAGTGGACCCTATATCTGGGAAGCCGAAAGTAGTGCTGAAGTGGAGTCCTCCACGCACAATGTCAAAGATTCCCTTAAAAGAAATGCCTTAGGACTTCACTCCACATTTCAAATGGTGGTATTATGACTGGAGGACGGGTGAAGAGGTCATAGTTTAGAACAGAGAGGGGAATGGAAACTATTAGGGTATTTGACCCAATGTGGCTTACCAACTTGTTAGCTAAAGATTTCTACACTCTATACAAGTGGCCATTGTTCTATGACACATAGGATATTGTACAAGCCCTCCAATTCCAGAATGTGATATGGCTCTGTTTTACATTTGAAATACACGCATGAGTCACAAGAGAGGAGAAGTACAAGAACTTTGACGAGCATATGAAGGATGTCAGAAAATAGAGTAAACTAGGTCCAAATGGGAGTTTAATGATACATATGTCCCTAGTTTATGTGTTTAATGTAAAAGTCTATCATCGCTTACATATGTGTAATGAAACGATGTAATGATATATGATTTGTGCTTTGATGTTAATGTATCTTGAATTCATATATATGAACTTATTATATAGGTTTGAAGTTGTTGTATGATTATTCATGCTAATGGACCATACCTATGGACCATACGCATGAAGACATAATTCTAATGAACCAGTCGCACGACTGAACCAGGAGATTAGATCAGTCTTACAATTGAAACATGAGAATGACTCAGTCGCATGACTGAACCTTCAGTCGTGCGTATGAATCAGTCGCATGGGTCAGTCGCACAAATGAAGACTGCAAACCTATAAATAGCACTTAATTTGTGAAAAAACGAGACTTTTTGACACTTATATTGTATACTCTCATAACCTAGCCGTCCAAAGCGTCCAGAATGCATATTCCAACTTCATAGTTCACATCTGATCGTTTTCTACTCAATCGTAACGTTTCTTTAATCGTTAGATCGATCGGGTTTGCGTTCTCACTGATTGGATCGCCAATCAAATAGGATTCCGCACTATTTCATTCGGTTTCACGCATAATCAGTTAGTACTCCGTATGTACACGGTCCTGACACCTTTAAAGTATAGCTAGCTGTAGGATGTAGTATAACTATCTCAAGTCTTTATAACTTAACATATGCTTGTACACTTGTAAAAGAACTTGAGAGAAATATACAACATTCTTGAGAACCAAATACTTGTGTTGTTCTATTCTTGTTCTATCTTATATTTGCTTGTGTTCTAAGTATCAATCTTGTTTGTATAAATTCCCTATTTGATCTGTTAAGTGTTTTATACAAACTCTCTTCTTGTGTGTTGTGTTGTAAGTGACCAAAACCCCTTTAAACGGTCCTGCAATTGGTATCAGGGCATTCCAGGCTCTTGATTGTAAGATCTCACCATCTAAAGATCCCTCACACACACAAAACACTTAACATCTCAAATGGCAGCTATCATTAAAGTTGATACGGAAACTAGAACCATGACAAAGTCCCCACTGATCACTCCTGGAAACTTTGACACTTGGTGCCAACAATTGGTAGGGTTTATCAAGTCACAAGACTCTAGGATATGGGAATCTGTTGTCTCAGTACCTTACATACCAAGCACCTCTTCGGTTGTTGCTGAAGGTGGTATGATTCCAAAGGCTATGGCTGATTATTCTGATGAAGACAGGAAGAAAGTTGAGATTCATCAGAACACCATGACAACCTTTCAAACTGCTCTTCCAAACTCCATATACATAGGCTTCAACAAGTGCAAAACAACTAAATAGCTGTGGGATGCACTGAAGCTGATGTATGAGGGGTCAGTTGAAGCCAAGGAGAACAAGAAGGATCTCCTGAAGCAGAAGTTTGAGAACTTCACATTTAAAACAAGTGAAACCATGACTCAACAATACTTGAGGTATGTTGAGATTATGGACACTCTAATAGATGTTAGAGTGATTCTTGAGAAAAAAAGACATTGTAAGGAAGTTTATGTCCTCTCTTCCTAGACAATGGACATATTATTATGTTGTTATCAAGAGGACTGAGAACCTTAAGACTCTTACCCTGACAGAGTTGTATGGTATTCTTAGTGGATACCAGATGGAGATGAACATGCAAGGTTCATCTCGTAACTCCAACAATCAAGTGAGTTCAACCCTGCATGTGACTAAAAGGGATAGCATAGAACCTCAACATCATCTTATATGCTACCCTGAAAACTCACAAAAGGGTCCTTTCATCACCTTTTGGAGACACCAAGAGAAAGCTACACTCAAGGAAGCCCATTCCAAGAGACAAGCTCTTCACATGCTTTTGTGTCTTTTGATGAGAGCACATGAAACTTTCTATTCACCTGGAAGACCTAAATTGTATCCATCCAGATGACCTGGAGTACATGGAAATAGTCCAGCAAATGTCTCTTCTCACTCACAGAGCCAAGAAGTTCTACAAAAGGACGGGAAGGAAGTTTCCAAGCAATGCAGCCAGTGGGAAGTTTGGGCTAGAGAAGAGCAAGGTAAAGTGTTACAACTGTAACCAAATGGGCCACTTTACAAGGGAATACAATGCACTAAGGACAAATGGTGGCCAAGCACAAACCAGACCAAACTACACTAAGAAAGCTACCTAAAATAAGAAGCCAAAGCAACAAGTCGCAGTTGTTATTGAAGAAGTAGGCTTTAACTAAAGCTTTCACGTGGAAGATGCATCTCCAAATCAAGCATTGATGGCTGATCATGATGAAGCAAAGGTATTGGAACATTTCTATACACCTAAATGTATTGTTAAAGTTAATAGATACATGTCCTGCAACTTAGAGATGAGATCTGATCTTGAGTCCTTAAATATCTTAAAATCTGATTTTAAAAGAGATGAAAATGATTATAAATTGGAAATAGAGAACTTAGAGAAAACCATTTTAACTCTTAAACATGAGCATACAAATTACAAGACTCAATAAAAGATCTCATAACCAAGTTGACTAAATGCTAGGCTGAGCTTGTGATCAACAAAACCAGGGCAGAAGAATGTGTTCTTGAAGAAAAGACCTTCAAGAACATTATATCCTCATCCTTGCATGAAAAATTTTGTTATTAGAATAAGCAGGGACTGGGTGAGATAGCTCCTCCATACACAATCTTGTTTGTAAGGTCTCCTAAGTGTGGAACTTGTAAAGATGAGCTTCCTCTCATAAACCTTTAAGTGAAGAGGATGAATAAGAGATAGTGAGAATTCCTCTGAGAAGAGTGAAGAAGAGGATTCTAAGAAGGGTCACTATCATTCTGAGGAGAGTAAGAAGATTGGGATGACCAAGTCTTTAAGAAAGAACTTGATCACGAAGAGCAAGAGAAAAGCAAATAAGGCTCAAGAGATCAAGGCCACTTTCAACTCTAAGCAGAAACAAGTTTTTGTCTCTGCAAGATTTGAGATGGTAAAAACTGAAGATACTAACTTAATCTCTAGTACAACGAGTACTAGTTTAGTTTCAACTCATCCCAACAGCAAGAAGAAGGCTGATCAGTCTAGTTTCACAGAAGAAGGCTCTTAGGAAGATGAAGATGGAGTGTGTCGTGTGTGGAAGGACCTCTCATCTTGCTAAGGATTGTCCTTACAATCCAAAAGGTACTGTCCACATGACCAAGAAAGAGACTTCTAAGAGGAACTTAATGAACTGCCAGACATTAAAGTGTCTAAGAGAAGAAGGAAACAGATGATGCAAGATTGCTTCCTCAGATCAAGAATGAAAAGAAACTGAAAAGACTCTACAAACATGTTCCTACTCTCTCACCAGTTTAATAAAGCCCTGTGCAAGAGACTGTGGCACTACAAGAACCTCATGTAGATAAAGAAACTGACAGGATAATTATGATCAACTACCTGAGTGCCATAGGTCTCTACCAGGCAGATGCACTTCTTCCCTTGACATTTTAGTACATTAAGTTTGAGTATCTCAAACAACTTAAGCTTTAAGTACTCAAAGAGCAGAAGGAAATAAAGAGAAAAATGAGGGAAGAAGCTGCCAAAGCAAGAGCCATCATCTAGATAGTCAAAAGAAGTCTACTGATAGGCAGAAGATGATGAGTTTCTTGAAGTTGTATGGATTCTCCAGAAGGAGACTTGGCCCTATGGCTCTATCCACCATGGATGGGCATATAAGGGTGATCAAGCAGAAGATTAAAAAAGGAGAGCTCATTGATTTACAATCCCCACCAAGTCAAGCCCCTCAAGAAGTGGAGGTTAAGGTTGAACCATTTGAGACAACTCAACCTGGACCTCCTGCTGAGCCTCAGAGAGCTTCATCTTCTAATCCATAGCAGGGTCAACCTCCCTCTCCTTCTGAACCTTTAAAGGAGGCAGACCCAACTGAGAAAGACAAGAATGATTAACAAGGTGTTGCAGGCCAGTCTTCTCAGTCAAAGAGTTCAAAGAGGAGGAAAAGGATGGCATCTAAACCAAAGTCTAAGAAGAAGAATACATAGTCATCCACCTCCAAACCTTAGGATGAGTCAGAACATCCTTAGGAAGTCTTCCGAAGCGAAAATATTCTAAGTTTAAAATCTTCCAAAGCGAAGACCAACATCTTCTGAAGCTTAAAGTGAAGTCTCCGAAGCTTCAAGAACAAAGTCTTCCGAAGCCAAGAAGTGAAGATAGATTATCTTCCAAAGACTTTTGAAGACATGCTTTTATCTGATGTACTTTACTATAAAGCTAGACCATTTTCCGCTACAACTCTGTTGACTCACCAACTTTCACAAGTTAGTGAAAAGGTCCATGCTTTTGGTAACTGTACATTAAGGTCTTGAGTCTTTTACTGTTTACTTTATGTACTTTTATCCTTTTTGTAATATATTAGGATGTGAGCTATGGCATGTCATATTCACTAGTCAAAAGACAATTTTCTTTTTGACTGTACATTGATTTTGTTGTTGTCTAGATCATGTATCCACTGGGCCTTCAGAGTATGGCCGACTATAGGATGTAGTATAAATATCTCAGGTCTTTGTAACTTAACATATGCTTGTACACTTGTAAAAGAACTTGATAGAAATATACAACATTCTTGAAAACTAAATAATTGTGTTGTTTTGTTCTTGTTTTGTCTCATATTTGTTTGTGTTCTAAGTATTAATCTTGTTTGTTATCAGTTCCCTATTTGATCTGTTAAGTGTTTTATACAAATTCTTCTCTTTGTGTGTTATGTTGTAAATGACCAAAACTCCCTTAAATGATCCTGTAGTGGCACAAAAGAAAGTCACCCACAATATGTGCATGTTTGATCAAATATGTGTGTATATGTCAGGGTCACTTAAACATTTGTTCGATCAAATCAAATACAACCATATGTTGGTTTTGTTTAACGTAAATAGTTGTAATGAGTATTTCATATGCATGCTTGAAAATCTTTTGGTAAACATTTGTGATCGTAAAACAATAACACGCAATTGAAGATTCATAAACTTGTTCACCTTATTTACATGCTTAGATTGCCGGTTAAAGTTTTCTAGAATATCGAACAACACCTCCATGGAAGTTCCTTAAGCTCATGGTGTAATATACTGTGCTAGACGGGCTATGATAGGGGTATAAATAGCTAAATGTAAAAGAGAAATTCTGAAACTTTATGAATTTCTCTTGACAGATGTTGGCTTATATAGTCTCTCGACTAAACCATCACGAACAACTAAGCATACGAGTCGCATTTTGTATTATTTGACCCATTTTGAATTGTAAACCGAAACCCATGTGGGCCATCCATGTAATAATACAATTATTATTTAATGATATTGTGAACTATTTCATTAAATGGATACTTATTAATTCATTTATCTAATTTATAGTAACTTTATGATTTATCAAATATTTTTTATAATTTACTTTTTATTATCAATTACGAGTTTTAACCATTTAAATAAATAATTAAACTACAAATTTTTACATTACTTACAAAAGTTATAAAAATTTTATAAAATAAGATTGATTTATTAATTAAAATTAAGGTTTTTTAAGTCCAAGCGTTAAAGTGTAATTCTTTGATTAATTAAAAAACATTTTACACAAAATATTAACTTTCTAAAACTCCAGGGACCAAAACTGTAAAGTTTTATTTTAAAACCCAAACCACCGGTCACCCCTATGCTCTGGTAAGACCTCCGGCAAGATTCAATAACCAGATTTCACTCATTTTACACAATCAAACCGTTTCAATTCGCTTGTTGACTAGATTCGAACATATGCCTGTTGTAAATCCATATTAATTTTGTTCCAATGCCTCAATCAAAACTGACATCCCCAAGTTTAAACCAATGTTTGTTTTGAGTTAGAAAAATTTAACTGAATGAATCAATTGTTGGACTTCAAACACATATGTGAACGTTGTAACAATGATTTCGACATCAATTAGTCAACAAGCATGCAAATCATTCCAAAATCAAACCGAAATCAGTAAATCAATAACCTTCACTCGTCAATCTCGAAACCATTCAAATTGGAGCTATATATTAGAGGGTAAATGATCTAATCAACCCTTTCAATCTCTCTGTAAGCTCAATTTCATTAAATGAACACACATTACACAATCGAATTCTATTAATCTTTCAAACTTTTAATCTAGTCAAACTCTATCTTCGGGACTTTCTTACTTCAAATGGATCGAGGGCTTTTAATTATACCATATCTCATTAACTAAATTCGGTGGAGATTTTGTCTTTATTATACATTCTGTGTTCTACTTATGAACAATTTGTGCTCTTTACTCCTTTTGTAGGTTTGCTGCAGTAATGTAACACCCGACTATTTTTAGACGGGAAAGAAGAATAAAGTCAAGAAAAAGAAAGAAAAGGAGTAAAACCCAAGTCTAGGGGTAAAAAGTGTCCAAAATGACAATGTTTGAAAAGTGGGTGTAAAAGGTGGTATGGCCGCCCATATGTCACACACACCACTGATTTTTGGGTTTAGAGAGAGAGAGTAGCTGGGAGCAGCAAATTCTCGGTTTTGAAGGAAGAACTAGAAAGAATTCAAATTAAAGGTAAGAATTCATGTTTTTATGGTGTTCTTAGCCGGTTATGTCCTCGAGTTTATGCTTATGTGTGTTTATATGTGTTCGGGTATGTTTTTAGTGGTTTCCTAGGCGGTTGAATTCAATTTGTAAACGAGTTTGGAAAAAGACATACTTAAGAGCAGCAAAGGTGAGTTCTAGGACCCCTCTTTTACCTGTTTTAACTGATTTTGGGGCTGGAAATGCATGAATGTATGTTTTCATTAAACTGGGTTTCGGACCCGTATATTTGAATGTGTGTATGATGATGTTATGATATGATGTATGATTATGTTCATGCGTGATGAGGTAGGATGATGTTTCTAAGACTTATAATGTATGATTTAAGCTTAGAACATGATGAACGGTGAATTGAAATTGAAATACGATGTTTAAGGCTCCCATGTTAAGTTTTAGAATCTGCATAAGTGTTGAAAAGTTAATGCGGATGAAGTAAGTCAATGCGGATGGGGAAAGTCAATGCGGATGAAAGTCAATGCGGATGAATATTGACTAAGTAAGGGAAATATGGATGATTAAGGTCAATGCGGATGAAAGTCAATGCGGATGAACATTGATTAAGTCTGAGAAATGCGGATGAATATTGACTAAGTATGGGAATGCGGATAAAGTAAGTCAATGCGGATGGGGAAAGTCAATGCGGATGAAAGTCAATGCGGATGAAAGTCAATGCGGATGAACATTGAGTAAGTCTGAGAAATGCGGATGAATATTGACTATGTAAGGGAAATGCGGATGATAAAGGCCAATGCGGATGAACAAATAAGGATGAAGTAAGACCAATGCAGATGAACTATAGCAAATGCAGATGAACTATAGGAAATGCGGATGAACACTTAGACTTTTCCGACCTTCTGAGAAAAAAAAGACAAATGTAGGCTTTGTCTTTAGATTTTCCTGGGGATTCATGTAAGTTGACTTTTGAGGTCACAGATGTTAAGATAGGCATGTAGTGATGTGTGATTGATGCATATGCATGATGATGATGTATGAAGTTGCATGATTATGCATGTCGTGTATGTATGATGTTGCCCTGTATGATGATGATGTTTGTGTATGTTATGTTCCTTACTATGACGTATGTTTATCTTTCCGCGGCTTTACGTATTATGTTAATGAATGAACTGAAAGTATTATGTAACGTAAAGTGAAAGATAATGAAAGAGGAACATCATGAATGAATGCATGCATTAATGAACGAATGAATGTAAGAAGGCTTGCAAGCAAATGTATGGAGGTGCACACCCAATGAAGGTGTTAGCTCAACGGTGTGCGGGTTAGCTACCTCGAAGGATGCA
Source organism: Flaveria trinervia (assembly GCA_025506515.1). Classification (NCBI taxonomy): domain Eukaryota; kingdom Viridiplantae; phylum Streptophyta; class Magnoliopsida; order Asterales; family Asteraceae; genus Flaveria; species Flaveria trinervia. The sequence continues at coordinate 45,547,949 of CM046456.1, forward strand.
CATTAGGATCCAATCTTTGTGATTACCATATGAATGGGATCCTTGCCGCTTCCCTAGGTGCTGGAGTCAGCTTCGCGCATAATGTTCGAGGTCTATGAAAGACCTCAGGCCCAGTTACCCGCTTCGTGCATAATGTTCGAGGTCTATGAAAGACCTCAGGCCCAGTTACCCGCTTCGTGCACAATGTTCGGGGTATAGCATATGGCATTGGTCCGGAATGAAAGAGAAAAGATAAGTGATGAGTGTACTTGCCCTAGGTACTGGAGTCAGCTTCATGCACAATGTTCGAGGTCTATAAAAGACTTCAGGCCTAGTAACTAGCTTCGTGCACAATGTTCGGGTTAATGTACATGTCATCGGAAGTAACGAACATGTCATTGTTTTATATCTTTACTTTACAAAGATAATATCATTATTATCTTCATCGTTCATTCATTAACTTTCATTCTTTCATACATTCTTACTTTCATTTGTTCATTCATTACTTCCAGTGACATGTACATTACCCCGAACATTGTGCACAAAGCGGGTAGCTGGGCTTGAGGTCTTTCATAGACCTCGAACATTGTGCACGAAGCTGACTCCAGTACCTAGGGCAAGTACATTCACCATTTATCTTTTCTCTTTCATTCCGGATCAATGCCATATGCTATACCCTGAACATTGTGCATGAAGCTAACTACAGTACCTGGGGCAAGCGACAAGGATCCCATACATATGGTCAATCACAAGGATTAGACCCCAGTGTGCATCCTTTTGGGGTAGCTAACCCGCACACAATTGAGCTAACACCCTTCATTGGGTGTGAACCTTAATACTTTGCTTGCAAGACTTTCTTACCTTCATTCATTCATTAATGCATGCATTTTTTCATTACGTTCCTCTTTTTATTATCTTCCACCTTAGGTTACATAATACTTTTCATTTCATTCATAAACATTCAACGTAAAGCCACGGGAAAATAACATACATAATAAGGAACATAAACATGAACCTACAAACATCACCATACAAGGCACATCATTCATACATAACAATCGTCATACATACCATCATGCATAATCATCAATCATACATCGCCCATCACAACATCTATGACTTCAAAAGTCAACTTACATAACCCCCGGGAACCTCCCAAGTCAAAGCCTACATTTTAAATTTTCCCCAAAATCAGAATATTCTAATTCTTTAGGCGCATGGGCACTATTCAGGCGCATGGCCTTCTGGGCACATGGGGAACACTTAGCGCATGGGAAATTATCAGGCACATGAACACTATTGGGGCGTATGGGCAATACTTAGTCATTCTGGGAAAATTCTAGGCACATGGGCACTATGTAGGCGCATGAGTGCCTAGGCGCATGGGAATCCTGGGCGCATGAACACTAAGTAAAATTCAGCCTATTTCTAGGCGCATGGGTACTGTTTGGGCGCATGGGTTTCGGGCGCCTGGAAACACTTAGGTAGTTTTTTCGGTTGGGCGCATGCACCACTATATAGGCGCATGGGCAGTCCAAATCACACTTAAACATCATAATTCAGTTCCCAATCATCATATAACATGTTCTAAGCTTAAATCATACATCCTAAGCCTTAGAAACACAACCATAACATCATCAAAACACATACATAGCCCAAAATCAAACCCCACCCATAAACACACACATAAAGCATACGAGTGAAAACCCATTATTATAAAAAGTTTCATGCATGCATTTCCAGCCCCAAAGCAGTTTAAAACAAGTAAAAAGGGGGTCCTAGAACTCACCTTAACAGCCTTTGGTTATGAATTCTTCAAAACCCCTTTGCAAATTGATTTCAACCGCCTAGAAACCCACCAAAGCACACCCGAACACATATAAACACACATAAACATATAACCGAGGCTAAGGCCAGTTGAAAACATCATAAACTCATGAAATTTTATCTTGAATTTGATCTTTTCTGGTTCTTCTTTGTTGGACCAAAAGAACCAATGAGCCAGATCAGAAAAACCTTTAAGTCCCATAGACATCAAAACAACTGAAGTGATCTACAAAGTCTGAAGACAAAGTCTGAAGACAAAGTCTGAAGACAAAGTCTGAAGACAAAGTCTGAAGACAAAGTCTGAAGACAAAGTCTGAAGTCAAAGTCTGAAGACAAAGTCCGAAGACAAAGTCCGAAGACAAAGTCCGAAGACAAAGTCCGAAGACAAAGTCCGAAGACAAAGTCCGAAGACAAAGTCCGAAGACAAAGTCCGAAGACAAAGTCCGAAGACAAAGTCCGAAGACAAAGTCCGAAGACAAAGTCCGAAGACAAAGTCCGAAGACAAAGTCCGAAGACAAAGTCCGAAGACAAAGTCCGAAGACAAAGTCCGAAGACAAAGTCCGAAGACAAAGTCCGAAGACAAAGTCCGAAGACAAAGTCCGAAGACAAAGTCCGAAGACAAAGTCCGAAGACAAAGTCCGAAGACAAAGTCCGAAGACAAAGTCCGAAGACAAAGTCCGAAGACAAAGTCCGAGACAAAGTCCGAAGACAAAGTCCGAAGACAAAGTCGAAGACAAAGTCCGAAGACAAAGTCCGAAGACAAAGTCCGAAGACAAAGTCTGATGACAACAGCTGAAGACAAAGTCTGAAGACAAAGTCTGAAGATCAAGTTCTCAGAAGTTGTCATAACAGCTGAAGTAGTTCTCTTCAGTAGTTGTGGTGGTTTTCATTTCAGTAGTTTGTAATCAGTAGTTTTATATTATGTAAAACATCTGAAGTTCTTACACTTCAGACGTTATAACTTCAGTAGTTGTAATGTTACTTTTAGTGAAGGTGTCCTCAGTTGTTGTGGACATCTTCAGTAGTTTAGTTTACTTTCAGTTGTTTGTATAAATCAGTTAGATGTCACTATCAAGTGACGTCAGCTAATGTCACATTCCTTATAAAAGGAATGTTGACCTAATATCCCAGGACGGGAAGCTTATGCATGAATGAAAACATTCTTTTTACAGAAAACTCTCTCTCTATAACCGTTACTGTTTGATTGAATATTCATATTATTCTTGCTAGAATTTCGTCTAATTCGTATGCTATTCTGCTGCAAATCCTAATCTAATTGATCAAACTAGATCTCGATCCCTTCAAATGGTATCAGAGCAGTCTAATCATTGATTGATTTAACAATTGATCATTGAAACTGTTCTTTTGATATCTAAGTTTGATTGAATTAGCAAATTTGCAAGAATTGGTTATAGAGTGTTTTTCTATTGCTTCCTGTGAATTAATTTCTGATTCTTCTTGTTTTAAACTGTGTTGTTGAGTTTTTGAGTTAGATCTGTTAAAATCTCATTGAACCTGTTTGAATTGGTGAAAATGGCTACATCAATCAATGATCCTCACAATACTGGCTCCTCGACAAAGCCTCCGATGCTTGTTAGGAGTGAGTACAACATATGGCAACGACGAATGCTCCATCACCTGTGTGTCAACAGTTCAGGTTGTTGGAAATCTGTGGTTCATGGACCATATAAGCCTATGGTGAGTAATCCTGAAACCAATGAAATGGTTCCAAAGAAGAAAGAGCAATATTCAGATGAAGATCTGAAACTATTTGAAATTGATGCTAAAGCCCATGGAATTTTGGCCATGGCACTGCCTAATGAAATCTATTCTGGACTTATGCATCATGAATCTGCTCATGACCTCTGGGTTGCTCTGAAAGAACAATTTGGAGGAATTGATGAGGTCTTAGCAAACAATAGAGAAATCCTTGCCCAGCAATATGAGACATTCTCTCATAGAAAGGGTGAGTCACTGACTCAACAGTTTGAGCGATTCTCCTGTTTGATATCTGAATTGAAAATGGTTAAACATGAATATACAAACAGTCAGATGAACAACAGATTTCTCAGATCTCTACCTGAGAGATGGGACACATATACTATTGTCCTACGCTCCAGTGCAAATCTAGACAATCTATCTCTCACCCAACTTCATGGGAAACTGTTAACATTTGAAAGAAAGATAGAAAAGAAAAGGTAACTGACTTCATCTGGGAAGCTTATTGATGATTTTGTACCAGGGAATACTGCTCTGGTCAGTCATGAGTCAGAATATGCTACATCAGAAAGTTCTTATAATGAGCATATTGATTTCTCTTCAAACAGTGGAGATCATGCTTTTGCTGGTATTGATAGTAATTCAGGATGTAATAGTGACAATCTGTGCTTTTTGATGAATGATTTGAAAGGAATTGCTGATGATGATTGGAAGAGATGGATATTTTGAGCCCAATGGCATTAGTTAATATCAGATCTCAAAAATTTTACAAAAGGACAGGTAGAAAATTCCCTTGTCTCTCTGGAAAAACCAAAGTTGGTTTTGACAAGAGCAAGTTGAGGTGTCACAAGTGCCATAGACTTGGACATTTTGCAAGAGAGTGTAGATCATCTGGATCTAACTCTTCTGCACCCTTTGTGACCTTTCCAGGCAATAATTCATAAAACAAAGGGCAACATTCTACCAGTTCTGGTCATCATTCACAAATTCAATCATCTCCTGCATATTTTGTTCCTCAAGGTCAAATGCCATATCCTTATCCCTGTTTTAACATGCCACAGTCCAATCAGGTTCCAGTACCCATAGCTCAACAATGACATGCCCTACCTGAGCCTCAACCATCTCAATCAAGTCAACAATCTCAATCTCAATCTCAATCACATCAAAGCTTTTTCACTCCTGGAGTTGTTGACTGGAGTAGTTTACAAGATGATCTTTTTGGTTATTCTGAAAAAGTGTTTTCTGGTGCCGGTCAACATGGTGGTGAAAATCCTTTTGGAAATCTTGCTCTTATGGCCTGGAGTCTACTTATGGTTCATGCTCAAATGCTTCATCATCACAGGTACCACAAGTATCTTCTGAGGCTAAGGCCAAGTTGTGTTCTGAGTCATGCATAGCTGCTTTTGCCTCAATTAGAGAAGAAAATGTAGCTTTAATTAATCAAAATCTTGACCTAAAGAAAGTGATTTCCAAAAGAAAAGTTGAGTTTGAGTCTGTTTTAAAAGAAAAAGTTGATGAGATTTACAAATTAAAATGCCAAATCACTGATGAAAAGGCTAAGGTAGAGGTCATTTTAGAAAATCATAAGAGTCTTAAAGAAACACTTGCAGCTACTCAAGTTGAGTGTGAACGCTGGGTAACATCTTGCAAGGGTTTGAAATGCTTCTCAGTAAGCAAACTGCTTCAAATGTGAAGTTTGGGATTGGATATAATCACACTGAACCTCCTACAGATTTTACTCCCAAGACAGGAGTAAAATCTGAAGGTGAAATCAATTCCCAAACCACATCATCATGTGTCTCATCCTCAAGTGATACTGTACAATCAGAGGATAAAGTCAGTAATAGTACCTCAGCTAATCAATCTGCTGATGGTCTTACTGCTGATGAACACATGATCAAAGAAAAGCTGAGCACTTCAGGTGTTGTCTCAAAAGGTATTCAAAGTACTAAAGAGCAAGTAACAAAACCTGAAGAACATTTCAAACCAAATGGAACCAAACATGGTTTGACAACTTCTGAAGAATCTATCAGGAAATCCAAATGTACTGATAGAAAACTTCAGAAGAACAAGTCTTCAGTTGTTACAAATCCTTCAATACTTCACATAAGTACTGAGAGTAAGAAAGTACTAAAGAACACACCTTCAGTAGTTTCATCTTCTTCGGCAGCTGATCAACAGAAGATGAAGAAAAAGCCACATGAAATATGTGATCTATTCAATCATCTCACTGATGAATGTTGGTACAGAAAGGGTTCCAAATTTAACAAAGATAAAATCATTAAAAAGAAAATTAATAAAATGAAAGATGAATTTGAAACCAAGTTGTGCCACAAACATCTCAACCTGATAAACCAAAGTCTTCACAAAAATCTAAATAGAAGAAAGAGGTTTATCATAAAACAGCTAAAAATATTCCTCAAGGAGTATCAAAACAACAGACTAAGTCTGTGTCTTTCAAAAAGGAGGACATGGTGTGTCACAGGAACCATTCACAAACAAGTACTAATGTGTCTGCTGAACTGAAGGCTTTAACAACCAAACAGACACAACTTGTTATGATGGTTCAACATCTGTTGGGGAGAGTTAACCAAATAGATGTACCTGTGATTAAATCACTAAAAAGGAAAACTAAGCCAAAATCAAAGGAATCCTTTTCAGCACCATCTCCATCTTCAAAGGATGTTAATTATGACAAATCAGTTAGTATAAAATTTGTTGATGAGAACATACCCAAAACCAAAATGGTTTGGGTCTCAAAAGCTAACTAGTTGTTGTGATATATGCAGTGTTCTTCAACATGCCATAGAAGCATCTGGTATGTGGATAGTGGAGGATCTATGCATATGACTGGAGCAGATCTCTTCTTCATGACTACTCTCAAGGAAAGAAGGGATTTGTTTCTTTTGGTAATGATGCTAAGGGTTACATCATCGACAAAGGCTTTGTTTCAAATGGTGAAATAAGGTTTGATGATGTTAACCATGTGGAGAATCTCAAGTACAATTTGTTGAGTGTCAGTTAAATGTGTGATAAAGGGCATGTTGCACTTTTCACCAGTCAGAACTATCGAATTCTGTCTTTCAATGTTTTGAGTATGATTGACAAGATATTGGATGAAAATACTCTCTTGAAGGCCAACAGGATTGGTAGAGTATATGCCTTAGACTTATCAAAGAAAATTGATCTAAAAGGCCATCCATGTCTGTTCTCCAAGGCCTCTCCTTAGGAATCTGAACTTTGGCACAGAAGGATTGGTCATGTGAATCTTAGAAACATGAACCAGCTGATCCTTCATGGTTTAGTGAGAGGTCTGCCATTAAAGGAGTTCAAATGTGATGACAACTGCTCTGCTTGTTTAAAAGAAAAGCAACATAAAGTATCATTCCCTCCAATAGAAGAACCAAAGTCCAATGCCTGCTTGCAGTTACTGCATATGGATCTTTTTGGTCCAGTAAGAGTGATGAGCATGGCAAAGAAAAAATACTGTCCGGTAATTGTGGATGATTATTCCAGATTTGTATGGACCTTCTTCTTACATTCAAAAGATGAGGCTGGTCAAATTATCATCTACTTTGTGTTGCATGTGGAAAAACAGTATTCTCTTTCTGTCAAGTGTGTGAGGAGTGATAATGGCACAGAATTTAGAAATCACACACTTGATGATGTTGGACCAAAAGAACCAATAAGCCTGATCAGAAAAACCTCTAAATCCCACAGACATTACAACTGCTGAAGAAGATCACAACAGCTGAAGACATCAACTGATTACAAGGTCTGAAGACAAAGTCTAAAAGTAAAGTACTGAAGAACAAAGACTGAAGACAAAGTCTGAAGCCATCAGCTGAAGACAAAGTCTGAAGCCATTAGCTGAAGACAAAGTCTGAAAGTAAAGTACTGAAGACAAAGACTGAAGACCAAGTGATCAGTAGTTGTCACCACAGCTGAAGTAATTAACTTCAGTAGTTGTGATGGTTTCCTTTCAGTACTTGTAATTTACTTTTCAGTAGTTATAGCTTCAGTAGTTGTAGTTCAGTAGTTTTATGTTTTTGTACTTAAGCATTCTCTGAGATGTAATTAGTAGTTGAGAACATTCTTAGTAGTTTGCATAGTTTCAGTAGTTTGAATAATTCTGTTAGATGTCACTATCAAGTGACATCAGCAGACGTCACGTATCCTATATAAGGAATGTTGACCTAGTTGTAAAGTGTGACATTGAGCCACCACAAAAGCATATGAATGAAATATTTCTTTTGCAGAATTCTCTCTTTCTATATCCGTGTACTGTTACATTGAATATCAATTGTGTTCTTGTGAATTGTTTAATTCGTTGTTCGAATTCCGCTGCAATACTCTCTAATTAATCAAACTTAGATCACTGATCCTAACAAATGGTATCAGAGCAGGTTAATCATTGATCGATCTAACAATGATTATTGAAACTGCTATTTTGATATCTAAGTTTGATTGAATTAGCATATTTGCAAGAATTGGTTATAGTTCATTGAATTTCTACTGCTTTTGGTTATTTGCTTTGAGATTTCTATTGGTTCATATTGGTTTTTTGTGTTTTGTTCTAAATCAGTTAAAACTTAAGTGAATTTTGTTGAATCTGAGAATGACTACTCCTTCTAATGACCCTCACAATACCGGTTCCTCAACCAAGCCTCCGATGCTGGTTAGGACTGAGTATAACATATGGCAACGAAGAATGCTTCACCACCTGTCTGTTAACAGTTCAGGTTGTTGGACATCTGTGGTACATGGTCCACACAAGCCTATGGTGAACAATTCGGAAACCAACCAAATGGTTCCGAAGAAGAATGAACAATACTCAGATGAGGATCAAAAACTGTTTGAGATTGATGCTAAAGCCCATGGAATTCTGGCCATGGCACTGCCAAATGAAATCTATTCTGGGCTTATGCATCATGAAACTGCTCATGATCTCTGGAATGCATTGAAGGAACAATTTGGTGGAACAGATGAGGTCTTAGCAAACAACAGAGAAATCCTTGCCCAACAATATGAAACATTCTCTCATAGGAAGGGTGAGTCACTGACTCAACAGTTTGAGCGTTTTTTCTGTTTGATCTTTGAGCTGAAAATGGTCAAACATGAATACACCAATAGTCAGATGAACAACGGATTCCTCAGATCATTGCCTGAGAGATGGGACACTATACCATTGTCCTACACTCCAGTGCAAATCTGGATAGCCTATCTCTCACCCAACTCCATGGGAAGCTGCTTACATTTGAAAGAGAGACGGAGCAGAAAAGGAAACTGGCATCATCAGGAAAGCTCACTGATGACTTTGTACCAGGGAACACTGCCTTGGTTGGTCATGAGTCAGAATATGCCGCATCAGAAAGCAATTATGATGAGCATATAGATTTCTCTTCAAACGGTTCAGATCATGCATTTGTTAGTGTTGATAGTCAATCAGGTTGTAATAGTGACAAGTTGTGTTTCATTATGGATGATTTAAAGGGTATTGCTGATGATGACTTAGAAGAGATGGATATTCTGAGCCAAATGGCCTTGATTAATATCACATCTCAAAAGTTCTACAAGAGAACTGGTAGGAAATTTCCAGGACTCTCTGGCAAAACCAAAGTTGGTTTTGACAAGATTAAGTTGAGGTGTCACAAATGCCACAGGCTTAGGCACTTTGCAAGAGAGTGTAGATCAACTGGATCTAACTCCTCTGCACCCTTTGTGACTTTTCCAAGCAATAGTTCACAAAACAGAGGGCAACATCTTGCTAGTTCTGGTCATCATTCACAACCCATATCTCCTAGATATTTTGTCTCTCAGGGTCAAATGTCATATCCATATCCCTGCTATTATATGCCTCAGCCAAATCAAGTTCAAGTTCCTATTGCACAACAACCTCAAGCCTTACCTGAGCCTCTACCATCTCAATCATCTCAATCACAACCTCATCACAGCTTCTTGACCCCTCGTGTTGTTGACTAGAGCAGTTTACCAGATGATCTCTCTGGTAATGAGCATTTATTTGCTAGTGATGGTCAACATGGTGGTGAACATCCTTTTGGGAATCTTGCTCTCATGACCCTGGACTCTACTGACATTTCATGCTCCAATGCATCTTCATCGCAGGTAACCCAGGTATCCTCTGAGGCTAAGGCCAAGCTTTGTTCTGAATCTTGCATAGCTGCATTTATCTCTATTAGAGAGGCAAATGTAGCGTTAATAAATCAAAATCTTGAGCTTGAGCAAACCCTTTCCAAAAGAAAAGCTGAGTATGAGTCTGTTCTTAATGATAAAGATGATGAGATTTATAAGCTTAAATACCAATTAATTATGAAAAGGCTAAGCTAGAGGTCATTCTTGAGAACCACAGAGAACTCAAAGAAAAACTTGTAGCTACCCAAGTTGAGTGTGACCGCTGGGTATCATCCTGCAAGGGATTTGAAATGCTACTCAGCAAGCAATCTGCTTCGAATGTGAAGTTTGGAATAGGTTACAATCACATTGCACCACCTACAGATTTTACTCCAAAATCAATAGTAAAACCTGAAGGTGAAAGTAATTTCCAACCACATCATCATGTGTATCATCCTCAAGTGATCTCCCAAGATCAGAAGATGAAATCAGTGTTAATACCTAAGCAAATCAATTGCCTGATGGGTCAACTACTGATAAGCACATAAAGCTGAGTACTTCAGATGTTGTCCCTCAAAGTACCTCAAGTACTGAAGGGCAAGTCACAACATCTGAAAAGCATTTCAAATCATCTGAAATAAAAGGATTAACAACTGCTGATAGTGAATAGCTGAAGAACAAGTCTTCAGTTGTTACAGATCCTTCAGTAATTAACACAAGTACTGAAAGGAGGAAAGTACTGAAGAGCACACCTTCAGTAGTTTCCACATCAGCAGATGATCAATCCAAGATGAAGAATAAGCCATGTGAAATATGTGGTAAATTCAATCATCTTTCTGATGATATTGGTACAGAAAGGGTTCCAAACTCAACAGAGATAAGCTCATTAAAATCCAGATGGATGAAATGAAAAATGAGTTTGAGACCAAGTTTGTACCACAGTCATCCCAATGTGATAAACCCAATCCTTCATCCAAATCCAAAAAGAAGGATAGGGTTTATCATAAAACAGCTGATAGTGCTCCTTATGATAAACATCAGACTAAGTCTGTGAATTTCAAGAAGGAAATGATGGGCCACAGGAACTCATCATACACAAGTACTGATATGTCACAAGAGCTGAAAGCTTTGGCTACAAATCAAACACAACTTGTTATGATGGTTCAGCATTTGTTGGGGAGAGTTAACCAACTAGATGCACCTGTGTTCAAACCACTGAAAAGGCATTCCAAGCACAAATCCAAGGAATCCATTTCAGCACCATCTCCTTCTTCATCACCTGTTAATCATAAGAAAAAAGTTATGGTTAAATCTTTTGAAGAAAACAACCCCAAACTAAAAAGGTTTGGGTCTCAAAACCTAACTAGTTCTTCATGATAAATGTAGGGTTCTTTAGCATGCCAAAGGAGCATCTGGCATGTAGACAGTGGAGGAACTATGCATATAACTAGGAGCAGTTCTCTTCTTAATGACTACTCTCAAGGAAAGAAGGGATTTGTTTCATTTGGAAATGATGCCAAGGGTTACATCATCAGGAAAGGATATGTGTCTAATGGAGATATCAGATTTGATGATGTTAGCCATGTGGACAATCTCAAGTATAATCTACTAAGTGTCAGTCAGATGTGTGATAAAGGGCATGTTGCACTTTTCACAAGCCAGAACTGCAGGATTCTGTCTTCCCAAGTTCTGAGGCTGATTGACAAGGTATTGGATGATCATACTCTCCTGAAGGCCAACAGGATTGGAAGAGTATATGCCTTGGATTTGTCAAAGAAGATTGATTTGAAGGGTCATCCTTGTCTATTCTCCAAGCCTCTCCTCAGGAATCTAAAATGTGGCATAGAAGGCTGGTCATGTTAATCTCAAAAATATGAATCAGCTGATCCACAATAGTTCAGTGAGAGGTCTACCAATAAAGGAGTTCCACTGTGATGAAACCTGCACTGCTTGTTTAAAAGGAAAACAACACAAAGTCTCATTCCCTCCTATTGAAGAACCTAAGTCCACTGCCTGCTTGCAGTTACTGCACATGGATCTATTTGGTCCTGAGAGTGATGAGCATGGCAAAGAAGAAATACTATCTGGTAATTATGGATGATTACTCCAGATTTGTATGGACTTTCTTCTTGCATTCAAAGGTTGAGGTTGCTCAGATGATTATAACTTTGTGTTGTATGTTGAGAAGCAGTATTCCCTATCAGTCAAGTGTATAAGGAGTGATAATGGAACTGAATTCAGAAACCATACACTTGATGATTTTTATCTATCAAAAGGAATCAAGAGGCAGTTTGGCATCCCAAGGACTCCAGAACAAAATGGAGTAGTGGAGAAAAGAACAGGACCCTAATTGAAGCTGCAAGGTCTATGTTGGCTGACTCTGGTTTGCCATTGACCTTTTGGGCTGAAGCTGTTAACACAGCTTGCTATGTGCAGAATAGAGTGTAGTAAATCAGAGGTTGATGAAGACTCCATATGAAGTTCTACAACATTTGGCTCCTCTAATTTCATTCTTCAAACCTTTGGGTGTCCTTGTTTCATTCTACACAAAAGGATCAACTTCAAAAATTTGATCCTAAGGTGGATGCAGGGTATTTTGTAGGTTATTCATCCACATGCAAGGCTTACAGGGTCTTCAACTGCAGAACAAAGATAGTTGAAGAAACCTTGCATGTGAAATTCAATGAATCTCCTAAGGATAAATTCCACAAAACCCTGTGGAGTTGTTTGATCTGGACATACTGCATATGTTCCTTATCAATCTCCAGCTGTTGCAGATCATGTGGATAAATCATCTTCTGCAGCAAGTCTTCCACCTGGTGGTATTGAAGATGATGATGATATCAGTACTCACCTTTTCATGTTTAGTGACCAACAACCTGAGTCTGCTAAACTTGATGTTCCTATAGCTCCTGTAGCTCCATCCACAACAAATGCTGATGAGATTTCTGACTCCTCTACATCATTTGACTTGCCATCTAATACTTGGTTTCAATAATCTGGATCACCATCTACTACTGCTGAACCGGCTACAAACACTTGCACTGATCTTATAGTATACCAAGAGCTGAAGAATCACCCCATGTCTCAAATCATTGGTGATATCAATGCTGGTGTCTCAACTAGACGTCAATTGTCTAACTTCTGCTTCTATGCTCTCTTCATCAGTCAGCTAGAGCCAAAGAACTATCATGTTGCTTTGAGAGACAATGGATGGGTTGAAGCCATGCAGCTTGAGCTACTTCAGTTCAAAAAGTAGCAAGTGTGGGAACTGGTTCCTCTACCCCAGGTAAGTGTGCAATAGGCACTAAATGGGTGTTTAGGAATAAAATTGATGAAAATGGGCTTATTGTCAAGAACAAGGCTAGACTGGTTGTACAAGGGTTTTCACAAGAAGAAGGTATTGATTATGATGAAACCTTTGCCCCTGTAGCCAAACTAGAGGCAATTAGATTGTTCTTAGCCTATGCTGCATTCCACAATCTTAAAGTTTTTCAAATGGATGTCAAAAGTGCATTTTTATATGGTAAAATAAAAGAAGAGGTTTATGTGTGTCAACCACCAGGTTTTGAGGATAATAAACATCCTGATTGGGTGTATAAACTTGATAAGGCTCTTTATGGGTTGAAGCAAGCTCCTAGAGCCTGGTATGAAACACTTTCAAATTTTCTTCTTAAAAATAATTTCACTAGAGGCTCCATAGATAAAACTTTGTTTATTAAGAAAGTGGATCAACATAAGCTACTTTTCAAATTTATGTTGATGATATTATTTTTGCATCCTCTGATCCCCAGTTGTGTGATGATTTTACAAGTTTAATGAAACAAAAGTTTGAAATGAGTGCAATGGAGAATTACAGTTCTTTCTAGGCTTGCAAATCAAACAAAAGGCTGATGGAACCTTTATTCATCAATCAAAATATACAAAAGAACTTTTGAATAAGTTTGATTTACAAAATTGTAAGTCCTGTTCTACTCCCATATGCAACACCACACAACTAGATGTAGATCAAGAAGGTAAAGCTGTTGATGAACACTTTACAGATGTATGATTGGGTCCTTGATGTACTTAACAGCTTCTAGACCCGATATCATGTTTGCAACTTGTGTTAGTGCTAGATTTCAGGCTGCTCCTAAAGAGTCTCATTTGATTGCAGTCAAGAGAATCTTTAGATATCAGCAAGGTACACAATCTCTAGTCTTTGGTATTCCACTGGCCACTCATGCAAATTAGTTTCTTTTTCTGATAGTGACTATACAGGGTGTAAGTTAACCAGAAAGTCAACTTCTGGTGGATGTCAATTCCTAGGCAACTGTTTGATTTCTTGGCAGAGTAAGAAACAAACATCTGTTGCTACATCCACTATTGAAGCAGAGTACATTGCTGCTGCAAGTTGTACATCTCAGGTACTCTGGCTTCAAAACCAACTATTGGATTATGGCATTACAGAGACTAAGACTCCATTATTAACAGATAGTGCTTCAGCTCTGTGCATTGTCAAGAATCCAGTCCAACACTCTAGGACCAAGCATATAGAGATCAGACACCATTTTATTAGGGATTGTTTTGAAAAAGGTCTGATTGATCCAAAGTTTGTGCCTAGTGCTGATGAGCTTGTAGATATATTTACTAAGCCTTTGGATAGTTCAACTTTCCAAAACCTTGTGTTAAGGCTTGGTATGCTGCAGCTAGAATAAGTGATAACTACTGATGATCTCAGTAAACAAGTACTGATGATCATTAGTAAACATGTCACAAATATGTACTAATTCTGTTAAAAGAAACTGATGCAGTTACAACTACTGATGCAGTTATAACTACTGATGTCAGTAAAAACAGATAAGTACTGATGTCCTATGAAACCACTGAACATAGCTAAAAAGTCTGATGAGTAAGTGTTGAGGACAGTATGAAACAGCTACAAAGCTAAGAATTGACGAAAACTACTGATGAGAATTTTCTCTTCAGTCGTTTCCACAAACTGTTGTTTCATCCTAAACAGCTGATGACAAAACCATGTCTTCAGTAGTTTCACAACTACTGATGACTAACACCAAGTCCTCAGTTGTTTACAACAGCTGATGACTAAAACCAAGTCTTCAGTTGTTTTCAAATGTCTGATGACTAAAACCACGTCTTCAGTTGTTTTCAAACGTCTGATAGTTAAAACCAAGTCTTCAGTTTTTTTTCATAACAACTGATGTCAACACAAACACTTTCAGTCGTTTTCTTTTCAGCCTTTTCTTAACCTATAAATACCTGCACTTATAGCCAAACGTTTCATTAGCCGTTTTTCAAACATTTTCTCTCTCAACAATGGTGACCATGAAACTCAAACCCCGACACAACTGTGTTGCCTACCTTTCGAAATCGGCTTTCTGGAACAAGTTTGAGAATGCCATCGATCTTATGGTGGATTCCTAATACCGAACAGCCTTTCTTCTGAATCCTACCATATACCTTGATTCCTTAACCCAGTTCTGGACCAACGTCTCTATAATAACTGGTGAGAATGATAGCCAACTCACTCTCTAGTCGTTGGTGAACCAGAAACAGGTGCTCATCACCCCCGACATCATTCGCAAAACTCTAAATTTGCATGATGGCATCTATGTTAAAGAATACCCGAAAGGCATCACTGATATGTCTTTCATCAATAACGGGTATGAAGGAGACTTAAGTGCTACAACCATACTTAAAAAGCACTTCCATGATGCTGAACGACTTATTCCATGATGCTGAAGGACTTATCTTTCATATGGTGAATGTCTGCCTGGCATCAAAGACATCTTCTTGGGATAAGATGTCTTCCCGATGGCAACAGGTATTGTACTCTATCTTTGAATGTCAAAATCTAAATTTTTCTGAGATAGTGTTCATGGAACTAAAGGATCTGGCTCAGAAACCTGTGGCACACAGATGGCTACTTTATCCCAGGTTTTTGATGGCCATAATTTTGAATCAATTAAAATCTGATGGCCTTGTTGGTCTTGGAGTTCCTGCTCCAGCTGTTTTAGCTGAGGTATACTCCCGACATAACTCAGACCCTACTCTAAAAGGGCTGCCCGGATGCTAAAACCCAAGCAAGAGGGAACCCACAGCCTCCACTTCCAGATCCAAAGTCCCCACCAAGCCAAATCCAAAAAGCCCAAAAAGGCTACTCAGGAGATGAGTCCCCTGAGGATGCCCCTGTACCATAAAAACAGGAAATACATACTGGTTCTAACCCCCTAGTTATATCCAAGACTCAACCTACTGAAGCCGCACAGGTATCCTCTCAACAGGATCCTGTTGCAACCACAATTGGGGATCCCACATTTCTAGAACCTATCTCAATTGAGAGGGTTACCATTGAAGAGCACCTCTCACCCGGGTGTGCATCTGCTTCGGATCAATCTCCACATGCAACCGCCCCTCAAAGCCTAACACTGATATTGCTAAAGTGCTGAGTCAGTTGCATTCCTCACCCCCTCCCCAGAAACCACTTACCACTGGGAATACCTCAACCATTGAGGGGGAGGACCAAAATGCTTCTGATAACCCACAGCACAGGGGTTACAATGTTCAATCTCCAAGTGTAGAAACGGAGATTAGAACATCTGGTAAGGCTGCCACTTTTAATGATTCGGCAAATGATCAGGATGAAGTTGGTAACATTCACAAGACCTTACCAGAGGCAACTGCCAATGAAAGACACAGTCCTGAGCAAGAAGTCCCCAGTACCAAGATCAAGGGGCACATGCTTCTACTGATCTACACTCAGAGCATGTACATCCTGATTCAATCAGGAGGTCAGGTGATTCGGCATAGACTGATAATGACCTGGGCTTTTTCTATGATATATTAGCCCATAATGCCATCCTAGAGACTAAGGTGAGCAGACTCAAAGAGCTGCTAGCCAAAATGTCTCGGGATGAAGTCCATCTACCCAACAAACCCCACAGATGGCACCTTCAATTGAAGGTTCACCAAACACTGAGCCTACACATTTAACTGAGCCACCAGCCACCACTTTTGGCACCACCTCTCAGGGACAGAACCCCTTTGAGCAGATGGTTGCTATCTTTCAAAACTCCTTACCTCTCATCACTCCTATCATCACTGACATAGTGCATAAAGCCATTGATGAGAGGATCTCCTCAAATCTACAAACCCTCATTGATGATGCTGTTCACAAATCTCTTTCTGCCTTTCAAGCCCCTGATCCTAATGCAACCAAAAAGGGGGAGACTTCCAGTCTAAGGCAGTGAAAGAAAAGAAAAGAAAAAGAGTTGATGATAAAAAGAACCTGCAAAAGAGAAGGAGGTGGCAAAAGAGCTGATCTCAGAACAGCTGATCACAGATAAAGAGAAGGAAGATCAGCTGATCACATATAAAAGAAAGAAAAGTGTTGGGTCAAAAGCTGATGAAGATAAATCCTTAGAAGATCTTGTCAAAGATGCTGATGAAGCTCATAGCAGATCCATGGATAAAATTATAGATCAGCTCTTTCGACAAGGTCATGACACAGCCACACTAGACACTGAGATCAGAAGGCTGGAAATAGAAGAGATTCAAGCTAGATGGGCTGGTTATAGTGTGTTGGAAAGGGAAAGATTGGAGATAATGATCCGATTAATACCAAATACCTTGGAAGATCATTGATAGAGATAAAGGCCAGGTCCAGAGATAGTATCTTGGAGATAACCAAGAAAATCTGCTGCTGGAGGCTATAATAAAGGGTTGATCATCGAAGCACTGGATGAAACAGGTGCAGGGAAGAGAACGGAAATGGCAAAGCTCTCCAAAGCCAAACTCACCACAAAATGCTAAGTCAGTCTTCTCACACTCCCACTCAAACACAACCCTTATCTCTAAAATCTCCCAAATCTATCCCAAACCAAAGCCACCCACAATTCAACCCACAAAACCAATCCCTTTACCCCAAAAACCACCTCAAACCTTACCCAGTGATACACCCAGAAGGAGGAGAAGGGTGTTAAGGGTAGAAGAAGATAAAGAAGAGGATGATGATGAAGATTGTCTGCCAATCTCTGTTGTTCTCAACCTTAAAACACCTGAGCACAGAAGTCAACAAGTGATTACACCTGACTTGCAAATGCAGATGGTGAAGGTAAAGATTGAAGAAGCAGAACAGCAGAAGCAGCACGGTGAGCAGTTTCTGAAGATGGTTGACAAGGATTTCCCTCAGTCCTCATCCATTCAAGAAATGAAGAAACAGGCTCTAAGGCTGTACACTCTTAGACATACTTTTCAACATCAAAGAGAAAGAGTGCGGATCTGGCCAGACCCCAGGGTAAGTTCTAGAATTCATAAGAAGAATATACCAAGCAGATATCATGGCCAAGTGAAGAAGACCTTGAATGCTGCAATTACGTTGGCCATGGTAGTCTCACCCTGGGAAATCATTGAAGAATTAAAGAGAGCTCACAACTCCAAGACAACCCTAAATCTATTCTTGAGAACAAAATGATCAAGAATGGGTTGTTATACAAAAGACTTGAAGACCTTCACAAGAGTGAACTCCGGTTGTTGCTTGAAGGCTCTCACCCTGATGAATTTGCTTACAGAGAGATAACAACTGTGGAGTTGAAAAATGGAAAGATAGTGAGATACATGTCTGAGTATTATTGCCCAGAGTTCTTCTTCGAGGGAGAAGCAAAAGAACTCACCAAGGAGGAACAAGTTGTTCTCCTTGAGGCCTATGCTAGTGAGTCTTATAGACTCATTAATGGGAATTAGGTTTCATGGTTGGGACAAGACTCTGTGTCCAGTTTCCCAAGACAGAGTTCCCTTCCATACTTACCCAATAAAAAGATTAGAAACCTTTTTCCGGCCTGTGCTTAATTGATTACCTCTGAAGCTGATCAAGAGGGTGTTTCTGCCAAGAATAAGTGGGATCACCAATAAGTTTAGAGGTTTTGGCTGCATTGGTTCAGGGGGAGTTTGTTGGACCAAAAGAACCAATGAGCCTGATCAGAAAAACCTCTAAATCCCATAGACATTACAACTGCTGAAGAAGATCACAACAGCTGAAGACATCAGCTGATTACAAGGTCTGAAGACAAAGTCTGAAAGTAAAGTACTGAAGAACAAAGACTGAAAACAAAGTCTGAACCCATCAGCTGAAGACAATGTCTGAAGCCATCAGCTGAAGACAAAGTCTGAAAGTAAAGTACTGAAGACAAAGACTAAAGACCAAAGTGATCAGTAGTTGTCACAACAGCTGAAGTAATTAACTTCAGTAGTTGTGATGGTTTCCTTTCAGTACTTGTAATTTACTTTTCAGTAGTTATAGCTTCAGTAGTTGTA
The DNA here is from genome assembly GCA_025506515.1 of Flaveria trinervia. NCBI lineage: Eukaryota > Viridiplantae > Streptophyta > Magnoliopsida > Asterales > Asteraceae > Flaveria > Flaveria trinervia. Next base: position 45,566,918 of record CM046456.1, read on the forward strand.
GTTCAGTAGTTTTATGTTTTTGTACTTAAGCATTCTCTGAGATGTAATTAGTAGTTGAGAACATTCTCAGTAGTTTGCATAGTTTTAGTAGTTTGAATAATTCTGTTAGATGTCACTATCAAGTGACATCAGCAGACGTCACATATCCTATATAAGGAATGTTGACCTAGTTGTAAAGTGTGACATTGAGCCACCACGAAAGCATATGAATGAAATATTTCTTTTGCAGAATTCTCTCTTTCTATATCCGTGTACTGTTACATTGAATATCAATTGTGTTCTTGTGAATTGTTTAATTCGTTGTTCGAATTCCGCTGCAATACTCTCTAATTAATCAAACTTAGATCACTGATCCTAACAGATGAATTCTATTTCTCTAAGGAATCAAGAGGCAGTTTAGCATTCCAAGAACTCCTGAACAAAATGGAGTGGTGGAGAGAAAGAACAGGACCCTTATTGAAGCTGCAAGGTCAATGTTGGTTGATTCTGGTTTGCCACTAACCTTTTGGGCTGATTGTTGGACCAAAAGAACCAATGAGCCAGATCAGAAAAACCTTTAAGTCCCACAAACATCAAAACAAATGAAGTGATCTACATCTGCTGATGACAAAGTCTGAAGACAAAGTCTGAAGACAACTGCTGAAGACAAAGTCTGAAGACAACTGCTGAAGACAAAGTTTGAAGACAAAGTCTAAAGACAATTGCTGAAGACAAAGTCTGAAGACAAAGTTCTCAGAAGTTGTCACAACAGCTGAAGTAGTTCTCTTCAGTAGTTGTGATGGTTTATATTTCAGTAGTTTGTAATCAGTAGTTTTATATTATGTAAAACATCTGAAGTTCTTATACTTCAAATGTTATAACTTGAGTAGTTATAATGTTAGTTTATACTTAGCTTCTAATGTAGGTGTCCTCAGTTGTTGTGGACATCTTCAGCAGTTTAGTTTAATTTCAGTTGTTTGTATAAATCAGTTAGATGTCACTATCATGTGACGTCAACTGATGTCACATTCCTTATAAAAGGAATGTTGACCTAATTTCCCTTTACGGGAAGCTTGTGCATGAATGAAAACATTCTTTTTGCAGAAAACTCTCTCTCTATAACTGTTAGTGTTTGATTGAATATTCATATTATTCTTGCTAGAATTTCGTCAAATTCGTGTGCTATTTCGCTGCAAATCCTAATCTAATTGATCGAACTAGATCTCGATCCTTTCAAATGGTATCAGAGCAGGTTAATCATTGATCGATTTAACAATTGATCATTGAAACTGTTCTTTTCATATCTTAGTTTGATTGAATTGGCAAATTTGCAAGAATGGTTATAGAGTTTGTTTTTCTGTTGCTTCCTGTGAATCAATTTGAGATTCTTCTTATTTCAAATTGTGTTGTTGAGTTTTTGAGTTAGGTTCGTTTAACTCTTATTGAACCTGTTTGAATTGGTGAAAATGGGTACATCAATCAATGATCCTCACAATACAAGCTCCTCAACAAAGCCTTCGATGCTTGTTAGGAGTGAGTACAACATATGGCAACGACGAATGCTCCATCACCTGTCTGTTAATAGTTTAGGTTGTTGGAAATCTGTGGTTCATGGACCGTATAAGCCTATGGTGAGTAATCCGAAAACCAATGAGATGGTTCCAAAGAAGAAAGAGCAATATTTAGATGAAGATTTGAAACTGTTTGAAATTGATGCTAAAGCCCATGGAATTCTGGCCATGGCACTGCCTAATGAAATCTATTCTGGACTTATGCATCATGAATCTGCTCATGACCTCTAGGTTGCTCTGAAAGAACAATTTCGAGGAACTGATGAAGTCTTAGCAAACAATAGAAAAATCCTTGCCCAGCAATATGAGACATTCTCTCATAGAAAGGGTGAGTCACTGACTCAACAGTTTGAGCGATTCTCCTGTTTGATATCTGAGTTGAAAATGGTTAAACATGAATATACAAACAGTCAGATGAACAACAGATTTCTCAGATCCCTGCCTGAGAGATGGGACACATATACCATTGTTCTACGCTTCGATGCAAATCTAGATAATCTATCTCTCACCAAATTTCATGGGAAACTGCTTACATTTGAAAGAGAGATAGAACAGAAAAGAAAACTGACTTCATCTGGGAAGCTCACTAATGACTTTGTACCAGGGAATGCTGCTTTGGTTGGTCATGAGTCAATATGCTTCATGAGAAAGTTCCTATGATGAGCATATTGATTTCTCTTCAAACAGTGGAGATCATGCTTTTGCTAGTATTGATGGTAATTCAGGATGTAATAGTGGCAATCTGTGCTTTTTGATGGATGATTTGAAAGGAATTGCTGATGATGATTTGGAAGAGATGGATATTTTGAGCCAAATGGCATTAGTTAATATCAGATCTCAAAAATTTTACAAAAGAACAGGTAGAAAATTCCCTGGTCTCTCTAGAAAAACCAAAGTTGGTTTTGACAAGAGCAAGTTGAGGTGTCACAAGTGTCATAGACTTGGACATTTTGCAAGAGAGTGTAGATCATCTGGATCTAACTCTTCTGCACCCTTTGTAACTTTTCCAAGCAATAAATCACAAAACAAAGGGCAACATTCTACCAGTTCTGGTCATCATTCACAAAATCAATCATCTCCTGCATATTTTGTTCCTCAAGGTCAAATGCCATATCCTTATCCTTGTTTTTACATGCCACAGTCCAATCAGGTTCCTGTACCTATAGCTCAACAATCACATGCCCTACCTGAGCCTCAACCACCTCAATCAAGTCAACAATCTCAATCTCAATCTCAATCACATTAAAGCTTTTTCACTCCTGGTGTTGTTGACTGGAGTAGTTTACCAGATGATCTTTCTGGTTATTTTGAACAACTATTTTCTGGTGCTGGACAACATGGTGGTGAAAATCCTTTTGGAAATCTTGCTCTTATGGCCCTGGAGTCTACTGGTGGTTCAAGCTCAAATGCTTCATCATCTCAGGTACCACAAATATCTTCTGAGGCTAAGGCCAAGTTGTGTTTTGAGTCATGCATACCTGCTTTTGCCTCTATTAGAGCAGCAAATGTAGCTTTAATTAATCAAAATCTTGACCAAGAGAAAGTGATTTCCAAAAGAAAAGCTGAGTTTGAGTCTGTTTTAAAAGAAAAAGATGATAAGATTTACAAATTAAAATGCCAAATCATTGATGAAAAGGCTAAGGTAGAGGTCATCTTAGAAAATCACAAGAGTCTCAAAGAAATACTTGCAGCTACTCAAGTTGAGTGTGAACGCTGGGTAACATCTTGCAAGGGGTTTGAAATGCTTCTCACTAAGCAAACTACTTCAAATGTGAAGTTTGGGATTGAATATAATTGTATAATTTCATATGCCCAAAATACATAGAATATTGATGCGGTTAGTAGGTCATGATCCAAGTCGGGTTATACCCAATAACAAGCTATACAAACACCAACAATTATTTATTTGTTGATAAGATCATACAATAAATATTGACACCTATTTAGTAAATTGGTTTTCTAAATATTGCTTTTGTGAAAGAACAATATCATGTGGATAATTTGTTCATGAGATATTTATTTGATACATTATTTAAGATTGGTTAAATAATGTCAAATAAAAGTATGTCATGTTATAAAATTAGACTTTGTTTTAATTTTATAACTTAATATGCTTGGAGTGTAGTTTTTATAAAAATTTCAAAAGGGTGGGAAACCCCTTTTGGATGGGGCTTGCGGCCGCCCAAAGGTTCATTGGGATGAACATTTTACAAATACTGAAACAAAAAGAAAACTACTGAAAGGAAACCATCACAACAACTGAAGAATGCTTCTTCAGCTGTTGTAACAAACTCTAAAGGCTTCGGTACTTGTACTTGAACTTCAGCTGATGTCTTCAGTCTTTGTACTTCAGTTGTTGATCTTCAATACTTTGTTCTTCAGCTGTTGATCTTCAGACTTTGGTCTTCAGCTGTTGAAGTCTTCAGTACTTTAGTCTTCAGCTGTTGAAGTCTTCAGTACTTTAGTCTTCAGCTGTTGATCTTCAGACTTTGGTCTTCAGCTGTTGAAGTCTTCAGTACTTTAGTCTTCAGCTGTTGAAGTCTTCAGACTTTGTTACAACAGCTGATCAAGTCTTCAGTAGTTGTTGTGATGTCTGTAGGACTTAGAGGTTTTTCTGATCAGGCTCATTGGTTCTTTTGGTCCAACAACATGTTTTTCAGCTTTTAAGTAAGTTTAAAATGTTGTCTTTCCGCTGCGTTTTCAGAATGTTTAAGAGGTTAAACTATGATCTTGTGTTCAAACAAACCCATCAATGGCATCTAGAGCCAGTTATGTGGATAGCATGCTTGTTAGTATCCTTATAAAATTTGTTTTATGGTATTTTATAACCCTTTTAAGGGCTGAAATGTTCTTGTATGTTGAATCCCCAAGCTTTCAAGGTTATATCACACATTCTTGTGATTAAACCTTGAAAGATATGTATAATGATATGTATGTTGTTTGGACTATGTTTGAAACCCGTATTTTCAGTTTATGTTGGCTGAAAATCGTGGGTTTTAATGGGGATTCTTAGTTTATTTTGGATGATATGATGTATGTTCATGTTGGTGCATAACCTAGCTTGACCTTGTGTTGTTATGGTTTGGATTGAATGTTTTATTTGATTGTATTCATTCGATGGGGTTGTATATAAACTTGTGCTTTGTTTAAAATGTATTTTGTCTATTTATTCATTGGAATGTAATAATATATTAGGAGTAATTTCTTTTACTAGAAAATATATATTAGGATATATATTTTGTAAAAGAAGATGCTCGGAAGGAAGCACAAGAAGAAGACACAAAAGAAGGACTTGAAGCATATGGATGCAAGTTCAAGTGGGAGTCTATGTTGATCTCATTTTGTGTTATTTTCAACCCTTAAGAAAGACCAAATTACCACACTTGTGATGGCAAACAAGTGTGGTCACAATAGTAGCTATGGTTATGCACATTATGGTTGTTTATATTATGCTTGTTTGATTGTGGTTTTATGAATGATTGTATGATATTTGGATATGATTAACAATCTCAATAAAATGATCTTAACAAGCTAATATAAAAAAATGGTTCTTAATCATTAAGTGTAAATAAATGGTTATCAAAAGGATTAATGATTTTATGATAAAATGGGTTTTATTAAAAGGACCATAGGGTATCTTGTATTTGAAAGCATGCAAATACAAGTACATAGAGTTTTCTAAACTAGAACTATGGAATCTCTAAACTTTTGACCAACAAGTTTAACACCGTCCTTTTGCACAACACTTGAGTCATTTGGAAACTCTTAATGGGATAAAGGTCACCTAACCATTTAGAGGGAACTTGTGATTTAAGGTGGGGATACCACATCGGTGGGATAAAGGTCATCTAACCACTTATGTGGGTAAACTCACACGTGTGTGCAAGTAGGGTAACTTGATTTGCAAACCATGTTAAATGGATCACCTAAATATGGTTTCCAAATGGTGTTGATGGGATTAACATGCCGACTTTACATATGATGTTTAAGTCGATCCCATACCTCTAGAAGTTGCAAATGGTTGCAACCGTCAATCGTTGACCACCTTATTAATTTAAATCGTGGGATAAAGGTCACCTAACCACAATTTAAATGTAATGTTGGGTTCTAGATTTTAATATAAAAATAACCTTAAAAGGCTTTAATTATTGAAATAGCAATATCAAAAATACTAAATAGATCTTTGTTAAATTTTGTAGATGGCCACCCATAATGACAGTCATGATAACTCATCCGCGTCCACCCAATCATTACGAGCGATACTCCAAAAGGAACATCAAAATCATAACAACTTTATTGATTGGTATCGAAACTTAAGAATCGTTCTCAAGCAAGAGAGAAGATCATATATCTTAGACGACCCTATCCCCGATCAACCTACTGAGGATGATGAGGAGGCCTACAACGATTGCCTGAAGTACACTGAGGACTCTGTCCAAGTGTCTTGTCTCATGCTAGCGAGCATGACTCAGGATCTCCAAAAGGAGTATGAACATCACGGAGCTTATGACATGATAACCCAGCTGAAGGAAACGTTCTAACAGCAAGCAAGGGTTGAGCGCTTCGAAACGGTTCGAGCACTCCATGCATGTCGTATGGATGACCACCAATCTGCTTCATCTTATGTACTTAAGATGAAAAGTCATATTGACCGCCTCGAGAGGCTTAATTGTCCCGTCTCGAAGGAATTAGCCACGGATTTGATCCTTAATGGCCTTACCAAGAAGTTCGAGACATTTGTATTGGATTACAACATGAATGCATGGGACAAGAGCATTGGTGAACTTCACTCAATGCTTAAAACGGCCGAGGCGGCCATGGGTAAAAGGGTTTTACCCGTTCTCACCATCAATGAAGGTGGGAACAAGAAAAGGCCTCATCCCGCACCCAAGGCAAAGGTTGCCAAGGGGAAGGGACCCGTATGGGGAAAGGGGAAAGGGGTGGCAAGGGTGCTACCAAAACCTCAAGAGAAGAAGCAAAAGGTTGCTACCAATGACCCATGCTTCAAGTTTGGGAGATTGGACATTGGGCAAGAAATTGTCTTGTCCATCTCCAAGAGTTGAAAGCCAAGAGGGATGCCGGGAAGACCTCAGGTATAATATACATGATTCATATTGATCTTAATGTTACATCTTCTAACACATGGGTATTGGATACCGGATGTGGAACTCATATTTGCAATTTGTTGCAGGGGTTCACAAGAAGTAGGAACTTCAATCAAGGGGATGTTAGTCTCTTCATGGGAAATGGAACCAAAGTCCAAGTTGAAGCTCGTGGGGACTACATCCTAAAACTTCCAAGTGGCTTGGATGTTATCTTGAAGAATGTTTTGTATGCTCCTAGTCTGACTAGGAACATTATTTCTGTATCCCAATTAAGACTTTATGATTATGTATTATCTTTTGTTGAAAATGATATTCATGTTTCTTTAAATGATATGTTCTATTTTAAAGCTATACCCATTAATGGTATTTATGAATTGGTTCATGAAAATACTTTAAATAGTTCATTGTACCAAACTAGCACCAAGAAACTCAAGTTGGATTTGAGTGATACCTATCTTTGGCATTGTCGTCTTGGTCATATAAACAAGAAACGCATACAAACACTTCAAAAGAATGGTCTTTTAAAAACGAATGAATGTGATTCATTTGATGTATGTGAATCTTGTTTACAAGGTAAAATGACTAAGGCACCCTTTAGTGGAACTAACGAAAGGGCAAAAGATTTATTAGGAATCATACATTCGGATGTATGTGGTCCTTTTAAGCCAATGACTAGGAATGGTGAAAGATACTTCATTACCTTTACCGACGATTATAGCCGCTATGGGTATGTGTACTTATTAAGGCACAAAGATGAAGCTTTTGAAATGTTCAAAATCTTCAAGAATGAAGTGGAAAATCAACTCAACAAGTCAATTAAAGCTCTCCGTACCGATAGAGGATGTGAATACCTAAGTGATACTTTTCAAGATCATCTTAGGAGTTATGGGATTGTCTCACAACTCACTCCACCTGGAACACCACAACACAATGGTGTGTCTGAGAGGAGGAATCGAACCTTATTGGATATGGTCCGATCTATGATGGCTAGAAGCATATTACCTCTATCATTTTGGGGTTTTGCTTTGCTCTCCGCGGCCCGTATTTTAAATATGGCCCCAACCAAAAAGGTGGAAATGACACCTTTTGAGATATGGCATGGAAGAGTTCCATCCTTATCATACTTAAGGGTCAGGGGTTGTGAAGCTTACGTTAAGACTCCCACCCCAAACAAATTGGAAGTCCGATCCACCAAGTGTATCTTTATTGGATATCCTAGATATTCTATGGGATATTATTTCTATGATCCATTGGAACAAAAGGTGTTTGTTGCCAGAAAGGGCGAGTTCTTGGAGGCAAAGTTCCTTATGGAAGGAACTAGCAGTAGAACATGGATCTTGAGGAGGATCAAGAACCACAACCCGATGAACGTTATGGTTGAAACTAGCACTCAACATGAGGATGATCAAGCGGTTGATCAATACACACAAAACGTTCGCAGAAGTGGTAGAACTAGTAATCCACCTGAAAGATATGGATTTTTCATGGATGGATGCTATGTGGTAGATTCAGATGAACCAACCACATACCAGAATGCAGTGTCCAATTTGGATTGTGACAAATGGCTTCAGGCCATGAACGTTGAGATGCAATCCATGTATGACAATCAAGTTTGGAACTTGTTGACCACCTCTTAATTCCAAGGTAGTTGGAAGGTGGGTTTTCAAGAAGAAAACTGATATGAATGGAAACTTGGATACTTATAAAGCTAGACTTGTAGCAAAGGGTTTCACTCAAACTCAAGGGGTTAATTATGATGAAACCTTCTCACCTGTTGCGATGCTAAAGTCTATAAGTATATTGTTTGCCATAGCTGCTCATTATGATTATGAGATTTGGCAAATGGATGTCAAAACGCTTTCCTAAATGGATATCTTGAGGAAGATGTCTATATGGTTCAGCCTGAAGGTTTTGTCGATCCAAAACATCCTAATAAAGTATGCAAGTTAAAGAAATCAATCTATGGATTGAAACAAGCATCAGAAGCTGGAATCATCGTTTTGATGAGGAGGTAAAGAATTTGGCTTCATCAAAAACGCTGATGAGGCTTGTGTGTATAAGAAGGCTAGTGGGAGCACAATAACTTTCCTAGTATTGTATGTGATGACATACTACTATTTGGAGATGAAATTCCAACCTTGGAAGGTGTAAAAACTGGCTTGGAAGTTGTTTTTCCATCAAGGATCTTGGTGAAGCCGCCTATATTCTGGAATAAATCTATAGGGATAGATCAAGGCGGTTGATTGGTTTAAATCAAAGTGCATACATTGATAAGATCTTGAAAAGGTTCAAGATGGAGAACTCTAAGAAAGGCACCGTACCTATTCAAAGAGGAACGATATTGAGTACGACTCAATGTCCTAGCTCAAGGATGAGCAAGATAAAATGAAGGCAATCCCATATGCATCTATTATGGATCCATCATGTATGCAATGATATGCACTCGACCGGACGTATCATGCGCCTTAAGCATGACAAGCCGTTACCAGCAAAATCTTGGAAACAGTCATTGGATGGCTGTTAAGAACATACTTAAGTACCTAAGGAGGACAAGTGATATGTTCCTAATCTATGGATCTGGTGATGAGGAACTTGTTGTAAAAGGTTACACGGATGCGAGTTTCCAAATTGATCGTGATGATTCTCGGTCACAATCGGGATATATTTTCATTTTGAATGGAGGAGCGGTCTCATGGAAGAGCTCCAAACAGGATGTGGTGGCTCTATCAACTACAGAATCAGAATACGTCGTCGCTTCATTGGCAGCTCAAGAAGCTGCATGGTTGAAGAAATTCATTGCCGATCTAGGGGTTGTCCCTTCCATTCAGGACCCCCTAGAGATCTTTTGTGATAACGAGGGTGCGATTGCTCAAATCAAGGAGCCTCGTGCTCATCAAAAGACTAGGCACATTAGCGGAGATTCAACTACATACGAGATGAAGTTGAAAAGGAAAGATATGTATTCACAAAGTTCACACGGATCAAAACATTGCGGATCCTCTCACGAAGCTCCTTGAAAAGGCAAAGCATGAAGGTCATACTTGTGCCATGGGACTTCGATATTCTAGTGATTGGATTTGATCTGTAAATTTTGTATTTGGATATGTGGAACTCTTTATTATTTGAATAAAATTATTTGGTTATAATGTTTCAATTAATGTTCAATTTAGCATGTTTAATCCATGAGTAAATTGTTTACTCTAAATGTCCATAGTCGTTCATACTTGTGGGAACAAGTGTGAGGGTAAGATTATTATGAACTTGGATTGGTTGATATTCATAAGGAATGAATATAGAGCAATGGGTTGCTACCAAGGTTCATAGATATTTGCGGGATGCAAATTAGACTGACCCACATCTCAAATTTTACTACATGGAATCTTATTGATTGATCATAAGTAAATTTGAGTAAAGGCGAATATCATTTGGTATCCTCCAACCTGAGATACATATTGGGTTTTGATATTCACCAAGGATTACACCTTGAGCTAATTCTTCACTGTCCTGAAATAGTGGACAGCACATAAGGGTATGTTCAGGTATGACACAAGGTGTCTTTGAGAAACGTATGAGTCAAGATGGAATTTGTTCCTCTTATTCGTTGAGAGTAGGTGTCTAAGGCTTGATAAGTTAAATTAACAAGGAATGATCATTCTGTGTTCTTGGATTTAACATGACATCTGTAACAAAAGGATAGATGATTGATTCACCTAAATCATTTCAAGTAGGATACTTGAATAAGATGATGTTATTGAATGGCTATAAGTCATGCGTGTTAAGGGTAGTGAACCGTTGTTAGGCGGTATTTACTGCTTGCATCAATCTCCTATGTATCTTGTGCAAGTGGGAGATTGTATAATTTCATATGCCCAATACATAGAATATTGATGCGGTTAGTAGGTCATGATCCAAGTCGGGTTATACCCAATACAAGCTATACAAACACCAACAATTATTTATTTGTTGATAAGATCATACAATAAATATTGACACCTATTTAGTAAATTGGTTTTATAAATGTTGCTTTTGTGAAAGAACAATATTATGTGGATATTTGTTCATGAGATATTATTTGATACATTATTTAAGATTGGTTAAATAATGTCAAATAAAAGTATGTCATGTTATAAAATTAGACTTTGTTTTAATTTTATAACTTAATATGCTTGGAGTGTATTTTTATAAAAATTTCAAAAGGGTGGGAAACCCCTTTTGGATGGGGCTTGCGACCGCCCAAAGGTTCATTGGGATGAACATTTTGTCTTGGCTTCTACAAGATTTAATTCATTCATTCAAGCAACCCATCCATGCTACACTTTCTCACACACACACAAAGCAACTTTTCTCTCTTGGAAGCTAGCCAATTTCGGATTTGAAGAAGCAAAAACAAGGCTGAAAAATTCATTTTTCTTAGTTGTTTTGGCTGATTTGGATTGCTCTTCTAAGGGGTTTTCATGTGGTGTAAAGCTCCCTAACAAAGCAAGGTGTTTGGTGGAAGCTTGTGGGTATTACAACTTGAGGTTCTCTTCTTTGAGGGCGGCATAAACAATATCATCATCATCTTCATCTCATCCTTCTTTCATTCGATTTTGAAGGCTGCAGAAAGGTAGTTATGGCAGCCCCTTGTGGCTGTCATATTATGTTGTTTTATGTTCACATAGCATGCTCATTCACATACAATGATCCTTTGTTATTTGGGTTTGTTTTATACATTTATATGGTCACCTAAAGAACATGTTTTTCAGCTTTTAAGTAAGTTTAAAATGTTGTCTTTCCGCTGCGTTTTCAGAATGTTTAAGAGGTTAAACTATGATCTTGTGTTCAAACAAACCCATCAATAATCACACTGAACCTCCTATAGATTTTACTCCCAAAACAGAAGTAAAATCTGAAGGTGAAATCAATTCCCAAACCACATCATCATGTGTCTCATCCTCAAGTGATAATGTACAATCAGAGGATGAAGTTAGTAATAGTACCTCAGCTAATCAGTCTGCTGATGGTCCTACTGCTGATGAACACATGATCAAAGAAAAGCTGAGTCCTTCAGGTGTTGTCTCAAAAGGTATTCAAAGTACTGAAGAGCAAGTAACAACACCTAAAGAACATTTCAAGCCAAATGGAACCAAACATGGTTTGACAACTGCTGAAGAATCTATCAGGAAATCCAAATGTACTGATAGAAAATCTCTGAAGAACAAGTCTTCAGTTGTTACAAATCCTTCAGTACTACACATAAGTACGGATAGGAAGAAAGTACTAAAGAACACACCTTCAGTAGTTTCAAGCAGCTGATCAACAGAAGATGAAGAAAAAGCCATGTGAAATTTGTGGTCTATTCAATCATCTCACTGATGAATGTTGGTACAGAAAGGGTTCCAAATTTAACAAGGATAAAATCATCAAAAAGAAAATTAATGAAATGAAAGATGAATTTGAAACCAGGTTTGTGCCACAAACATCTCATCCTGATAAACCAAAGTCTTCACAAAAATCTAAACAGAAGAAAGAAGTTTATCATAAAACAGCTGAAAATACTCATCAAAGTGTATCAAAACTACAGACTAAGTCTGTGTCTTTCAAAAAGGAGGACATGGTGTCTCATAGGAATCATTCACAAACAAGTTCTGATGTGTCTACTGAACTGAAAGCTTTAACAACCAATCAAACACAACTTGTTATGATGGTTCAACATCTATTGGGGAGAGTTAACCAAATAGATGTACCTGTGATTAAACCACTGAAAAGGAAACCTAAGCCAAAATCAAAGGAATCCTTTTCAGCACCATCTCCTTCTTCAAAGGCTGTTAATCATGACAAATCAGTTAGTATAAAAGTTGTTGATGAGAACAGACCCAAAACCAAAAAGGTTTGGGTCTCAAAAGCTAACTAGTTGTTGTGATATATGCAGGGTTCTTCAACATGCCATAGAAGCATCTGGTATGTGGACAGTGGAGGATCTATGCATATGACTGGAAGCAGATCCCTTCTTCATGACTATTCTCAAGGAAAGAATGGATTTGTATCTTTTGGTAATGATGTTAAGGGTTACATCATTGGGAAAGGCTTTGTTTCAAATGGTGAAATAAGGTTTGATGATGTCAACCATGTGGAGAATCTCAAGTATAATTTGTTGAGTGTCAGTCAAATGTGTGATAAAGGGCATGTTGCACTTTTCACTAGTCAGAACTGTCGAATTCTGTCTTTCAATGTTTTGAATATGATTGACAAGATATTGGATGAACATACTCTCCTGAAAGCCAACAGGGTTGGAAGAGTATATGCCTTAGACTTATCAAAGAAAATTGATCTAAAAGGCCATCCATGTCTGTTCTCCAAGGCCTCTCCTCAGGAATCTGAGCTTTGGCACAAAAGGCTTGGTCATGTGAATCTTAGAAACATGAACCAGCTGATCCTTCATGGGTTAGTGAGAGGTCTACCTTTAAAGGAGTTCAAATGTGATGACAGCTGCTCTGCTTGTTTAAAAGGAAAGCAACATAAAGTATCATTCCCTCTAATAGAAGAACCAAAGTCCACTGCCTGCTTGCAATTACTGCATATGGATCTTTTTGGTCCAGTAAGAGTGATGAGTATGGCAAAGAAAAAATACTGTCTCGTAATTGTGGATGATTATTCTAGATTTGTATGGACCTTCTTCTTACATTCAAAAGATGAGGCTGGTCAAATTATCATCTACTTTGTGTTGCATGTGGAAAAGCAGTATTCTCTTTCTGTCAAGTGTGTGAGGAGTGATAATGGCACAGAGTATAAAAATCACACACTTGATGAATTTTATTTCTCTAAGGGAATCAAAAGGCAGTTTAGCATTCCTAGAACTCCTGAACAAAATGGAGTGGTGGAGAGAAAGAACAGGACCCTTATTGAAGCTGCAAGGTCAATGTTGGCTGATTCTGGTTTGCCACTAACCTTTTGGGCTGAAGCTGTTAACACAACTTGTGATGTACAAAATAGAGTATTGGTAAATCAAAGGTTGATGAAGACTCCTTATGAAGTGTTACATCATTTGGCTCCTCTGATTTCCTTCTTTAGAGCATTTGGGTGTCCCTGTTATATTCTCAACACAAAAGATCCACTTCAGAAGTTTGAATCAAAGGTGGATGCAGGGTACTTTGTTGGGTATTCCTCTACTTGCAAGGCATACAGAGTTTTTGATTGCAGATCAAAGATTGTAGAAGAAACCTTACATGTAAAGTTTAATGAATCTCCAAAGGAGAAAATCCCACAAAATCCTCTGGAGTTATTTGATCTGGACATACTACAATATGTTCCGTATCAGTCTCTAAATGTTGCAGGTTTTGTGAATCCATCATCTTCTGCAACATGTTATCCATCTGTTGGTATCAATGCAAGTTTTAGTGATCAACTGCCTGAGTCTACTGAACTTGATGTTTCTGTAGCTTCAGCAGTTCCATCCACAACAAATGATGATGAGATCTCTGAATCCTCTAGTTCATTTGAATTGTCTTCTCATTCTAGGTTTCAAGAATCTGGATCACCATCTGTTGCTGCTGAATCACCTACAAACACTTACACAAATCTCATTGAGTATCAAGAACTGAAGAATCACCCCATGTCTCAGATCATTGGTGACATCAATGCTGGTGTTTCAACTAGAAGTCTGTTAGGATCAGTGATCTAAGTTTGATTAATTAGAGTAGATTGCAACAGAAATCGAACAATGAATTAGACAATTCGCAAGAACACAATTGATATTCAACGCAAAAGTAAACGGTTATAGAGAGAGAATTCTGCAAAAGGAATATTTCATTCAATGCTTTCGTGGTGGCTAAAATGTCACACTTTACAATTAGGTCAACATTCCTTATATAGGATATGTGACGTCTGCTGATGTCACTTGATAGTGACATCTAACGGAATTATTCAAACTACTGAAACTATGCAAACTACTGAGAATCTTCTCAACTACTGATTACATCTCAGAGAATGCTTAAGTACAAAAACATAAAACTACTGAAACTAAACTACTGAAACTATAGCTACTGAAAAGTAAATTACACGTACTGAAAGGAAACCATCACAACTAGTGAAGTTGATAACTTCAGCTGTTGTGACAACTACTGATTACTTTGGTCTTCAGTCTTTGTCTTCAGTCTTTGTTCTTCAAAATTTGTTCTTCAGACTTTTACTTTTAGATTTTGTCTTCAGCTGATAGCTTCAGACTTTGTCTTCAGTACTTTACTTTCAGACTTTGTCTTCAGCTGATAGCTTCAGACTTTGTCTTCAGTTCTTTACTTTCAGACTTTGTCTTCAGTAGTAGTGTTCAGTTCTTGTATGTAGACTTTGTCTTCAGACCTTGTAATCAGCTGATGTCTTCAGCTGTTGTGATCTTCTTCAGCAGTTGTAATGTCTAAGGGACTTAGAGGTTTTTCTGATCAGGCTCATTGGTTCTTTTGGTCCAACAAAGTCAATTGTCCAACTTTTGCTTCTATGCTCTCTTCATCAGTCAGCAAGAGCCAAAGAACTATCATATTGCATTAAGAGACAATGGATGGGTTGAAGCTATGCAACTTGAGCTTCTTCAGTTTCAAAAGCAACAAGTGTGGGAACTGTTCCTCTTCCCCAAGGTAAGTGTGCAATAGGCACTAAATGGGTGTTTAGGAATAAAACTGATGAAAAAGGCTAAATTGTCAAGAACAAGGCTAGACTGGTTGTACAGGGGTTTTCACAAGAAGAAGGCATTGATTATGATGAAACCTTTGCCCCTGTAGTTAGACTGGAAGCAATCAGATTGGTTTTAGCTTATGCTGCTTTTCATAATCTCAAAGTTTTTCAAATGGATGTCAAAAGTGCATTCTTATATGGTAAAACAAAAGAAGAAGTTTATGTATGCCAACCACCAGGGTTTGAAGATCATAAACATCCAGATTGGGTGTATAAACTTGATAAGGCTCTTTATGGGCTAAAACAAGCACCTAGAGCCTGGTATGAAACACTGTCTAACTTTCTTCTTCAAAATAATTTCACTAGAGGCTCCATAGATAAAACCTTGTTCATTAAGAAAGTAGGCTTGCATAAGCTCCTTGTTCAAATTTATGTTGATGATATTATTTTTGCATCCTCTGATCCATAGTTGTGTGATACCTTTACTAAATTGATGCAACAAAAGTTTGAAATGAGTGCCATGGGAGAATTACAGTTCTTTCTAGGGTTGCAAATCAAACAAAAGGCTGATGGAACTTTCATTCATCAGTCAAAATATACAAAGGATTTATTGAAAAAGTTTGATTTACAAAAAAGCCCTGCTCTACTCCCATGTGCAGCACCACACAACTGGATGCTGATCAGAAAGGTAAAGCAGTTGATGAAACTCTTTACAGATGTATGATTGGTTCCTTGATGTACCTTACAGCTTCTAGACCAGACATGATGTTTGCAACTTGTGTCTGTGCTAGATTTCAGGCTGCACCTAAAGTATCCCATATGATTGCAGTCAAAAGGATCTTTAGATATTTGCAAGGAACTCAATCTCTAGGACTTTGGTATTCCACTAGGCACTCTTGCAAATTAGTTGCTTTCTCTGATAGTGACTATGCAGGGTGTAAATTAACAAGAAAATCAACCTCCGGTGGATGCCAATTTCTAGGCAACTGTTAGTTTCTTGGCAGAGTAAGAAACAAACCTCTATTGCTACATCCACTACTGAAGCATAGTACATTGTTGCTGCAAGTTGTACATCTCAGGTACTCTGGCTTCAGAATCAATTATTGGATTATGACATTACAGAGACAAAGTCTGAAGCACTATCCATTAATAATGGAGTCTTAGTCTCTGTAATGCCATAATCCAATAATTGGTTCTGAAGCCAGAGTACCTGAGATGTACAACTTGCGACAGCAATGTACTCTGCTTCAGCAGTGGATGTAGCAACAGATGTTTGTTTCTTACTCTACCAAGAAATCAAACAGTTGCCTAGGAATTGACATCCACCAGAAGTTGACTTTCTAGTTAACTTACATCCTGCATAGTCACTATCTGAAAAAGCAACTAATTTGCAAGAGTGTCAAGTGGAATACCATAGACCTAGAGATTGAGTACCTTGCAGATATCTAAAAATTCTCTTGATTGCAATCAAATGAGATCTTTAGGAGCAGCCTGAAATCTAGCACAAACACAAGTTGCAAACATGATATCTGGTTTAGAAGTTGTTAAGTACATCAAGGACCCAATCATACATCTGTAAAGTGTTTCATCAATAGCTTTACCTTTCTGATCTGCATCCAGTTGTGTGGTGTGGCACATGGGAGTAGAACAGGGCTTACAATTTTGTAAATCAAACTTATTCAAAAGATCTTTTGTATATTTTGACTGATGAATGAAGGTTCCATCAGCCTTTTGTTTGATTTGCAAGCCTAGAAAGAACTGTAATTCTCCCATTGCACTCATTTCAAACTTTTGTTTCATTAGACTTGTAAAATCATCAAACAACTGGGGATCAGAGGATGCAAAAATAATATCATTAACATAAATTTGAACAAGTAGCTTATGCTGATCCACTTTCTTTATAAACAAAGTTTTATCTATGGAGCCTCTAGTGAAATTATTTTTAAGAAGAAAATTTGAAAGTGTTTCATACCAGGCTCTAGGAGCTTGCTTCAACCCATAAAGAGCCTTATCAAGTTTATACACCCAATCAAGATGTTTATTGTCCTCAAAACCTGGTGGTTGACACACATAAACCTCTTCTTTTATTTTACCATATAAAAATGCACTTTTGACATCCATTTGAAAAACTTTAAGATTGTGGAATGCAACATAGGCTAAGAACAATCTAATTGCCTCTAGTCTGGCTACAGGGGCAAAGGTTTCATCATAATCAATACCTTCTTCTTGTGAAAACCCTTGTACAACCAGTCTAGCCTTGTTCTTGACAATAAGCCCATTTTCATCAGTTTTATTTCTAAACACCCATTTAGTGCCTATTACACACTTACCTGGGGGTAGAGGAACCGGTTCCCACACTTGCTGCTTTTTGAACTGAAGTAGCTCAAGCTGCATGGCTTCAACCCATCCATTGTCTCTCAAAGCAACATGATAGTTCTTTGGCTCTAGCTGACTGATGAAGAGAGCATAGAAGCAGAAGTTAGACAATTGACTTCTGGTTGAGACACCAGCATTGATATCACCAATGATTTGAGACATAGGGTGATTCTTCAGCTCTTGGTATACTATAAGATCAGTGCAAGTGTTTGTAGCCGGTTCAACAGCAGCAGATAGTGATCCAGATTCTTGAAACCAAGTATTAGATGGCAAGTCAAATGATGTAGAGGAGTCAGAAATCTCATCAGCATTTGTTGTGGATAGAGCTACAGAAGCTACAGGAACATCAAGTTTAGCAGACTTAGGCAGTTGGTCACTAAACTTGAAAAGGTGAGTACTAATATCATCATCATCTTCAGTACCACCAGGTGGAAGACTTGCTGCAGAAGATGATTTATCCACATGATCTGCAACTGCTGGAGATTGATAAGGAACATATTGCAATATGTCCAGATCAAACAACTCCACACGGTTTTGTGGAATTTTATCCGTAGGAGATTCATTGAATTTCACATGCAAGGTTTCTTCAACTATCTTTGTTCTGCAGTTGAAGACCCTGTAAGCCTTGCATGTGGATGAATAACCTACAAAATACCTGTTGGTCCATGTGATCGATGAACAGTACAATTGATAGAATAATTTGATCAATATCAACACACAATCCAAATAACAACAATTGAGAAGTGAATATGATAAATCAAGACATAATTGGTACTCAAATGAACAAACTCACTCAATAACAATAAGCACAATTGTATTTCAATGAAGTAACTGCTTAGAAATGGTAGCTTGCAACAGAATTCCACGATTAGGGTTTTGCAAGCTTACCAAACAAAGTGAAATGACAATAGTATATATAGCAGTCATAGATTCGCTGACAGTTTCCCTACCAACGACACTGTCATGCCGAAACTATAGTTTCGCCCGGCAGAACACAAGTTCGCCGGGTAAACCAAAATAGCAAACTGTGAGCAAATGTATAGATTCGCTCACAGTTTCGCTGAACTGCCAAAACTGCTAATTACAAACAAAATACAAAATGAAACTAACAAAAGTCCTATTACAATGTAAAGTAAACATCTATACTAAAGTGAGTCCAACCTAACATGATCTTCAATACTCCCCCTAGGTTGGACCTCACTATCTTCACTTCTCTTGATTTCACTCGTCGGCTCCGGTTTCCTCTGCTGCTGTTGTGCTATCTTCATCACCTCCTGCAGTAACATCTTTAGAAGCTTCAGCCACTGATCCTCCAAGGTTAGTTCTTGCATCACCAGCTTCCTCAGAATGACCACTAGCTCTAGCAAACTGCCTGGTCATGTCTTGAACATCCATGGCAAAGTCATCTTGTGCTCTCACCTTTTCAGCCAAACTCTTTACCTCCGCCCGTACTCCTCGTATTTTGTTTGCCACATTCATAAACAAGCTTGCCTCTTTTCGTGTTTCCTCTCCTGCCCCAGCCTTAATATGATTTTCACAAAAAGTCAAGAGATCTTCATCACTGAAGCTGAATAATTCCATCGGGTCAAACACCCTAAACTCTTTTCCGTGTTTGTCTCTAATCACCGCCTCGCCAGTGTTATTATCATAAAACCACTTTTCAAAGTCCTGTAAACGTTGGGGAAGAGGATCAGCCAATCTTACCCTGTTTACAGTCTTTGGTGGTTTGACTCTCAAAACAATCCTCCCTTTGCCAGCCTCCCAGTCTTTATCTTTCTTTGATCTTTTTCGTTCAGCCTTCATGTATCCAAATGACACAAAATTATCATTAAGTCCATTTTTAATTACCTTCTCAAGAAATACTGCCTTTTCACTTAAATGATAAT
This sequence comes from Flaveria trinervia, assembly GCA_025506515.1. NCBI lineage: Eukaryota > Viridiplantae > Streptophyta > Magnoliopsida > Asterales > Asteraceae > Flaveria > Flaveria trinervia. The sequence goes on from CM046456.1 coordinate 45,586,478, forward strand.
TAATCAAAGGCAAAGTGGCCAACCGTCTCACATCCCATTTGGGCAAGGTCTTAAAAGCCTTCCTCTTGTGCATGTAGCTGATATGACCTCCTCTCTTTTAATCATAAACATCTTTAAACTAGGATTATAACACCAACTTATTATCCTCTTATCTGCCTCTTTCCTGCTTAAACCTTCCATATTTTGAAACAAAGGAGTAAGTTCTTCAGCCTCCTTCTCCTTCACCAACCAGTCATTTTTATCCATCTCAAACACATCAGCTTCATCATCTCCCTTCTTAGCAACATACACCAGTGGTCTCTCATCTACTTCATAAAACTCTGGTTCAGAATCATAATCAACCAATTGCTCATCCTCCTCTTCTTCATCAATCAAACCTTTTCCTTTATCAGACATTCCCTCAGTGGTAGCAGTAACAACCACTTCTTCACCCACACTATGCTTATCAAAATCAAACTGTAGGTTAACAAACCCTGCTTCAATAATATCATCATCCTCATTTCTTCCAGCATCTTCTCTTGGGATCTCTTGTTCCCTGCTTCAGTATTAGCTGCTCCAAAAGTGCCCTCTCCTACCTTGGATGAAGTACCCACATTCAAGAATGAGTACTTAGATATATCAGTCATATCATCTAACTCAGATTGAGTTAGTTGACTAGGTAGGCCAGCAGCAACTTTCATCTGAGAAATTTCTTCAAACAATCTCTTAATCAAATTATTCTGGTCAACCAACATCTTTTTCATTCCTTCAATTACCTCATCCTTCTGTTTTTCCCTAATCTCCTGATTCGTCAGTTTAGTCTTTATCATACTCAACTAATTGGCCAATGAAGTATTTAGACTACGAATAACATCCTCATCAAGACCAACACTAGCCCCTTTCCTTGCTGTGAAACCCTCGTGTCGATGTTTTGATCTCCGTTCAGGCTCAACAAAGTCAGTTTTCTTTTTAGATCTCCGTTCTTTCTCCACCCTTATCTCCTCTGCTTGTGCATCTATATCTTCTTCAAAATCATAATCTTTCTCTTTTGCATATCTCTTTCTCTTCTTAGCTGCATCAGCTTGTTGCACCCTTGTTTCCTCAGTCCTTTTGTTTCCAGACTCAACGACCCGTCTGATATAATTCCAGCGTTCTGGAGGGTACATATTTTCCTAGAGATGGGTGATTTTACCACTGAAATCATGGCGGATAGTACAACAATCAGCAAATATCCGAGGGTTCATCTGCACTAATCTCTTAACTTCACCATGTTTAGGACATCAGGAATAAGATCATCAATAATCATTTGAATAAAGCGAGGATATAACAACCATTTATCCTTCTTCACAGCCATCACATTCTCTGCCATACACACAAAGATCAGTCTAGCAATGTTTGCTTTCTCCCCTTTACAACATATCACCATAGCTTTGGCCCAGTCAAGATTAAGTCCATCAGATCCACCCTTACGGTGATCTAAGCACATAATAAAAACATGAGCTATATATCTCCATTCCTTAGATAAAAAATACTTTTTAATCTCCTTCCTCCAACCAAAAGCTGGTCCCTCATACCCCATTTGTCTGAAAGCTTGGAATACTTTAGACTCCGTCATATCCACTTCATCACCAGTATCATCTTCTAGTCTAAGAATCCTCGACACGCTCTCAGCAGTAATAGTTATAACATGATCAAACACTCTAGCTGAGATTCTCTGTACATCTCCTCCAGTGTTGTATTCTGCTGATCTCCAAAAATCTCTAATATGAAGATCATAGATAGTGGGTGAGTGAGAGATAGCATATGCAATGGGTGATCTCTGAAGCCATCTAATGCAGTCACGAAATCCGGCCGCCTTTGGAATAGTATCGTCTAATATGGCAGTGATGTTATTCCTCTCATCAAACTTGAGATTCGCCATGATAACCTGAGAAGAACAACAAATAAATTTGAATAAGAAATATTGAAAAGAAGAAAATAAAACAAAAACAAAAGAAACAATCAATTTCGGCAAGCGAAACAATAGTTTCGCTCACTAAGACATGATAGTTTCGCTGACTCAAAGACAATTTCGACAAGGAAAACAAACAGTTTCGACAAGCGAAACTATAATTTCGCTCATTGAAACTTGTTATTTTCGCAGAACAAAAATTAGTTTCAACAAGATTAGAATGAATTAAAGTAGTTTCGCAATTAGTTTCACCAAATATTAACTTAGTTTCGCTATTACAAATTAGTTTCGCTGACATAAGAAAATACAAGCGAAACTGTGTAAATTAAAGATCAGTCATTGCGAAATTAGAAAAGATATGGCGAAACTGTTAAGTTTGCTCGGACAGCATAACCTTACAGTTTCGCAGAAAAGATGTGAACTTTCGTTCAATTTCGCAGAGAAATTAGTAGTTTCGCTGAACGAACAGCGAAACCACCGAAGAGACACAATCTAGATAACTTGAGAATAGACTATTTAATCCAGATTAGAAGGTGAATCAGTGTTCGAAACTCACATACGAAGTGAATCTCACGAAAAAGCAGACCACATCACAAACACAAGTCAAAATCGCCTTAAAAGTTACAGAAAAACCCTAAAAGAGAAACTGAGCGGTTGTGCAAAATTATGAGAGAAAATTCGCAAACATGACTTATATAGCAAATAGTTTCGCAGACAACGAAACTATAAATTCGTCTGGCGAATTTACAGTTTCGCCCAGTGAAACTGTAATTTCGCTAATTTACAGATTCGCCCAGTGAAACTGTAATTTCGCTAATTTACAGTTTCGCCCAGTGAAACTGTATTTCGCTAGGAGTAACTGATTAACAACTTATTATCCAACCTAGCGAAATTGCAGTTTCGCTTTGCGAAATTATTAGCGAAAGAATACTTTCGCACCTTTATTTTATTATTTATTATTATTTTATTTTTTTTTTTATTTTATTTTATTATTTTTATTTTTATTTTATTTTATTTATTTATTTATTTATTTATTTTTATTTTTTTTTTAAATTAAATACTTGTTAGGATCAATGACTATGTTTGATTGATTAGAGAGTATAGCAGCGGAATTCGAACAATGAATTAGCCAATTCACAAGAACGAAACGATACTCAACGAAGAACAAAGACGGTATAGATAGAGAGAATTCTGCAAATATTTCATTCAATATTCGCTTTCATGGTAACGGAATGTCACACTTACAATTAGGTCGACACCTCTTATATAAGAGATGTGACGTCTGCTGATGTCACTTGATAGTGACATCAAACAGAATTATTCCAACTGAAACATAACTACTGAAGATGTCAAAACAGCTGACATCTCCTTACAAAAATACTAAGTGTTATCAGTTATTATAACTACTGAAAAACATAAAACTACTGAAACTACAACGACTGAAGAACAAGCTCTTTAGTCGTTTTACAAAACTACTGAAAGTAAAAATATAAAACTACTGATATCACAACTACTGAAGAAGTACTCTTCAGCTGTTGTGACAAACTACTGAAGCTTCAGTACTTGGTCTTCAGACTTGAACTTCAGATGTTTCATCAGTTGATGACTTCAGTAGATATCATCAGCTGATGTCTTCAGTCTTTGTCTTCAGACTTTGTACACCAGTTGTTGATCTTCAGTACTTGTAGACTTTTCAGCTGTTGTACTTCAGTACTTTGGACATCAGCTTCAGCACTTGTGTTCTTCAGCTGTTTGCTTCAGCACTTGTGTTCTTCAGCTGTTGAACTTCAGCACTTTATCTTCAGCTGTTGAAGTCTTCAGCACTTGATCTTCAGCTTTGGAGTTTTCAGTACTTGTCGAACTGCTGATGAAGTCTTCAGCAGTTGTTGTGACATCATGTGGGACTTAGAGGTTTTCTGATCTTGGCTCATTGGTTTTTTGGTCCAACAAACTCCCCCTGAACCAATGCAGCCAAAACCTCTAATTTATTTATTTTCCCCTTATTGTTGGCAAAAAGGTTGGTCTTTTTTCCTTCTTGATCAGTGGAGAAGATGACCCATATAAGCTCCGCCTGGGAAGAAATCTCAGATATTTGTTTGGCAAGATATGAATGGGAACTCTGTTTTGGGGAACTGGACACAGAGTTGTTATCCCATTCATAAGATCTACTTCCCGTGTATAAGCCTGTAGGATTCTCTGGTGTATGCTCTGAGAAACATGATTTGTTCTTCCATGGTCAAGTTCTCGGCTTCACCATCAAACAAACCTTCTCGCCCATACAGCTCTGAGATGTACTTGGCATGTTTACCATTTTTGAGCTCAACTGTTGTAATCTGTCGTATGCAAACTCATCAGGATGAGTCCCTTCAAGTAACAGACTGAGCTCATTTTGTTTGAAGTTCTCAAGCCTCTTGTAGACTAACCCCTTTTTAATAATTCTGTTCTCTAACATCTTTTGGGGTGGTTGTTTAGTCTCATAGGCCTTCTTGAAGTCTTCAACAATCTCCCAGGGTGATACTACAAGAACCACTGTGATCTCTTCATCTACGATCCTTTTGACTTGGCCCTTGTATCTCGAAGGAATGTCTTTCTTTACAATCCTGTGAGCCACCCTAGGATCAGGCCATACTCTCACATTTTCCTTCTGATATTGAAATGTGTTGGCAAGAGTGTACAACCTCAGAGCTTCTTTCTTCATACTAATAATTGATGACGAAGCAACATAAGTTTTGTCAATACTTTTCAGCATTTCATCATCATGAAGCTTTTGCTGCTGTTCTTCTTCAATCTTTACTCTCACAGCTTCCATCTGTGAGGTGGGAGTGATGGGCATGGGTTTGGCTTTCGCCAATGTTAGAACTGCAGACAGAGGCAGCCTATCTTCTCCACATCATCCTCTTCTTCTTCTTCTTCTAGCCTCAACACCCTTCTCTTCTTCTTCTTAGGTGCATCATCGGCTGTTGGTTTAGATGGTAAGGGAGTTGGTTTTGTGGGTTGATTGTGGTTGTTTTGGAAAGGGAATTTGACAGGCTGAGTTAGCATTTTGGATGTGAGTGTTGCTTTTGAGTATTTGGCTAGCTCAGTCCTACTCCCTGCTCCTGCTTCATTCAAAGCTTCAATAACAAGTCCTTAGTATATGCTTAAGATGAACAGATCTGGTGGTGATTTCCAAGATACTGTCCCTGGACCAAGCTTTGATTTCGATCATTGATCTTCCCAGATATTTTGCAATAAATCTAATCATGATCTCAAGCCTTTCTCTTTCTAACACTTCATAACTCGCCCATCTATTCTGGATTTCTTCAATCTCTAATCGTCGAATCTCAGAGTCAAGTTTATCGGTGTCATGGCCTTGCCTAAACAGCTGATCAATGATGTTGTCCATTGATCTGCTGTGTTCGGCATCAGCCTCTTTTATCAATAGCTCCAAGGCTTTCTCTTTTTCCTTCTCTTTATCAGTCTCCACATTTACCTCCAACTCCTTTTCCACAACTCTCCCTTCTTTTCTTTTTCCTCTGTACTCCTCTTTCTTTTTCCTTTCACTAACTAATCTCCCCCTTTTTGGTTGCATTGGTTGCAAGGGGTTGATTGCCAGAAAGGTGTTTGCCCACAACCTCCTCTATCAAAGGGTGTATTACTGAGGAAAGCCTCTCATCAATGGTTTTAATCACGATTTCAGTGATTATGGGTGTGATGAGAGGGAGGGAATTTTGAAGGACAGCAACTATTTGCTCAGGAGGGTTCTGTTCCTGAGAAATAGTACCAGAAGCAGAGGCAGGTGGCTTAGTTGTTGGGAGTGGCTCAGTGTTTGGGAGACCTTCAGATGAAGGTGCCATCTGGGAGGTGGTAGAGGCAGATGGTCTTTGTTCCTTAGAAGTTTTGGCAAGCAGCTCTTTGAGTCTGCTCACCTCCTCTTCCAGGATGGTGTTTTGGGCGATTACATCATAAAAGAAGCCCGGGACATCATCAGTAGATACTGAATCACCTGACCTCCTGATAGGATCAGGATGAACATGCACTGAGTGTAGCTCAGTTGTAGCATGTGCCCCTTTGTCTTGGAACTGGGGACTTCCTGCCTCAGGACTGTGTCCGTCATCAGCAAATGCCTCTGGTAAGGTCTTAGTAATGGTACCAACTACAACCTGATCATATGCTGACGCAGAGAAGTGGCAGCCTCACCAGAAGTTCCAATCTCCATTGCTACACTAGGAGAAGGAACATTGTAACCCCTATGCTGTGGGTTCTCAGCTGCACTTTGGTCCTCCCCCTCAATGGTAGAAGTGTTCCCAGTAGTAATTGGTATCTGGGGAGGGGGTGAGGAGTGCAACTGAGTCAGCACTTGTGCAACAAGCAATGTAGGACTTTGGGGGGCGGTTGCATGGGGAGATGGGGTAAAAGCAGTCTGCACCTGGGGAGGAAGGTGCTCTTCAATGGCAATCTCCTCAAGTGAGGAAGATCCCAGATGTGTGGGTACCCCTTGTGTGGTTGTTGCAGGCTCCTTTTGAGAGGAATCCTGAGCGGCTATGGCTGGAAGAGTCCTTATATCCACTAGGGGTTATAACCAGTGGATATAGCCTGCGTTTGTGTTGCAGGGGCATCCTCAGGGGACTCATTTCCCTGAGTAGCCTTTTTGGTTTTCTTTTTAGTGTTTGGTGGGGACTTTTGATTTGGAGGTGGTGGCTGGGGGTTCCAGCTGCGTGGGTTTGCGCAGCTTGGCAGCCATTTTGAGTGATTGGTCAGAGTTGTGCCGGGAGTATACTTCAGGCAAAACAGCCATAGCAGGGACTCCCAGGCCAACAAGTCCCTCAGCTTGAAGCTGGTTTGTAATTATGGCCATTATGAACCGCGGATAAATATCCAACGGTTAGCAGTTTGTTTTTGGGCCATATCCTTGAGCTCTGAAAATAGTATTTCTGAAAAATTTAAAGGCTGTTGCTCAAGAATGGAGTACATTACCTGCTGCCACTTTGTAGACATTTGATCCCAAGACGAAGTCTTAGGAGCCAAAGACATTTACCATGTGAAAGATTAGACGTTCAGCATCATGGAAATGTTTCTTCAGTATGGTAGAGGCACTAAGGTTTCCCTGATATCCATGGTGGGCAAAGGATAATCAGTTGTGCCCTTTGGATATCCAGCAGGAGAAGTGGCATCATCCAGGTGTAGAGTTTGACGAAGTATATCGGGAGTGATGACCACTTCGTGGTTGTTGATGACCGACCAGAGAGACGCTGTGTTGTTCTCCCCAATGGTGAGGGTGACGTTCATCCAAAACCGGTTAAGGGATTCGGCATGAAGGATTGGATTGAGAAGAAAGGCCGTTTTGTAGGGTGACTGGACCATAAGATCAATAGCATTATCGAACTTAGCCCAGAATGGCGACTTGGTGAGGTAAGCTACACAGTTGTGTCGCGGTTTGAGTTGCATGGACGCCATTTAGGAGAGAGAATTTTTGGAGAGATGAACGTTGGTTTGAAGAAGATGAAGCTCTGAGGATTAGGTCAGGATATTTATAGGGTACGGGTTAGAAACGACTGAAGGATTTGATGTTAGTCATCAGTAGTTTTAAATACTGTTGACATGGTATTACCCTTTCAGATGTTGAAACAGCTGAAGTCGTGGTTTTAGGCAGCAGCAGTTAGAAAACTACTGAAAGCCATGGTTTTGACTTCAGATGATGAAACAGAGACTTGGTGTTTGTGTGTCATCAGTAGTTGTGAAAACTACTGAAGACAGTGGTTTTGTCAGCAGTTGTTGTAAACAGCTGAAGACTTGGTATTAGTCATCAGTAGTTATAAAACTACTGAAGACATGGTTTTGCTTCAGTTGTTTAGAATGAATAGCAGTTGTAGAAACAACTGAAGAGAAAGTTCTCTTCAGTAGTTTTCGTCAATTCATAGCCTTTCAGCTGTTTCATACTGTCCTCAACACTTACTCATCAGACTTTGCATCTGTTTTTCAGGTGTTTCATAGGACATCAGTACTTATCTGTTTGTACTGATTTCAGTAGTTGTAACTACATCAGTAGTTGTAACTACATCAGTAGTTTGGAACAGATAAAGTACTTCAGTACTTGTGAGGCATTTAACCGTCAGTGGTTATAAAAACTACTGAAGGTGAAAGAACTCATCAGTACTTATATGTGACATGGTTACCAATGATCACCAGTAATTATTACTGAAATCATCAGTAGTTGTCACTTATTCTAGCTGCAGCATACCAATCCTTAACACAAGGTTTTGGAAAGTAGAACTATCCAAAGGCTTAGTAAAAATATCTGCAAGCTCATCAGCGCTAGGCACAAACTTAGGATCAATCAGACCTTTTTCAAAACAATCCCGAATAAAGTGATGTCTGATCTCTATATGTTTGGTCCTAGAGTGCTGGACTGGATTTTTGACAATACACAGAGCTGAAGCACTATCCATTAATAATGGAGTCTTAGTCTCTGTAATGCCATAATCCAGAAGTTGGTTCTGAAGCCAGAGTACCTGAGAAGTACAACTTGCAGCAGCAATGTACTCAGTCTCAGCAGTTGATGTAGCAACAGATGTTTGTTTCTTACTCTGTCAAGAAATCAAACAGTTGCCTAGGAATTGACAACCACCAGAAGTTGACTTTCTAGTTAACTTGCACCCTGCATAGTCACTATCTGAAAAAGCAACTAATTTGCAAGAGTGTCTAGTGGAATACCATAAACCCAGAGATTGTGTACCTTGCAAATATCTAAAGATCTCTTGACTGCAATCAAATGAGACTCTTTAGGAGCAGCCTGAAATCTAGCACAACACATGTAGCAAACATAATATCTGGTCTAGAAGCTGTTAAATACATCAAGGACCCAATCATACATCTGTAAAGTGTTTCATCAATAGCTTTACCTTTCTGATCAGCATCCAGTTGTGTGGTGTTGCACATGGGAGTAGAACAGGGCTTACAGTTTTGTAAATCAAACTTATTCAAAAGATCTTTTGTATATTTTGACTGATGAATAAAGGTTCCATCAGCCTTTTGTTTAATTTGCAAGCCTAGAAAGAACTGTAACCTCCCATTGCACTCATTTCAAATCTCTTTTTCATTAATCTTGTAAAATCATCACACAACTGGGGATCAGAGGATGCAAAAATGATATCATCAACATAAATCTGAACAAGTAGCTTATGCTGATCCACCTTCTTAATAAACAAAGTTTTATCAATGGAGCCTCTAGTGAAATTATTCTTAAGAATAAAAGTAGAAAGTGTCTCATACCAGGCTCTAGGAGCTTGCTTCAACCCATAAAGAGCCTTATCAAGTTTATACACCCATTCAGGATGTTTATTATCCTCAAATCTGGTGGTTGACACACATAAACTTCTTCCTTTATTTTACCATATAAAAATGCACTTTTGACATCCATTTGAAAAACTTTAAGATTGTGGAATGCAGCATACGCTAAAAACAATCTGATTGCCTCTAGTCTGGCTACAGGGGCAAAGGTTTCATCATAGTCAATACCTTCTTCTTGTGAAAACCCCTGTACAACCAGTCTAGCCTTGTTCTTAACAATAAGCCCATTTTCATCAGTTTTATTCCTAAACACCCATTTAGTGCCTATTGCACACTTACCTGGGGGAAGAGGAACCAATTCCCACACTTGCTGTTTCTTGAACTGAAGTAGCTCAAGCTGCATAGCTTCAACCCATCCATTGTCTCTCAAAGCAATATGGTAGTTCTTTGGCTCTAGCTGACTGATGAAGAAGCATAGAAGTAGAAGTTAGACAATTGACTTCTTGTTGAAACACCAGCATTGATATCACCAATAATCTGAGACATGGGGTGATTCTTCAGCTCTTGATAACAATGAGATCTGTGCAAGTGTTTGTAGAACCTTCAGCAGCAGCAGATGTTGATGCAGACTCTTGAAACCAGAATTAGATGTAACTCAAAAGATGTAGAGGAAACAGAGATCTCATCAGCATTTGTTGTGGATGGAACTGCTGAAGCTACAAGAACATCAAATTTAGCAGACACAGGCAGTTGGTCACTAAACTTGAAAAGATGAGTATTGATATTGTCATCATCATCATCAATACCACCAGGTGGAAGACATGCTGCAGAAGATGATTTATCCACAGGATCTGCAACAGCTGGAGGTTGATAAGGAACATATTGCAGTATGTCCAAATCAAACAACTCCACAAGGTTTTGTGGAATCTTGTCCAAAGGAGATTCATTAAACTTCACATGCAAAGTCTCTTCAACTATCTTTGTTCTGCAGTTGAAGACTCTGTATGCCTTGCAAGTAGATGAATAACCAACAAAATACCCTGCATCCACCTTAGGATCAAATTATGGAGTTGATCCTTTGTGTTGAGAATAAAACAGGGACACCCAAATGCTTTGAAAAATGAAATTAGAGGAGCCAAGTGATGGAGAACTTCATATGGAGTCTTCATCAACCTCTGATTTACTAAGACTCTATTCTGCACATAGCAAGCTGTGTTAACAGCTTCAGCCCAAAAGGTCAGTGGCAAACCAGAGTCAGCCAGCATGGACCTTGCAGCTTCAATTAGGGTCCTGTTCTTTCTCTCCACTACTCCATTTTGTTCTGGAGTCCTTGGTATGCTAAACTGCCTTTTGATTCCCTTTGAAAGATAGAAGTCATCAAGTGTATGGTTTCTGAATTCAGTTCCATTGTCACTCCTAATACACTTGACTGAAAGGGAATACTGCTTCTCAATATACAACACAAAATGAATAATCTTCTGAGCAACCTCATCCTTTGAATGTAGAAAGAAAGTCCATACAATCTGGAGTAATCATCCACAATTACCAGACAATATTCTTCTTTGCCATGCTCATTACTCTCACAGGACCAAATAGATCCATATGCAGTAATTGCAAGCAGGCAGTGGACTTAGGCTTTTCATAGGAGGGAATGAGACTTTGTGTTGTTTTCCTTTTAAACAAGCAGTGCAGGTTTCATCACAGTGGAACTCCTTTTGGTAAGCCTCTAACTAAACTATTGTGGATAAGCTGATTCATGTTTTTGAAATTAACATGACCCAGCCTTCTGTGCCCCAGTTTAGATTCTTGAGAAGAGGCTTTGGAAAATAGGCAAGGATTGCCTTTGAGATCTATTTTCTTGGAAAGATCTAAGGCATACACTCTTCCTGTCCTGTTGGCTCTCAGGAGAAGTGTGATCATCCAACACCTTATCAATCAAATGCAGAACTTTGGATGACAGAATCCTATAGTTCTGACTGGTGAAAAGAGCAACATGGCCTTTATCACACATTTGACTGACACTCAAGAGATTGTACTTGAGATTTTCCACATGATTACATCATCAAACTTGATTTATCCATTGGAGACAAAGCCATTTCCAATGATGTAACCCCTAGCATCATTGCCAAAAGAAACAAACCCCTTCTTTCCTTGAGAGTAGTCATGAAGAAGAGAGTGTTCCCAGTCATGTGTATAGATCCCCCACTGTCTACATACCAGATGCTACTTTGGCATGTTGGAGAACCCTACAATAATAAACAATCAGTTAGTTTTGGAGACCCAAACCTTTTTGGTTCTGGGCCTGGTCTCATCAACAGATGGTAAACTAACAGGTTTATTAGAAACAACAGCCTGAGAGGAAGAAGATGGTGAAGAAGAGGAATCCTTTGGCTTGGACCTCCTTTTCTGTGGTTTCAACATAGGAGCATCTAATTGGTTAACTCTTCCCAAGATGTTTGAACCATCATAACCAGCTGTGTCTGATTTTGTGATAAAGCTTTCAGCTCATCAGACACATTGCCAGTGGAGTTTGATAAGTTCCTATGTTGCACCTTCTTCTTCTGAGCACTCTCAGCTGTCACGTGTTTAACCCCTTCCTTTTTGGATTTCTTTGAGGACTTAAGGGTTACAGGATTTGATGTTGCTGATACAAATGTGGTTTCAAACTCAGTTTTCATTTTTACCATTTTCTCTTTAATTTCTTCTTTATGTTTGAGTTTGGAACCTCTTTTGTACCAGCAATCATCTGTAAGATGATTGAACAAACCACATACTTCACATGGTTTCTTCTTCATCTTAGGTTGATCATCAACTAAAGAGGTGAAGCGACTGAAGACTTGCTCTTCAGTACTTTGGAAGCATTGTTTGCTTTCTTGACTTCCTCTTTAGTAGTCTTCAAACTCTTTCTACTGACAGTTTTCTTCTTTTCAGTACTGGCAGTAGTTGGAGTTTGAACTTCAGGTGTTAAATCCTGCTCTCTAGTCCTTTCAGGACTTTCAGAATTAACTCCTGAGTTGATCAACTCATTGATCATGTGAGTGTCAGCATTGGAACCATCAACATCAGCTGATAGGTTCTGAGAGGGCTTGATGCTGACTTCTACTTCTGATTGTGCTGTATCAGAAAGTAGATCACATGATGAGATGGATTGGTTATTACTCTCACCATCAGATTCTACCTCTGCTCTGGGAGTAAAATCTGTAGGTGGAGCAGTGTGATTGTAACCAATGCCAAACTTCACATTGGAAGCAGATTGCTTACTAAGAAGCATTTCAAAACCTTTGCATGATTGTACCCATCTATCACACTCTACCTGGGTAACTGCAAGGGTTTCTTTGAGATCTTTATACTTCTCTAGAAGTATCTCTTCCCTAGCCTTATCATCAGTTATTTGGCATTTAAGTTTGTAAATCTCATCATTCTTATCATTAAGCACAGACTCAAATTCAGCTTTGCTTTTGGAAATTATTTGTTCTAGCTCAATGTTCTTGTTGATTAAAGCTACATTTGCTTCTCTAATAGATGCAAATGCTGCTATACATGTTTCAGAAAAATTTGGCTTTTGCCTCAGAGGATACCTGTGATACCTTGGTGTAGAGGCATTAGTGGATGAAGTATCAGCAGAATCCAAAGCCATAAGAGCTAGATTTCCAAAGGGACTTTCACCACCATGTTGACCAGCACCTGAGAACAGTTGTTCATGACCAGACAAGTCATCTAGTAAACTGCTCCAGTCAACAACTCCTGGGGTGAAGAAGCTGTGTGTTGAGGTTGAGTTTGTTGATGAGTTGGGAAGGTTGTGGTTCAGGCAATGCTTGTGGTTGTTGTGCAATTGGAGCTTGAACAGGATTTGGTTGAGGCATATAATAGCAGGGATAAGGATATGACATTTGACCCTGGGGAACAAAGTATGCAGGAGATCTAGGATGTGAATGATGACCAGAACCAGCAGGATGTTGCCCTCTGTTTTGTGGACTAGTACTAGGAAAAGTCACAAAGGGTGCAGAAGAGTTAGATCCAGTTGATCTACACTCTCTTGCAAAGTGTCCCAGCCTTTGGCATTTGTGACACCTCAACTTACTCTTGTCAAAACAACTTTGGTTTTGCCAGAGAGTCCAGGAAATTCCTGCCAGTTCTCTTATAGAACTTCTGAGATCTGATATTAATCAATGCAATTTGGCTCAGAATATCCATCTCTTCTAGATCATCATCAGCTGTTCCTTTCAAATCATCCATGATGAAGCATAAATTGTCACTATTACTGCCAGAATGACTCTCAATACCAACAAATGCATGATCAGAACTATTTGTAGAGAAATCAATTATCATCATAATTGCTTTCAGATGCAGCATATTCTGACTCATGACCAACCAAGGCAGTATTCCCTGGTACAAAGTCATCAGTGAGCTTCCTGATGAGGACAGTTTCCTCTTCTGCTCTATCTCTCTTTTGAATGTAAGCAGTTTCCCATGAAGTTGGGTGAGAGATAGGCCATCCAGATTTGCACTGGAGCGTAGGACAATAGTGTATGTGTCCCATCTCTCAGGCAGTGATCTGAGGAACTTGTTATTCATCTGGGTATTGGTGTATTCCTGTTTCACCATTTCAGCTCAGAGATCAAGCAGGAAAAACGCTCAAACTGTTGAGTCAGTGTCTCACCCTTTCTATGAGAGAATGTCTCATATTGTTGGGCAAGGATTTCTCTGTTGTTTGCTAAGACCTCATCTGTGCCACCGAATTGTTCCTTCAGGGCATTCCAGAGATCATGAGCAGTTTCATGATGCATAAGCTTGAATAGATTTCATTAGGCAGTGCCATGGCCAGAATTCCATGGGCTTTAGCATCAATCTCAATAGTTTCCGATCTTCATCAGAGTATTGTTCTTTCTTCTTCGGAACCATTTGATTGGTTTCCGGATTGTTCACCATAGGCTTATGTGGTCCATGTACCATAGATGTCCAACAACCTGAACTGTTAACAGACAGGTTATGAAGCATTCTTCATTGCCATATGTTATACTCGGTCCTAACCAGCATCGGAGGCTTGGTTGAGGAACCGGTATTGTGAGGATCATTAGAAGGAGTAGTCATTTCAGATTCAATCAAATTCAATTAAGCTATAACAAATTTAGAACAAAACACAACAACCAATTAAATCAAGAGAGATCTCAAAATAAATGAACGAAAGCGACAGAAATTCAATAATCTATAACCAGTTCTTGCGAATATGCTAATTCAATCAAACACAGATATCAATTAGCAGTTTCAATGATCAATTGTTAGATCGATCAATGATTAACCCGCTCTGATACCACTTGTTAGGATCAATGACCTATGTTTGATTGATTAGAGAGTATAGCAGCGGAATTCAAACAATGAATTAGGCAATTCACAAGAACGAAACGATACTCAATGAAGAACAAAGACGGTTATAGATAGAGAGAATTCTGCAAATATATTTCATTCAATATTCGCTTTCGTGGTAACGGAATGTCAGACTTACAATTAGGTCGACACCTCTTATATAAGAGATGTGACGTCTGCTGATGTCACTTGATAGTGACATCTAACAGAATTATTCCAACTGAAACATAACTACTGAAGATGTCAAAACAGCTGACATCTCCTTACAAAAATACTAAGTGTTATCAGTTATTATAACTACTGAAAAACATAAAACTACTGAAACTACAACGACTGAAGAACAAGCTCTTCAGTCGTTTTACAAAACTACTGAAAGTAAAAACATAAAACTACTGATATCACAACTACTGAAGAAGTACTCTTCAGCTGTTGTGACAAACTACTGAAGCTTCAGTACTTGGTCTTCAGACTTGAACTTCAGATGTTTCATCAGCTGATGACTTCAGTAGATATCATCAGCTTATGTCTTCAGTCTTTGTCTTCAGATTGTACACCAGTTGTTGATCTTCAGTACTTGTAGACTCTTCAGCTGTTGTACTTCAGTACTTTGGACATCAGCTTCAGCACTTGTGCTTCAGCTGTTTGGCTTCAGGACTTGTGTCTTTAGCTGTTGAACTGAGCACTTTAATCTTCAGCTATTGAAGTCTTCAGCACTTGATCTTCAGCTGTTGAGTTTTCAGTACTTGTCGAACTGCTGATGAAGTCTTCAGTAGTGTTGTGACATCATGTGGGACTTAGAGGTTTTCTGATCTTGGCTCATGGTTCTTTTGGTCGAACATACTTAAAGAAAGCACATCTAATAATGAGATCTAAAATAATCAGAGATCACATTCTCTAAATATTTTAGAACATAAAGATGATCAAAAAATCATCTACCAGTCATGAGATCATACTGAATACAAGGTCTGATCACAATCTGCACAGAAACAACTGAAATTAGAACAAATCAATAACGATTGCTGATATAATTATC
The DNA here is from genome assembly GCA_025506515.1 of Flaveria trinervia. Taxonomy (NCBI): domain Eukaryota; kingdom Viridiplantae; phylum Streptophyta; class Magnoliopsida; order Asterales; family Asteraceae; genus Flaveria; species Flaveria trinervia. Next base: position 45,602,074 of record CM046456.1, read on the forward strand.
CACTTAAACTCATGCCTTATCCTTTTTCGAACAACAGCTTATGATTCATTTAAGGTTCGATTAGATGCTTTAAAATGCAAGACCCCACAATCATTTAGTAAAACAAAAACCCTCACCCAACCTCAGGATTTCTTGAATTTTGAATCAATCTTCAAAGAACAAGGTTTGTGAATTAGTGTGAAAATGATTATCAACAGAATATTTCATTCTGAGAGAAATTCATCGATAAGATGATTTGACATAATTATATCAAAATGGTGAGAGCTCCAGATCTATACTCACGTATAACAGAGGAGATAAACATTTGAACATGTGCTAATGAGAGCTCCAGGTCAGTACTATCGTACAGCAGAGGAGATCATCACTCCAGGTCAGTACTCACGTACAGCAGAGGAGATAAGCACAGACACAAGACATCTTGACACTAAATATACCAACAGAGGATGATGACAAAACAAAGCAAAATGAACGAAAGATTCATTCTCAATCCAATTTTTCGTCAGGACTCAGTTTTTGTGCAATCCAAAACGATTGAGTAAATCCAGACATTCTTAAGCATAAAGTTTAATTTAATCAAAAAGCTGCTGTCTACTTCATTTGTCAGGCAGAGTCTATCAAGCATATCGTTAAAGAATCTGATCCATTTCCTTTTTTTAATGTGAAACAGAATCCAGTAACAGTTACTATCATTTCTCATAGAAGTACTGGTCATGTAAATAAAAATTTTTAGAGAATATACAATCATTTCTCATCATGTTAAATTCCAATCTCAGAATAATGATATTACTCCCCAAATTTTTATTTTCATATTGCGATTATTATCAATGAATTTCATTTTAATAATTATTTTATATGTTTGTTATAAATTTTTTGTTTTTTTTGTTTAATAAAGAAATAGAAATGAAAATTTTTAAAAAGATATTAACCCAAGCATAGAAATCAATTCATAAAAACGAGGTTTATCAAATGTTTTGTGAAAAGATCAGCTTTTTGATTTTTTGTATCGATGGATATAATATTAATGAAACCCTTCTCTTGAGCATCACGAATAGCATGGATTCGTGTTTCAATATGCTTTGTGCGGGAATGATGAATGGGGTTTTTAGCAATTCCAATGGCAGCCTCATTGTCACAGAATAAAGGGTATGAAGGAAATTAATGCCATAATCAATCATTTGATGTTGGATCCAGAGAACTTGAGAGCAGCAGCTAGGGCAGCAATATATTCAGCTTCCCCTGTAGAAAGAGAAACAGTAGTTTGTTTCTTGCTCTGCCAGGATACCAGACAATTTCCCAAATATTGACAACCTCCAGACACAGATTTTTGTTTAACCTGCAACCATTGGAATCACTATCAGAGTAAGCATGTAAATCAAAATTTCCACCATACGGATACCACAACCCGAGACGAGACGATCCTTTGAGATAACGAAATATGCGTTTGACAGCTTTCTCATGAGATTCCTTGGAGCCGACTGATATCTAGCACAGTAACCAACAGCGAAAGTGATATCAGGACGACTTGCAGTAAGATACATGAGAGAGCCAATCATAGACCGAAAAAGATGAGGATCAACTGGTTTTCCATTTTCATCCGGAGTTAGACATGTCTGAGCAGTAAAAGGAGTCATCTCAGTAGACGCATCATCCATCTTAAATTTCTTCAGAATATCTTTAATGTACTTTTCTTGATGAATAAGAATTCCTTCTTCTGTTGTTCAACTTGCAACCCAGAAAGAAACACATTTCACCATCATACTCATTTCAAACCTTTGGCTCATCACTTCTTCGAACTCTCTACACAATTGAGAGTTTGTAGATCCAAAAATAATATCATCGACATACACTTGAACAAAGATCATTTCACCATTCACCTCTCTTTTAAATAAGGTCATATCAATGGTACCACGAGAGTAACCATTGCTTAGAAGATATTGCGTAAGAGTCTCATACCAGATTCTGGGTGCTTGATGAAGACCATACAAAGATTTATCAAGTTTATACACTTTATCAGGAAAATCAGGATCTTCAAAGCCTGGTGTGACACACATATATCTCCTCATCAATGTCTCCGTAGAGAAAGCACATTTCACATCCATCTGGTAAACTTTGAATTGTTTATGAGCAGCATGAGCAAGAAATATTCTGATTGCTTCAAGACGAGCAACTGGAGCAAAGACTTCTGTATATCAATTCCTTCTTCTTGAGCAAAGCCTTGCACTACAAGTCTAGATTTGTTGCGCACCACCACACCCCGATCATCTGGTTTGTTCTTAAATACCATTTTGTGCCAATTGGATATTTGTTGGGAGGTAAATCAACTAAGGTCCAAACCTGAAGCTTTCTAAACTGTTGAAGTTCCAATTGCATAGATTCTACCCAACAAGGATCTTGTAGAGCAGCATGAACATTTTTGGAACAATTTGAGAAATAAAGCATGAGAAAAGACAAACATTAATCAGTCCAGATTGACTTCGCGTGCGAACACCATCAGAAACAGATCCAATCACATTATCGAGCGGATGATCTTTCAAAGTTTTGTAATCACTTGAAGAAGGAAAGATAGTTGAAGAAGTATCAGCCATGTCCGGAGAAAGATTAGATGAAGGTGTATCAATGACAGGTGTGGAATCAGGTAAGTTAGGAGATGTAGGAGATAAAAAATCAGATAATGGAGCTTGATCAGGCATTGGAGACGATGAGCTGACATCAGTTGAAACAGCATCATTTACTAGCGGGATGGATGGAACAGACGATGGAGATGATGGAATAATATTCGTTTGAGTACTTGGAATTGATGTATCATCATCGAAAACTGGCAAATTAAATGAATTGAACACAGTATTGGAGTCAAAGAACCATGCAGGTTCAGATTTCACTTCAGAAGGATTGGATTCTTGCCAATCAACATAGAATGACTCTTGAACAATACGTGTTCTCTTGTTATAAACTCGGTACGCCTTTTGTGAAGAAGAGTATCCAACAAAATAACACTCGTCAAAAACAGCACCAAATTTTGTCTTTTGAGATTGAGTATTCAGAAGAGTACAAGAACATCCAAATGGTCGAAAGAAATCAATTAGTGGCTTCCTCTTATGAAAGAGTTCATAAGGAGTCTTCACTTTATCTTTCACAATTAGCACCCTGTTTAGAACATAAGATGCACAATTAACAGCTTCAGCCCAGAAAATAATGGGTAATGAGGATTCTATCAACATTGTACGAGCAGCTTCCACAAGAGTGCGATTCTTTCTTTCTGCAATACCGTTCTGCTGGGGTGTTCTTGCAGCACTAAATTGTCTCACAATCCCTTTTTGAGCACAAAATGAATCAAGAATCTGATTTTAAATTCAGTGCCGTTGTCACTTCTTAATCCCATAACTCTTCTCTTACTGACTGATTCAATAGAAATGATTAATTTCTGCAATTCCTCTGCAACTTCACTTTTGTGTGCAAGAAACCTCACCCATGAATAACGTGAGAAATCATCTGTAACAACAAGACAAAAAGATTTTTTAGCAATTGATTTAACACTAATTGGCCCAAATAAATCAGTATGTAACAACTCAAGAGGACTTGATATGCTATTTAAAAGTTTGGGCTTATGAGGTTTTTTATGTTGTTTCCCTTTGGCACATGCCATGCATTTTTCAGTAACAGAAAAATCTTTTAAAGGAAGTCCTCTAACAAGATTGTTCTTGACTAATTTATTAATTATCTTAAAATTGACATGGCCTAAGCGACGATGCCACAAGAGTGACTCAGAGGTTGATGCTTTTGAGAGAAGACAAGTTGCAGTAGCCTTTGACTCATTTGAATTCATATCAAGAAGATATGTATCATGTTTCCTTGGAGCACGCATGAGAATTAAATCCTCCGGAATAGCTATCGCTGATTTTAAAATAAACATTCGTCAGATTTAAATAGAACAGGAATGTCTTTATCACAAATTTGAGAGACACTCAGAAGATTAAAAGCCAATTCAGGAACATGGTTGACTTTTTCTAGAGTAAGAGAACCATTGGTAACTTCTCCTTGTCCAATCATTTTTCCACCCTTCTTATTTCCAGCAAATGCCACATATCCTCCATCTATAATCCGATAATTGGTCAACAAATCCTTTAATCCCGTCATATGCTTGGAACATCCGCTATCAACATGCCACAGACTGTGTACAATCTTTGAAGAGGATCCCTGAAATGAATTAACAAATCATTTAGCCAGGAGCAATAGGGACCCAAGATTGAACAACTTTTGTTTTTAAAGAAGCAGATTTTTTACAAAAGAAATTATTAACCAATTTTGTCAATTATTCCCAAAACAATTCCTATTAGAGGATCTTTGAATCAAAGGGCAATTTTTGATAAGATGATCCTCTCCACCACACCTGAAACAATGATGTTTGAATCTAGGTCGATGATGTGATGAGGTAAAAATAGGATCAATAATAATCTCCTCATCACATTCAGACAAACTAGAATCAACATCACTGAATGTCTCATACATCTCATGATGTTTTTGTTTATTTGAATCAGAGTTCTTCTTGTCAAAATCAAAACATGATTCTTCTGACAAATCAGTAAAACTCGTACCATTGGTACCAGTGTCAGATAAAGACGAACTACATTTTTCTGAATGTCATATTTAATGGTATGAAAGATGGAATAGGTTGAGAAAAGAACTTTTCGAAAGAATTAATTTTAAGTTGCTCAGTTGTTTTAGGAGAAACATCAGATTCATTGCATTCATTACTAGAACAAAAATCATCACTATCATGATTTGAAGTACAAGATGAAATAGAACTATCAAGAGAACATGAGACATTCAAGTCTGTTACATTTGAACTAGAAACAAACACTGAATTTAAACTAGACTTATTATCTAAAACAGACTGCTGATTGTCAGGTGTACTAGAACTAGTGCATCCAAGCCCACTAGTTGGTCCATAGTCGTAGTCTTCACGAATATACTTAGAGTTATTTCCGACTAAACCTGCAGACATACTGTCAGTATCTGATTTGATTAAATCATTAGAAGGATGAGGAACAGGCATAGGAGAATAACAGTATGTACTAGGAGGAGGATAAACTGTACATTTTCATAACCCAAACCTGTTTTAATTCTTGCTCCCCGTTGAGATTTACAAAGATCATCATGTTTCATTCCAGAAATAGTCCATTTATCTAACTTTGACTGAAGTTTGCTTGCTTCAAATTCAGCAAGAGCAACCCGTTCAGTCAAAGTATTAACCTCTACATTTCTTTTCAAAACAATTCTTTTTAAATGATCAGTTTCTTTTAAAGCCTCATTTAATTTCACAATATTTTGATTCATTCATTTTAAGTTCATCATTAATTCGTTTTAAATCCTTTTCATTATCAATTAACAAACGATTAGCCTTATAAATCCCAAAAAGTCTAATTTTGCAAGCAGATGAGCACATATCCTGTATTACCTCATAAGGAAGTCCCATTACTATCCTTTCGGCAGCTAAAGCTTTATCGCACATGCATGCTGGAGTACTTGATTTCCTTTCCTCAACAGTAGCGGCCGCATCATTCTTCTCTTTTCCTTTCGCAGCTTTTGAATTCCTTTCTTCATCTGAACCTGTAATTTCCTCTTCTCCTCTCCATCTGCCTTTTCTTCTTTCTCCTTACTGAAGATTCATTTGTTCCTTTGAATTCCTTGAACAGCACAATCCATCTTTATCAACTTCCATCTCATCACTTTCCACAACCTCAGCAACTAACGCGTGATTTATTTCAGATCTTGTTTCTTCCACCTCCACACTCCAGTCAAAGTTTGAGATCAAAGCTGACTCTTTTTTGAATTTCTTCTTCCTTTTCTTTCTTTGCTGTCAATCTTGGTACTCCAGTGTTACTAGGATCTGTGACAATTGGTAATGGACATTCACGTTTAAAATGTCCCAATTGTTTACAGTTAAAGCACCTCAATTTTGACTTATCAAATCCTAGTTTTGAGGTAGATGATTGACCACCAAAGTTCTTTCTTCCTGTTCTTTCCATGAATCTCCTGGCTCTTAAAGTTAACATCGCCATTTGCCATTGAATGTAGTTTCTTCTAAATCATCAGGATCAACCTGATACATATCCTCCATAGTCATTCCTTTACCTTTCAATTCACCGGCAACAAGAGCTTCATAGCTCTGAACAAACATTCCAAAAAGAGCCATTGTTTCAGATGAAATTGAAGTTTCAGCATTCACCTTAGAATTTCCCAATTCTTTTCCAACATGATTACTACCACTCGAGAAATTACTTGTATTGCTCCCTCCTTGAATTGGATTTTGAATGTGAGAGTTTGCAGCGGATGACAACAAAGCAGCATTTTGAGAAAAACCAGATGTGGGCATCATAGTCTGGTTAAATTCTCTTCTTTTCATATCCAACTCAAAAGATTTCAACTTGTTAATGATATCCATCAGCTTATAATCTGTAAAACTCTTTCTTGTTTGAGCATCCTCACTTGAAGACTCCACTGTGGTGGAAGAGAATCGAGAAGCCTGTTAACTTGTTCACTGTTGGAGAGTCTTTCATCATACTTCTTCAGAGTGCTTGAGACGGTTAAGAAACGATTTGTCAGATCTGTCAAACTTTCATTCTTGTATCCTACAAACGAATTGAACTCCTTTTCAGCTTGAATACTCTTGTCTTTCACCAGATCTGCATTCCCATCATAGAATTCACAGAGAGCATCATAAAGAGATTTAGCATTTTTATGCTCTGCAAAACGATTGTAGATATCTGGAGCCAAGCAGAGAGTTAGAGCACCAAAAGCTTTGTGATCACGATCAATCAGTTCAGATCTCTTTCAGTATAAGAAGATGGGTCTTTGTTCTGAGAAACGACATCACCAACCGTAACGTAGGTATATGAGGACCTGAAATAATCGATTCCCATTGATTATGATCTGTGTAGAAAAAGAAAGCTTTGAGACATCTCTCCAATCTTCAAAATTATCTCCATTAATGAGTCTTGGAGGTCTATTAGGAGCAACACTTTCAAGATCCGCAAGTGTAAGAGTAGTTAATTTTGACATGATAGTTTCGGCAGAAAAATTGATAATTTCGCTGACAAATTCGCTAACAAATTCGCTGAAAGAGGTGACTTGGCTAACAGTTTCGCTGAAACAATACTATCGCAGATACTTTCGCAAAAAACAGACACTTTCGCTTGCAATTTCGGCAGCACTTTCACTTGAACAGAGACAACAATTGCTTAGTTTCGCTGCTAAATTCGCAGGAAACAAGCTTGAACTTTCGTTCAAAAATAGATTCGGCAGCAATTTCGCTTGATGATTGGTCAAAAACACTAATGAACTTTCGTTCAAGGGAATACTTTCGCTGAAACTCTAGAAAACAACTTCTGATTCAATAACTCATAATTTCGCTGAATGAAGATGACAGTTTCGCTGTAAGAACAGTAATTTCGCTGGTCGATCTCAAAACCCTTTTTCACCTCAAAATCAATCTGAAATCATCCAAATCTCAATGAATTTGAGATCTGATGATTGTAGAATCTTCCTCAATCAAGAACGAGCATAATTCAATCAATTTCCATGCCAAAAACAGCTGATAATCCAATGAAAATTGATTGAAACTAGATTGACCAAAACCACAAAACTCAACAAATCAAGAGCACTAAGGCTCTGATACCATATTGTTGGTCCATGTGATCGATGAACAGTACAATTGATAGAATAATTTGATCAATATCAAACACACAATCCAAATAACAACAATTGAGAAGTGAATATGATGAATCAAGACATAATTGGTACTCAAATGAACAAACTCACTCAATAACAATAAGCACAATTGTATTTCAATGAAGTAACTGCTTAGAAATGGTAGCTTGCAACAGAATTCCACGATTAGGGTTTTGCAAGCTTACCAACAAAGTGAAATGACAATAGTATATATAGCAGTCATAGATTCGCTGACAGTTTCGCTACCAGCGAAACTATCATGCCGAAACTATAGTTTCGCCCGGCAGAACACAAGTTCGCCGGTAAACCAAAATAGCAAACTGTGAGCGAATGTATAGATTCGCTCACAGTTTCGCTGAACTGCCAAAACTGCTAATTGCAAACAAAATACAAAATGAAACTAACAAAAGTCCTATTACAATGTAAAGTAAACATCTATACTAAAGTGAGTCCAACCTAACATGATCTTCAATACCCTGTCTAGATCAATAACTCCACAGGGTTTTGTGGGATTTTCTCCTTTGGAGATTCATTAAACTTTACATGCAAGGTTTCTTCTACAATCTTTGTTCTGCAATTAAAAACTCTATATGCCTTGCAAGCAGATGAATATCCAACAAAGTACCCTGCATCCACCTTTGATTCAAACTTCTGAAGTGGATCCTTGTGTTGAGAATATAACAAGGACACCCAAATGCTCTAAAGAAGGAAATCAGAGGAGCCAAATGATATAACACTTCATAAGGAGTCTTCATCAACCTTTGATTTACCAATACTCTATTTTGCACATAGCAAGCTGTGTAACAGCTTCAGCCCAAAAGGTTAGTGGCAAAGCAGAATCAGCCAACATTGACTTGCAGCTTCAATAAGGGTCCTGTTCTTTCTCTCCACCACTCCATTTTGTTCAGGAGTTCTTGGAATGCTAAACTGTCTCTTGATTCCTTAGAGAAATAGAATTCATCAAGTGTGTGATTTCTAAATTCTGTGCCATTATCACTCCTCACACACTTGATAGAAAGAGAATACTGCTTTTCCACATGCAACACAAAGTAGATGATAATTTGACCAGCCTCATCTTTTGAATGTAAGAAGAAGGTCCATACAAATCTGGAATAATAATCCACAATTACCGAACAGTATTTTTTCTTTGCCATGCTCATCACTCTTATTGGACCAAAAAGATCCATATGCGGTAATTGCAAGCAGGCATTGGACTTTGGTTCTTCTATTGGATGGAATGATACTTTATGTTTCTTTTTTTTAAACAAGCAGAGCAGTTGTCATCACATTTGAACTCCTTTAATGGTAGACCTCTCACTAAACCATGAAGGATCAGCTGATTCATATTTCTAAGATTCACATGACCAAGCCTTCTGTGCCAAAGTTCAGATTCCTGAGGAGAGGCCTTAGAGAACAAACATGGATGGCCTTTTAGATCAATTTTCTTTGATAAGTCTAAGGCATATACTCTACCAATCCTGTTGGCCTTCAGGAGAGTATGTTCATCCAATATCTTGTCAATCATACTCAAAACATTAAAAGACAAAATTCGACAGTTCTGACTGGTGAAAAGTGCAACATGCCCTTTATCACACATTTGACCGACACTCAACAAATTGTACTTAAGATTCTACATATGGTTAACATCATCAAACCTTATTTCACCATTCAAAACAAAGCCTCTGCCAATGATGTAACCCTTAGCATCATTACCAAAAGAAACAAATCCCTTCTTTCCTTGAGAGTAGTCATGAAGAAGAGATCTGCCCCCAGTCATATGCATAGATCCTCCACTATCCACATACCAGATGCTTCTATGGCATGTTGAAGAACCCTGCATATATCACAACAAGTAGTTAGCTTTTGAGACCCAAACCATTTTGGTTTTGGGTCTGTTCTCATCAACAAATTTTATACTAACTGATTTGTCATGATTAACAACCTTTGAAGATGGAGATGGTGCTGAAAAAGGATTCCTTTGATTTTGGCTTAGTTTTCCTTTTCAGTGATTTAATCACAGGTACATCTATCTGGTTAACTCTCTCCAACAGATGTTGAACCATCATAACAAGTTGTGTCTGATTGGTTGTTAAAGCCTTCAGTTCAGCAGACACATCAGTACTTGTTTGTGAATGGTTCCTGTGACACACCATGTCCTCCTTTTTGAAAGACACAAACTTAGTCTGTTGTTTTGATACTCCTTGAAGAACATTTTCAGCTATTTTATGATAAACCTCTTTCTTCTGTTTAGATTTTTGTGAAGACTTTGGTTTATCAGGTTGAGATGTTTGTGGCACAAACTTGGTTTCAAATTCATCTTTCATTTTTTTAATTTTCTTTTTAATGATTTTATCTTTGTTAAATTTGGAACCCTTTCTGTACCAACATTCATCAGTGAGATGATTGAATAGACCACATATTTCACATGGCTTTTTCTTCATCTTCTAGTTGATCAGCTGCTGAAGAAGATGAAACTACTGAAGGTGTGTTCTTCAGTACTTTCTTCCTCTCAGTACTTATGTGAAGTACTGAAGGATTTGTAACAACTAAAGACTTGTTCTTCAGAAGTCTTCTATCAGTACATTTGGATTTCCTGATAGATTCTTCAGAAGTTGTCAAACCATGTTTGGTTCCATTTGGTTTGAAATGTTCTTCAGGTGTTGTTACTTTCTCTTTAGTACTTTGAATACCTTTTGAGACAACACCTAAAGTTCTCAGATTTTCTTTGATCATGTGTTCATCAGCAGTAAGACCATCAGCAGATTGATTAGCTGAGGTACTATTACTGACTTCATCCTCTGATTGTACAGTATCACTTGAGGATGAGACACATGATGATGTGGTTTGGGAATTGATTTCACCTTCAGATTTTACTTCTATCTTGGGAGTAAAATCTGTAGGAGGTTCAGTGTGATTATATCCAATCCCAAACTTCACATTTGAAGTAGTTTGCTTACTGAGAAGCATTTCAAACCCCTTGCAAGATGTTACCCAACGTTCACACTCAACTTAAGTAGCTGCAAGTGTTTCTTTGAGACTCTTATGATTTTCTAAATTGACCTCTACCTTAGCCTTTTCATCAGTGATTTGGCATTTTAATTTGTAAATCTCATCATCTTTTTCTTTTAAAACAGACTCAAACTCAACTTTTCTTTTGGAAATCACTTTCTCTAGGTCAAGATTTTGATTAATTAAAGCTACATTTGCTTCTCTAATTGAGGCAAAAGCAGCTATGCATGACTCAGAACACAACTTGGCCTTAGCCTTAGAAGATACTTGTGGTACCTGTGATGATGAAGCATTTGAGCATGAACCATAAGTAGACTCCAGGGCCATAAGAGCAAGATTTCCAAAAGGATTTTCACCACCATGTTGACCAGCACCAGAAAACACTTGTTCAGAATAACCAGAAAAAGATCATCTGGTAAACTACTCCAGGAGTGAAAAAGCTTTGATGTGATTGAGATTAAGATTGAGATTGTTGACTTGATTGAGATGGTTAAGGCTCAAGTAGGGCATGTGATTGTTGAGCTATGGGTACTGCAACCTGATTGGACTGAGGCATGTAAAAACAGGGATAAGGATATGGCATTTGACCTTGAGGAACAAAAAATGCAGGAGATGATTGAATTTGTGAATGATGACCAGAACTGGTAGAATGTTGCCCTTTGTTTTGTGAATTATTGCCTGGAAAGGTCACAAAGGGTGCAGAAGAGTTAGATCCAGATGATCTACACTCTCTTGCAAAATGTCCAAGTCTATGGCACTTGCGACACCTCAACTTGCTCTTGTCAAAACCAACTTTGGTTTTTCCAGAGAGACCAGGGAATTTTCTACCTGTCCTTTTGTAAAAATTTTGAGATTTGATATTAACTAATGCCATTTGGCTCAAAATGTCCATCTCTTCCAAATCATCATCAGCAATTCCTTTCAAATCATCCATCAAAAAGCATAGATTGTCACTATTACATCCTGAATTACTATCAATACCAGCAAAAGCATGATCTCCACTGTTTGAAGAGAAATCAATATGCTCATCATAAGAACTTTCTGATGTAGCATATTCTGACTCATATCCGACCAGAGCAGTACTCCCTGGTACAAAAGAAATTACATGAAGGAGCTTCGATGCTTCAAATAATTACCACGTAGATGGTTGCTTTCATTTGATATTTACTCAAATCTTATGCCTCCTTACTTCAAATGTCAAAAAAAAGAAATAAGTTTCACCTCTTCGTGGCTTGATTCGATCCTTTTATTCAAATAAAACATTCTCAAACCTTCTCTTGTATTTATGATTTTAACGTTCTTGAATTGAATGACAATTCTGATCTTCCTTGTGTAAAAAATTATGAAAGGTGGGAGTTGATGTGAGAATTAACAATAATCAATACTTGTTACATATACGTACCTACAACCAATTACGTAGCCTACAAATCATCTTCTAAAGTAAGAATGCTTTCCCATTGATTTGTTAGAGAATTAAATCTTGTTTTCTTGGACTATTAAATTAGTCAAACAATTACTTACAATCGCTCATTGTTGCTCACCATTAAAAAATCACCAAATAAATTCCACAACCACCACTATACTTCTTCTTCCTAACAATATATTAACCCACCACCTGGAATATAAACCAATGAATGATTGACAACTATGCTAACAAAACACACACATATGAATGAATAATTTTTGCAGGAAATGATGAATCAGATTTTAATGTATGCGGCAAAAAAAGATAACGTAATCTTAAGTTTGAATTAGAGCCAATAAGGGATTAGAGTAAGCATGAAATAACTACCATAAATATTAGTGTGTAAATATACATAAAAGACCTTTAAATAAAAATTAATTAGATATAAATTTAAATAATATGATTGGTGGATTGTGGTTTTTTTGGCTTTCTTTTAAGATAGTGTTTTTTATTTGATCCTTCCCCTATATATGTGTGTGTGTGTGTGTGTGCGTGTGCGCGCGTGTGTGTGTGTAGAGAAGAGTTCACATGCAAACCAAAAGAAATTAAGAAAACTCTTAAACTAAATCTAAGTCAGATGATATTAAAAACGTCTCAAGCAAGTATAATTTTTTTTCTTTATTCAAAAAAATAATTAAAAATATGTATCTTAACCAACCAAGAGCTTACATTTAATTTAAGAGTTTTCTCAATTCCCTTTGGTTTGCATTTGAACCCTTCATTGTGTGTATATATAGACATATCATGGAAGCTTAATGCATAAGGAATAAAGAGGGGTCTATCCTATTATAAGGTATTTAGGAAGGTTAACTTTTATTTTGGCCAGCTTTGGTCGTTGACCTTCTTTTGAAGTCCCAAATTTCTTTTTTGCTTTTTAGTCGGTTTTTAGTAGAAAATTTTATGTGCTATAGAATAATAAGATATGCAAGGAGTGTGAGGAAAATATAAAGTTAAAATTCAAGACGAGTTCTATGAGAAAGATCATGTTCATTTTGGCTTACAAGTATAATAATCAGAATCTAGAATTTTGATTCATCAAGCTAACTACGTGAATAATATGGCTCGCTTCAAAATTAGTGACTACAAGAGTGCCAACACTCCGATGACTCATCGTTCTACTTTTACTCCTGACTTAACAGGGAAGAGTGTAGCAAATCAACATCTCTAGTGATTTGTGATTGGCTTCTTCACTTGTCTTATGGTAATGTAAGAACGATCATGGCCATAATTAATTATTAATTCAGCAAAACCCGTCCAAAGATCAGAAGCTAAAGGCAAAAATCCCCACATCCCCGCCTTACCAAGCAGAAGTACCTTGTCATAAGGAAACTACTACACATGGCAAGGACAAAAGAAAATAAATGAAAAAATTCCATCAGATAGAAGCCACTAGACAAAGACACAAGTACAAAAGAAATAAGAATAAGAAAAGGAAAAAGAAATATATCAAAAAATATATAGCCAAAACAACATAAAGAAATAGTGGTTTCTGTTTTCTCCTTTTTAATCAATAAAAGAAAAAGTCAACACCTACCTCTCGAGATATACATCTAGATAGGATAGAACGAAGGTCAATTTACTATCACCCTCTTTACCCATAAACGAAGATCTACTGATTCTAACGCCGGAGTCCCATCGCAAGAGACCTCTTTTGCGGTAAAACTAACGATGTCTTCTTAATCTTAGTAGGTGGTTACCCGGTGTCTTTAGGATAATTTGATCTCTTTGCAACAACATACTACAAACAGAATTGATATACTATTTTCCGTGTGTATTTCTATTCGATATCAAACCTAAGGGCGAACCTTCACGGGGGTCGGGCCTCTCTTTTTTTCGTCAGTAATGTAAATTTTCGACTCAATAGTGTAAATTTTCAGTCTGGTAATAAAATTTTTTAATAAATATAAAACCGCCCGCCCCCGCCCCCGCCTCCTTTAAACTTTCTCCAGCACTGATCAAACCAACCTAAAATCCCACACTTGATTACTGTGAAACACATTTTCAAATACATAACAGTACTTAGAGCATAAAAGGCAAATATTGACTTTTGGTATCTACATATAAAACTTTTTGAAGACTAATAAATTATTAAAAATCAAAAAGTTATAGTTAACATTAACTTGTGAATATTTTCTGTGAACAAATAATGATGAGAAAAAAATACTACCATGAGTAACACCATTTAGAAGGGGTTGGCTATATACATCCCATTATAATTTTGCATACTCATTCCATCAAAAAAAATAGTTTCAAAACTTGTCATATTGTAATCCTAAGAAACATCTTTAGTTTAACAAAAAAGGTTTTCTTTTTTTCTACACAAAAGTTCAAAAACATTCTTTATGTAACAACTATTTTAAAATAATAAAAGAATTCTATAAAGTTTTAATATAAAAGGTTTTGAAGTTAGAAAAAAAATCTTCAATAAAAAAATTAAAAATATCTTTTAGAATTTAAATAGACCTAAAAGAACCGAGTTCAACAATAAATTGTTTTCTACCAATGTATTTAGTTTGGCTATGATGAAATCATTCATTTTCAGATTATACAAACAACCGAACCGAATAATCATGATTCTATGCAACCGTTAACCGAACTGAATCGAATTCACAATTTAAGTCGGTTTTTATTTGTTACGGATACAATTCTGTTTCCGGTTATATTATGTTTTGGTTTTTTTTCTGGAACATTTGTAAATACTACAAATAAGACAAAAAGGAAAATAAACCAAAATAAATAATAATTAGATAAAACTTATAATTAAAAAATGGGTGATACGATATATATGAAAAAACATAAAGAAAAATACAACTATAATTTGACTTAAGAGAGATAATAAGTAAACATTGTTTAAAAGGAGGTATATATAGCATTATTTTTTAGAAAATAGAGTAAAGTTTTGTATCTCGATGATTAGTGAGATATCAAAGTCAATTTGAGTTTTGATTAGAGAAAGTTATATTTAATAATCAGATGACAGATAAACAATATGATAGAATAATATTGCAAGTTGTAACATTTTAAAGAGAAATTTGGTTCATGATTTGCATAAGTCATAAGTGATCAAAAAATGGAGTAGAAGTCAAGTGGTTAAGTTGTGCTGATGACTAACCGTGAAGGGTAGAAGTACTTTTTACCGTTAATCAATATTTTAAAAGCAAAGAATCAATCAAAGCCCAAAACTCACTTTTAACCTATTTGTGTAGGTGTCTTCCAACTTGTATGTATATCAGGTTCAACTTTATGTTTTACATGTGTTAATAGTTGTCAGGTGAATATGTAGGATTGATGTATGTGTTTTGATCTTTCGGTTTTTTTATCTCAGCTAGAGTTTTTACCTCAAAGTTTATCTATAGTGAGGTTTAAGCCAATTGACTTCGCAAAAACTATAGTGAGATTTTAGCCGATTGACATTTTTGTATTGTTTTACCGATGATCGAAACATTTTATAATCTATTCATGTACGTTAGAATACGTAACGGTGTGATGTGTGATGTGTGATTTAACGTCACGAATTTTGTTTTATCTTCAACATGTTTGACTCATTAAAGATCAGTCATAGCCCAAGTCAACCATTTATAATTACATAACCTAACATGGCCACTCTACTTGACGCCAGAGCACAATGCAATGAAGACCGATGATCTCACCAATATTCACAATTTACATAATTTGGCATTAAGTCAAGCCAGTTGAAACCAGCAGATTCAGTGAAGAAGAAAACATATGTTCATTTCAAGATATCTTCACCTTTGATTGTAGTAGGTGCTGCAACTATTCACTGCATTCAACTTCAAGGCCAAGAAATTCCAGAGGGTAAAAGTGTATTTGCTGCTTACCAATGCAGAAGGAAATACAAAAGAGCTTTCCTGGTTATCAATTTACACCTGGAAAAGAAAGAACATTATTTACATCGTCCGATATGTCATGTCAAAGACAAATTAAACCAAATTAAAAGATTAATGACATGAATTACTAAACTCTAGGGGGTGTAATAGTGTCACTTCCAAATGCCTAAATGAAAAATATCTCTAGTAAGGTCAACCCACAACTTCTAGGATAAGCACTAAATTACAGTTAGCCCCAGTTCCTGGATTGGGTATGAATTAGGATAGTGACATTTGGAGAGGTCTTTTCAAACGAGTATTTTACATTTTTACCCTCCCGTTAGATAAGTAAGGGAGTATTAATCGACCCACCTGCCTTCTTTGTCTTATAAGCGTTAACCATGAACGGCTAACCACGTAGCATGGAAGAAGAAATCCTGCTAGTTGTAGAACAGAAACCTGGAACTGCAAATAATGAACAATTGCGGAGAATGCATTCACCAAAACAAGTCAGTGGATGTGGATTATAAGTCAACCAAAAGAAGTCAATGATCCCAGATGAGAGATCCACATATATATATACATTTGTGCATAAACTTACATTAAAGAACTTTGATGATTTTGGTACCATCCCCAGGTCTCTAATGACCAGTAAAGCTTGGCGTATCAGCAGTATTAGCATCAACTGCACATTTTAAGTAAGCAAACATACCAATCTTAACTTCATATATGAACTTATACGCAAGTTTGTGTGATCTTCCATAAAAATTGGGACACTTGTTATTCACTTACAATGAGGGCCATAAACCGAAGGTAAACAATGCCATTATTACTTGTTACATCATAGTCTTCGTAATCTGATTCAAGCAGCTGGTGCTCAGCAGAAGCAAAAGCCAGGAAGTTAGTATCCGGGAGATCAATTTGCGGGCCCCATGCATGCCTAAAAGAAACAAGTCAGATTAAAAAGCAATACACCTTATGCACAACAGAAAAGATAAAATCTTTGTCAAATATGGCTGGTTTCAGAAGGATTGTAATCGCAAAAACCATACCTGATATCAATAGTCATGACATCAGGATCGGTTCTTGCTGGTGGAAGAGCATAATCCGGTGAATAAACCTACGAATCGAGTCATGAATACAATATGCATTACCATTCTCACAAAATAAAACAAGAATTCAGGGGGGTGAGATCAAACCTGATTGCAAATCTCACAGGTTATATCCCCTTTCTTATTGCACCATTTCTGAATGCATTTCCTATGAGCAAACTGCAAGCCACACATACAGAATCAATCGGATGCTTATTTCTACTCTCGTATAACAGAGAAGGTAGCAATCAGCAATGCCATCAGAAATGAGCTGTACGGTACAAGTACAGAAGCGTCATCTAGAACCCAACAACTAGCGTCATAAAGCCTACTATTGCTTTAACAAGATAACACTACCAAATCTGGACCCACTTGTGGAATCCACAAAAATGCGTCATCTTTTGCAAAAAAAAAAGGATCACAGTTTAAGATCATATCCATTTAACGATTGTTGGTGATTTTAATGTCACCGGTCATTTTATGTAATTGGAATTTACACGAGTGCTAATAAGAATTTAAACTTTGTTCTAATACGAGTACGTCGGTGCGGAGTGCACACTTGTATATAAGACGAGTTTAATTCTAATGGATTAGAATTGAATAGCTTTTACGTTTTATAAATTTGATTTAGAAAAGGCTTTAATAATTAATTTTTGGAAAACTTTATCGGAACAATAAACGGTTTTATCAAAACCGTCAACTTTGAAACCAACTTGGAAACCACTTTTGTTTTCATCCATATATTTTGTATAGTTGGTTAAAGGGGTGAGAATTTTTTTTTCCGTGGACTACTACACAAACAAAAGAAAAGCACTTTTGCATATTCAACCAAATTCATATATTTATCATCTCTCTTTGATTTTGATTTTCTTGCCATAATCAAAATTGTTTTGTTAGATTATCCTAGATTAAATTTCGTGATACCCGGGCAAGTAGGGTCGAATTGTTAATCAAGAAAGTGATTTCCTCACGATCTAACAAACTATTCGGTTCTGTTTTTCGTCTATATTTTACCCATTTTCTTACAATCTTGATTAACAAATGCAATCATGGCTGAATCTGTCAAGGAGATGACATCTAGTTTCAACAAGTTGAACAAGTTTGAAGGCACTGATTTTCGTCGTTGGCAGAAAAAGATGCATTTTCTGTTAACGACACTGAAGGTGGTGTATGTGTTGTCTACCCCGATGCCTGAAATCACTGATGCTTCACCGCTGGAACAATTAGGAAACGGAACAAGTGGGAAAATGATGACTACATTTGTAGGGATCATATTCTGAACGGGATGTCGGACGCTCTCTTCGATATCTATCAACATGTGGAAAGTGCAACACAATTATGGAATGATTTGGAGTCGAAGTATATTGCGGAAGACGCCTCCTCTAAAAAGTTTCTTGTAAGTGATTTCAATAACTATAAGATGGTAGAGTCACGGTCCGTAATGGAACAATATAATGAACTTGTTCGTATTCTTGGTCAATTCACACAACACAAAATAAGTATGGATGAATCTTTTGCTGTTTCAAGTATCATTGATAAACTTCCATCTTCATGGAAAGATTACAAACGTATGTTAAAAAATCAAAAAGAGGAATTGTCTTTGGTTCAATTAGGGAGCCATTTGCGCATCGAAGAGTCTCTTCGAGTGCAAGAGAATGGCAAGGGTAAAGGGATAATTGAATCTGGGAAATCTGGACAGCTCTCTGAACCATCTGGACAGCCTTCTATTCATATGGTTGAAGACAAAAAGAATTACACAAACAAAGGAAAGGGTGTCAAACGTAAGTTTCATCCTACAAACAAACCGAACAAGAAATCCAAGAATTTGGTTTGTTGGAGATGTCAAAAGCCGGGTCATCTAAAACGTGATTGCCGAGTCAAAATTTACAACAATGGTGCTGGAACTAGTGGGGCTGGAAATAGGTCTAAGGACTCGGTTCCAAAAAATAAAGGTCAGAATATTACTAACCTTAATAATTCAGTCAAGAATTATTGTTCACTAATTCCTCAATCTTTCTATGTACAGGATGATGATAATGAATGGTGGGTTGACTCGGGTGCAACAAGTCACTATTGTAAAGATCGGTGGTGGTTCGAGAAATTAACGCCGATAGATGATGGATCCTATGTCAAAATGGGAGATGATTCGAGTCAACCTATTTGTGGTGTTGGTGTAGTTAATTTGTCTTTTACTAGTGGTAAAACTATTAAATTAGTTGATGTTGTGTATGTACCTAAACTACGTAAGAATCTAGTTAGTGGTACTTGTTTGAATTGTGAAGGATACAAGCAAGTTTATGAATCTAATAAATATGTATTATCTAAATGTGGCATGTTGTTGGCTTTGGTTACTTTTGTAGTAGAAATAGAATGTTTAAATTAAATATAGATCATAAATCAGTTTTAGTTGAAAATTCTGCTTTTGTTACATCTACTACACAAAAAGTCAATGAATATATGTTATGGCATGCACATTTAAGTCATGTAAATTTTAGGAAATTGTATGATATGTCTAAAGATGGTTTTCCTTCTTTTGATTTAAATACAGAAAGTTGCAAAACTTGTATGCTCACAAAAATCACTAGACAACCTTTTCCTAATATTAATAGGAAATCTGAGATTTTAGATCTAATACATAGTGATTTATGTGACTTTCACTCTACACCTTCTTTAGGTAATAAAAAGTATTGTATTACTTTTATTGATGATGCTACTCGGTTTTGCTATGTGTACCTCTTACATTCAAAAGATGAACCTTAGATAAGTTTAGGATTTATAAAACCGAGGTTGAATTACAATTGGGTAAGTCAATAAAATGTCTAAGAACCGACCGAGGAGGTGAATATATGGATCGCCAATATTTTCAATCTGTTGGTATTATTCATGAAACAACCGCTCCATATACACCTCAACAAAATGGTATCGCTGAACGTAAAAATAGAGTTTTGAAGGAAATGGTAAACTCAATGCTTTCTTATTCGGGTTTAGGTGAAGGATTTTGGGGAGAGGCGTTGTTGGCATCTTGTTTTGTACTTAATAGAGTTCCAAACAAGAATAACAAATCGGCTCCTTATAAGTTGTGGTTCAATAAAGAACCAAATTTATCCTTTTTAATTTGGGGATGTCGAGCTGTTGTAAAAGTACCCGAACCTAAACAGAAAACATTGGGTGAACGTGGAGTTGATTGCATATTTATTGGCTATGCAGAAAACTCCAAGGCGTATAGGTTCTATGTTATGGAACCCAATGACTCAATTTCGGTTAACACCGTAATAGAGTCGCGGGATGCCATTTTCGATGAAATGAGGTTTTCTTCAATTCTCAGGCCTAAGGATCTGATTTATAATAGTAATGAAGGCCAAAGTTCAGGAACATCAAATGATGTAACCGATACAGAAAATCAGCAAATTCGAAAAAGCAAAAGAGGTCGAATTGCTAAAAATTTTGGTCCCGACTATCAACTTTATTTGGTAGAAGGTTCAAGAGAAGAGGTTGGTCATAAATACTATTATTGTTATAGTATTGGAGATGATCCAAAGACTTATCGAGAGGCCATGGAGTCTAGAGATGTGGCATTTTGGAAGGAAGCTATAGATGATGAAATATCATCTATTCTTGAAAATAATACGTGGGTATTAGCGGATTTGCCTCCAGGTTGTAAGCCACTTGGTTGCAAATGGATTTTCAAAAAGAAAATGAAAGTTGATTGAACAATTGATAAGTTCAAAGCTCGATTGGTTATTCAAGGATTTAGGCAAAAACCCGGTATAGATTATTTTGATACGTATGCCCCTATAGCTAGAACATCAACCATTAGATTACTGATTGTTTTAGCTGCTATACATAATTTAGTTGTTCATCAAATGGATGTTAAGACAACATTTTTAAATGGTGATCTTGATGAAGAAGTTTACATGAAACAACCAAAAGGTTTGTTATGCCCGGTAATGAAAATAAAGTATGTAAGCTTGTTAAATCATTATATGGGCTTAAACAAGCTCCAAAACAGTGGCATCAAAAATTTGATGAAGTTATATAATCAAATGGGTTTGCACTAAATCAATGTGACAAGTGTGTTTATAGTAGATTTGATGCTACTGGAGCTGGTGTGATCATTTGCTTATATGTAGATGATATGTTGATATTTGGTACTGACCAAACTCAAATAGATGAAACAAAGAAGTTGTTATCATCTAGGTTCTCCATAAAGGATATGGGGGAGGCGGATGTGATTCTTGGAATAAGAATCAAACGGGTTAACAAAGGATTTGTGATGACTCAATCACATTATATAGAGAAAATTCTTAATAAATTTAACTTTAGTGATTATTCTCCCGTAAGTACGCCGTTAGATCCAAGTTTGAAATTGATGCCTAACACAGGGAAACCAGTTTCGCAATTGGAATACTCTAGAGCTATCGATTGTTTAATGTATGCAATGACAAGTACACGGCCTGATATAGCTTATGCGGTCGGAAAATTGAGTAGATATACTAGTAACCCTAGTGCTCAACATTGGCAAGCAATTCAAAGAGTATTCAAGTATCTTAAAGGGACAATGAATTATGGTTTGAGCTACTTGGGGTTTCCTTCGATTCTAGAAGGATATTCAGATGCGCGTTGGATATCCAATTTAGAGGATCACTCATCCACAACAGGTTAGGTGTTCTTGCTTGGAGGAGGTGCTATTTCATGGGCATCTAAAAAACAAACTTGTATCACCAACTCAACCATGGAGTCGGAATTTATTGCCCTAGCTGCTGCTGGGACAGAAGCAGAATGGTTAAGGAATTTGGTCTATGAAATTCCTTTGTGGTCTAAACCTATTGCGCCCATTTCTATACATTGTGATAGTGAAGCTACTTTAGCCAAGGCATTTCTGTAGAATATATTAGAACATACAACAATTTGGCGGATCATTTGACAAAAGGTCTTGCAAGAGACTTAGTGCACAAGTCTGCAATTAGAATGGGATTAAAGTCCATTTAATTTTATTATGGTGAGATACCCTATTCCCCTCTAATATGTTATTAGGGGCTGAATTCAATGAGGAAAGCTCACACTAATAAATTGGAACACAATATAAATCATCCAAGGTACGTGTTCGGTACTGCAGTTGTTAAGGTTGAAGAATAGCTTCTTAATAATTCCTTTGAAAAAAAAATGTATTGCAGGTACATGAAATAGAGGAATTACCTATGTGATCGTGAAATATAGTCGTATTTCAAAAGGTTGGGGACTTAGCCTTTATGCGGTCATGAGAGGATAGGGACACACGACTATAAACAGTGTCAAGTGTATTGATTTGTTGAGTATGAAATTTGTATGTATTTTATCTTCAAGTATTCAATTGAGTTGATGAGTTCAATCCATAGGACACTCTGATTCTCGAATATCTGAAACGTGTAAAATACTAATTTGAATATTCAATCGATTCGACATATTCATTTATGTACAAATTTTGATTCGGTTGTTTGGTTGTGTAAGTTCATGGGTTACACTAAAATGGGGGAGGATTGTTGGTGATTTTAGTGTCACCGGTCATTTTATGTAATTGGAATTTACACGAGTGCTAATAAGAATTTAAACTTTGTTCTAATACGAGTACGTCGGTGCGGAATGCACACTTGTATATAAGACGAGTTTAATTCTAATGGATTTAGAATTGAATAGTTTTTACGTTTTATAAATTTGATTTAGAAAAGGCTTTAATAATTTAATTTTTGGAAAACTTTATCGGAACAATAAACGGTTTTATCAAAACCGTCAACTTTGAAACCAACTTGGAAACCACTTTTGTTTTCATCCATATATTTTGTATAGTTGGTTTAAAGGGGTGAGAATTTTTTTTTCCGTGGACTACTACACAAACAAAAGAAAAGCACTTTTGCATATTCAACCAAATTCATATATTTATCATCTCTCTTTGATTTTGATTTTCTTGCCATAATCAAAATTGTTTTGTTAGATTATCCTAGATTAAATTTCGTGATACCCGGGCAAGTAGGGTCGAATTGTTAATCAAAGAAAGTGATTTCCTCACGATCTAACAAACTATTCGGTTCCGTTTTTCGTCTATATTTTACCCATTTTCTTACAACGATTAACCCCCAAGACCAAATACGTGAGTTTCAAAACCCTAATTTTAAACTACAAAAATTGATTCGAATTGTTGATCCCACAAACCAGCCAAAAAAAAAGAAAGACTTTTTCAGTAATAAATGTGAAAATCATAATTATGAAATTGATGAAAAGGTTGGTTGAATTAAACATCAGTAGAGGTTAAGTTAGGAAGAGATTTGAATGAATCAAGAAAATTAGGGAAAAAGATAGAAAAGAGACCTTGAGAGTGCCGTTACAGGCACAAGGGGATTCCAATTCGTGTTGGTCGTCTTCTTCCTGACATATTCTACACTCTCTGGAGAACATCTTTGAAGAGCCTTCTCCTGTGTTGCTCATATAATCACTCTCATGGCCATGGATTCTGGTGCTGTTTTGAAGCAATTGAACCACTTGAGAGATCATTTGGTCTGTTTTGGTGGTGGGGGTGGAGTCGAAGCAAGATGGTGCTGTCATTCGTCCCACACATGCCATAAACTCTGCACAAAACACGCAATAACACACACACACACACACTCAGAGACTTCGTGTGTAGCAAAAGCCCAGAGAAGAGGGGCGTAGAGTTTGAAGTTTGAAGAGTTTGAGAAGAAGAGAGAGAAAGAAGTGGGGATATTTTGAAAAGGTGGAGGCGTGCACCGGGTAATGGACATGGTTTTTCTTTTCTTTTTTTATTATTAAAGTATTTAATTAGAATCAAAGGATGTAATTTGTGTAAACAGGAAAAACAATGACAAGTTTTTATATAAACCTTGAATATATTGTAATTTAAAGATGAAACATGTAAGTTAATATGTACTTAAACAATATAAATTACACAAAAGAGTTGGACATTTTTACTGTTAAACAAGCCCCAACAATCAAAAAGTTCAAGTTCATTAACGGATTCAACAATCCGATTCTAAGTCATGTCTCTATCAATTTTTCAATTATCGAGTTAATCATCAACGTCAAGCCCCGATGATGAATCTAGGTTAAATGTTCAAATGTTAATTTACTTGTGTTGATTGCTAACATAATATTAAATTCTTAGTTTTATGATACCGCAAACCCGAATAGAAAAGTAGAAACCTATGTTAAAAAATATTAGAAGAGAAACATGGTTGTCTAATAGTAGAATGTTTCTTTAAAAATCCAAAATTTGGTGATGACATTCTAATTGTTTTCGCTCAAGGTTTTGGATGCAAAAACAAAGTTTCAATGCATAGTGGATGATGTGGAGAGAAGTTTTGAATATTTTTAAACTCCATACAATGTAGATGTAAAAAGAAGCTTCACAATATTATAGAAGTGTACATTTACAATACGATAACTAGCATAAAAGAATGTACTAAAGCGCTCGATAAACATGTGAATATGTTAACTAGAAATTCAAATGAAAGTCTACAATCCGTTTATGAATGTGTCATGAAATTAAATGAGAAAGAGTATTTGTGTCGACCTATCTCAAAAGATATAACACGTTGGTACGTCTCTCATCAATACCGACATGGATTCTTTGACATGTTGGTTAGTGTTGATTATGCATATTGAAAGTGAAAGAATTGGCTAATGACATGACGAGGGTAATACAAGTGAGGTTTTATATTTTTTTGATTTTTCAATATCTTTGGAAGGTTTTAAAAAAAACTCATCAATTTTTAATGAAACATTCATAAAAATAAATATTATCCTATATATTGATAGACAAACGTAATGAACAGTACCCGGTGGCAATTTTAGTATTTCATTGTTAGGGATGGTAAAAATATTGTAAAAGACTTCTTTAACTATAAAAGACATTGAAAAGCGGACCATTCGAGATTAGAGAGGAAAGAGAGGGGAACAGATTGTAGTGATGCATGTTTTGGATAGAGATTGTGGCGGCCGGTGGCAGAGATGAGATTTATATGATACAAGGAATAATGGTACAGTAAATAAATTATTTAGTTTATTTGCGAATCTATATTTTTTATAAACATTATTGTGTAATAAGTATTTAAATGCTTAATCATACACTTGGGCTATAGTTAACAAAACATTGGATCATTTTAAAATAATGTTGTATCTTTTAAACAACTTAAGTTAAATAGATTTAATTTATTTTAAACAATCAAAATAAACATGATAAGAATAATTCACAAACCAACTATTATATAATTACATTGTCAATTTCATTTTTGTTAAAATATGTAATTTAGTTGCATGATATGGTTTCATCAATTTCAATGAGTTTTATCCTTGATGAATCAAAATTCAAAGCTACAAAGCTATAAAACAAGTAGCCCGTAAATTAAAGCCGGAACTAACACAAATCGTAGTATTAAAGCTTTTGCAACAGAGAGATCAAATTTTTGATAATTTCAAGAGTTAGTAGGTGGGGTGCTACTTGCAAGTGGATAATAACCCTTTCTTTCTTTCTTTTTCTTTTTCAATCTTACATTTCAAGGAAGGAGGGGCCGAGGGGCACACCATATGGCTATCATGGAAATAATTGAGCATAATATAGATAATGAGTTGTTTTAGGATAATCATTATAAACCCATTAAAAAGATTTGTCAAACATGCATTTTATACCTTCAATAAACTATTTGATAACATTATATATATAAATATATATATATATAATATATATATATATATATATATATATATATATATATTATCAAATATACCTTTTTACTTCATGATTATTACTTACTACTTATTTTACACTTTCTAAATTACTCGGTGAAAATACTCGTAAAATTAAAACATTTTGCATCTGCTTTTCCCTATAACTCTTATAATAAGTTTTCGAATTAATTTAAACGTTTTTTATAATTATTATATTATAGAGCTTTTCCCTATAACTCTTTGCGACATCATTTTTTTAATTACCACTAGTTTATTGTATGTGTATGTATAATACTCATAAACTTGTTTGTTCTCCATCCCTAATTATTATCTATTTACTTATTTTTATTTATAAAAAGATTTACTGTATTTATTGTGTGTATGGTTTATTATGTGGTTCTCGCATTTTTATTTAATCTTATATATTTAAATTATTCTTATTACGCTAATTAGAATGCTTTAAAAACCTTAAGAAAGTTATAATTTTGATATTTACCTATTTGATCTGATTATTAAATACAGATCAAACACTTACAAATTGCTAAGCAAAGGGATTCCGAGAAGAACTCAATTTGCCTAAGAAAGAACCTTAAACCAATCATCCATGAATATTTGTGAAAGTTTAAAGGATAAGAATAAAATGGTAAATTCATGAATAGTTTTTAATCAAATGGGTAAATATGATATGTTAATTAGATTTTAAAGGCAAATATGATATTTCAAAGTTTTATTAAATATATACACAATTTATAGAAGTATATATGAAATTCTGATAATATTTTAGTGTAAGATGATGCAAGGGCAAATACATATGAATCACAAGTATAAAAGAATGAACATCAATGTACTTTTTGTTTTTTACATTTAATAGACTAAATAACCTAGCATAGACACTAAAAAAATATTTTTTTCATAGACATCCATTAAGCAGTTAGAATATGGGTCAACGCAAATAATATCACAAAAAACTCATAGTGCTCATAACACGTATGAAATGTCCTTTTTGAAAGGTCCTGCTGTTTCACATCTAACTAAGGGTAACTTGATTTGTAATCAATCATTGAAATATAACTTGCACCCTATAGTTGATCAAACAGATCATAAATTTAAGGTAACGGATACATGTTATTTAGTGCCAACTTATTCGACTCACCACAATTGATATGTATTCTCGTACTAGTGTCTTTCTTCTTCACAAACAATACTAAAACAGCCTAAGGAGTGATGCCCAGTCAAATTAAACCTTTGTCTAAAAGATCTTGCAATTGGGTCATCAATTTTTTTAGATTAGAAGGAGCTAATAGATACGACACTATAGCAACGGGTTACGATCCTAGCAATAAATCAATCTGATAAAACATCTTTGTGATTGGGCGCACTCTCGATAAATCCTATTAAAAATACCTCAATGAAGCCACACACCATTGGTACGTCTAACACTTGCAACACATTTGCATTAACATCCTTTACATATGCAAGGGAGGCACAATACCCTCATCTCATAAACTTTTCAGCCATAGTCATTGATATCACCTTTAGAACCATACACCATTAACTTCCATAAACCATAACTAGACAGTCCTTAGGTGCCATCAATCGACTCTTCTTTTGGCATATGTTATTAACCTTATAAGCTATTAACCAGTCAACCCATGGGACTATCTTATATGGTCATAATAAACAATCTAGCATGAAACCTATGATCTTCCAATTATGTATCATAATTATTTATTATGTCAAATATTATGGTAGACTTACCAATAACAGTTTCTATATCAAATGGCATATTAGTCTTCATACTTTTACTATTTTAGTTTATCATAAAATACGACAACAACAAATAATGGAGTTGAAAAGTATAGATGCACAAAGATGGTTAACTAGAAACATTCCAGACATAACGTCCCACTTTGGCCTCCTACCTCATCATAATGAATGCCCTTATCTTTTCCTCGTGTTTATCCTCCATTTCCTTTACATCTCCCTTCTTTATCCCTAGCCACTCCTATCTTGTCTTTTTACGGTCTTTGCTCCAATGACCCATTTCTCCATAGTTGAAGCACTTGACTATTCTATTATAATCCTTGGCCAAGTGACCCCACCTCCCATATTTCAAACACAAGTGTTTTACTAGTTTACATTCCTTATTATGGCTTTTTCCATGCTTTCTACATTCCCCCAGACCATTTGGATTCATATTCATCACCTTCTCATAGTCCACCTTCACCTTCAGTTTCACCTTCACCTTCTACCCTCCAATCCTAAAGTTTTTATTTAGCTAATCGATTTGTATTTCCATTGTTGTTACCGTTCCACTTCTTGCTTAGATCATACCTTTCAATTCCTCTTATTCGTCATACAGTTTTCACGCCAAGTCTACCACCGACCTATATATGCTTGATCAGGTGGCAATCATATGCCGACGAATATCCACTGGCAAATCTTGCCTATACCTATTGATCCTTTTAAACACTGGAGTCACAAACTCAAGTATCGTTTTTGTTGTTTTGTTAAACGTGGTTGTATACTTATGTTAGGTCACATTCCCCACTTCAAAACATAAAAACTCTATCCAGTTACCTGTATGGACAATACTATTTGATCACCAATTTCTTTAACTCATATCATTAATCTAATTGATTTTCCCCTATATCTATGTTAGATCCATGGTCATAGGCCTCTTTACAACAATCATGGTGTAACATTCTATAAGACCTCGTTCCCGGGATGCTTACAGCTGGCCAATCATTGCTCATAAAACATATAATTACATTAACTTGAAATAAACGTTGCAGCAGAAACATTAAAAATAACATTTTCATGAAAATGCTTATGTAAAATAATACAACATTCGTTACATAATTTCATTTGTTCGCATTACAATGCAAAAACATTAAACAACAGAATGCCATCCAAAATGCCAAGTAGCTGTCCCGCGCCATTCTCAGCAATGCTCACCTGCCAACTAGAAAATGCATAAAAAGTCAGCGTTGCTGAGTGATTTCTAGTTTTAAAATAAAACATGCTCTACTTTCATTACAACCGTTCTTTACTTTTGCATGTGATCACACATCATACGCACATAGATAATATCATTATCATCTTCATCATTCATTCATTAACTTTCAATCATTCATGCTTTCTTACTTTCATTTATACATTCATCTTTACTTCTTTACATTCCATCCAAAACCATGAACTTTACCCCACCATCATGCATAAAGCGGGTACTAGGCCGAGGTCTATCATAGACCCCCCGTCATGCTGCACAGCAGCCTGGCCACAGTATCTAGGGTATGTTCAGGTGTACCGTTGTCATATGCTATACCCACCGTCATGCATAAAGTGGATACCGGGCCGAGGTCTATTATAGACCCCCCGTCATGGCACATAACAACCTGACCACAGTATCTAGGGTAAGCAACAAAGGTTCTATACAAATGGTCGGTCATAAAGACGGACCCCGGTGTACATCCTTCTAGGGTAGCTAACCCGCACACCGCTGAACTAACACCCTTCATTGGGCGTGTTTCCACATACAAGGCTGGCAAAACTTACTTTACTTTCCTTCGCTCATTAATGCATGCATTCATTCATTATGTTCCTCTTTTCATTATCTTCCACTTTACGTTACATAATACTTTTCATTTCATTCATTAACATTCAATGTAAAGCCATGGGAAAATAAACATATAATGTAAGGAACATCAACATACACAGTCAACATCACCATACAAGGCATCATAAATACATAACATACATCATACATACCATCATGCATAAGCATCAATCATACATCATATCATCATCATACAATGCCCATCATAACATCTATGACCTCTAAAGTCAGCTTACATGAACCCCCGGGAACCTCTCAAGTCAAAGCCTACATTTCACTTTTTCTCCGAAAAGTAAGAAAATATTCTAAGTGTTCATCCACATTTCTTTTTGTTCATCTGCATTTGTTCATTCGCATGAACTTACTCATCCGTATTAACTTTTGTTCATCCGTATTAACCTTTGTTCATCCGCATTTGTTCATTCGCATGAACTTACTCATTCGCCTTTGTTCATTCGCATGAACTTACTCATCTGCATTTGTTCATCCGCATTAACTTACTCATCCGCATTTGTCAATGCTCATCCGCATTTCCTCTTTACTCATTCGCATTGACTTTTTGTAATACCCAGTTATTTCCCCTTGAAGCCAAAGAAAGAAGAAAAAGAGAAAGAAAAGAAATAAAGTCCAAAGTCAAGGGACCGAACTTGCCAAACGGGAAAAACTTGAATGAGTGGGAGTATAAGAGGGGGAAGGCAGCCCACATCCTCCTCCATACTCACAAAATTCATCCATAGAAAAAAAAGAGGGAGAAAAGGGGTTTCAAGCTTCACTTTTAGTTGACCTATTTAGTGTGTTTTCAAGTGATAACCAGGTGTGATAGCCTTAAAATTAATTTTTGCACATTTATGCTAAAATGGAATAAAGTTTTATATAGATTTATAATTTAAGTCCATGTGTGTAATTTTATTTTGGTAACCTAAGATAATGATGTAGAACTATATCTTTTGAATGTGTTGCGTTTAATATTTCTCGTTACCAGTGTTCTAAAGGTACAATGTCATCACTCACTTGCATTTCCGTCTTGGAGAGGGTGTGACACATGGGTAAAAATTAATGGATTTAAATACAAGATGATGTTGTTCTTCCAAAAACACCACTAATCTTGTTCATCTTTTTATTCTAGTCTTCATCACCTTAGATTCTAAACTAAATGAAGGTTTTTTGGATTTATATAATTAATATATTAGAGTCATCATATAGTATATGATCAAACACCAATTGAATCTTGTCTTTTATACACAAATCTAACATAGACTGAAGTTTTTAAATTATTC
This sequence comes from Flaveria trinervia, assembly GCA_025506515.1. NCBI lineage: Eukaryota > Viridiplantae > Streptophyta > Magnoliopsida > Asterales > Asteraceae > Flaveria > Flaveria trinervia. The sequence goes on from CM046456.1 coordinate 45,632,802, forward strand.
TAGAAAATTGGTCTCATTAACACGACCATAACCTCAAAAAAAATTAATGAACATCATGACTCTTTTTTATATCAACTTCAGAGAGTTAGCTTTCAAAACACATCAAATCCATCACCTAATTTGAAGATTTGGACTGTCAAACAATCCACATAAATCAAGTGCATAGAAAACTCAAAATCTATGATAATTTGTTTTGTGTAGCGAATTAGGGTTTCTTAAAGAATCTTCTTAATTGAAACCTTTTCATGTATCTTTCCTTAACATGTTAAAATAATTTTTGCAATTGGGTATGATCTAATTATGTCGTTTGGCCCTTAAAAAGTATAACATATGTTAGACATTGAATTTTAACAATTTAGGGTTTTATGTCTAAAATTTTCAATGCTAGTTTTAATTATTCTTTTGATACTTTTATTATCAACTCCATACATAACTTAGTTTCATTAATGTATTACACTTATCACCTCGAGTTTATTTTCCATACACACTATAAGATTAACAAGAACTTATAGAAACGTCTAGGGCATACACAAATTAGTTCATACAAAATTCAAGTTCACAATCACATCACATACTTGAAAAGTGAGTTTGAAGCACTTTTTCATTACTTTAAAACTTTTGAGGTGGAAACCATTATAATTACTAATACAATACTACAAAGTTGTCACATACAATTCATAAGATAGTATCACATACAAGTAGAGATTAAATGACTTTTACATGTTGCAATAAGAATCTGCAGGACCGTTGAAGGGATGACCACTTACACTTAATCTCACAATGAAGAGAGTGTTTAGAACACTTAACAGGTCAAATAGGAAACCAAGAATTTTGGTTATGATACTATAAACACAAGTAACATGGAGATAGAAACTTAAGAACAATAACAACAAGTATTTGGTTTTCAAGATAGCAATATATTGCTTCTCAAGTTTTATTACAAGTGTTTACAAAGCATAAGAAATAAGTTACAAGGACTTGAGATACTTTATACTACATCCTATAGTTGGCCATACTTAGAAAGCCAACTGGAAACATTTGATCTAGACAACAATAATATCAAATGTAGAGTCAAAAGGCATATTGCCTTTTGACTAATGATTGTGATATGCTATAGCTCACATCCTAATTGTAACATCTTGTATTTTCCTTAAATTAAAAGTTAACTTTGTAAGTACTATTTATGCCTTTTATGAAACTTATGGGTTAATTACGCTTATTTATTTGTTTTTTATTTCTTTTAGTTTAGGTGTGCTTAATAATAATAATGAATGATAATAGTAACTATAAAACGAATGATAGTAATAATAATGATCATAATCATAACAATAAAAATAATATTATTAATAATAATAAATTATCATAATAACATTAATAATAATAATAATAATAATAAAACACTATTAATAACTAGATAATTTAAAGAAATATAGAAGTAATAACTAATGAAAGTTAAATAATTAATAAGTTGTAAAATGATTAAAATTTAAAGTGAAATTAAGTTTAGGGGGTTGTTTTGCCAACTTTGAAACTCTAAAAAGTAAGTTTTAACATAAAATGTTAAACTAAAAACCACGGGGACTAAATGTGTAAAGTTTGAAAACCCAAACCACCCCCCTTTTCCCCTTCGACCGCTGGCCAAAGGGGTACAACCACCTCCGGCGAGCCTTAAACAACCAAAAGACTCGACTTAAAACGCAATTAAGCCGCACCTTAATTATCTAAGTCAATTTCGAAACCTTAAACTCCGATAATTCGAACAAACCAAAGGTATTCCAACGAATGTAAGCTTGAAACCGAAACCGGAATCAATTTCACTCATTTCAGTTATCAAATCGAATTAGTAATCGAATTAATTGAGCATAAACGTACACCTTATCATTTGGAACTCAATGATATGTTTAATTACATCAAAACAATGATTATAAGGAGAATTAGAATCGAAAGAACATCGCAATTTGCAACTGAGAGTTCATCATTGATCGGGAGTGTTGAATCCAAATTGATAAAGGGGCTTTTGGTTGGACTTAACCCTTCAAGCTTTACACGAAGTTAATTCGGGTGGTTCTATCGATTCATACCAAATCGAGTTATTCCCACGATCGTGGCTGTGCTCGTATTTCTCTCCATCAATTCGTACCAAATCACGTAAGCTATACACACACCTAGCCTCGGTTTTACATGGGGAATCAAAGCCCCATGTTTAATTGGATTATCGTTCTCGAATTCCATCCGAGACCTAGGGTTCATGAGAAGAGGGGTTGTGTAATCATATGTTTTAAGGATTTGAAACGGAGTCTAAACAAGTCTTGGGGCGCTGGCCCGCCGGTTGAAGCCTTGGATATACACAAAGGAGACCTGAGTTCGAATCCGGGTACCCTCCAACATTTTTAAGGCCTTTTTAGCCTTAATTAAATTATGGAAAAATTTTAATATATACAAAAATATTTTTATAAACTTCTTATATTTTTAAAAGCCACCAAATATTTTATGTAATTTTTCTAAGTTTAATTAAATAAATTCTTTTTAATAAAACGTTTTAACAAAGATCGTTTTTGAATAATTTCTTATAAAATGGATTTTAATAATATTTAATAAATATTGTTGGTGTAAACGTTTCTTTTCACTTAATATTGTTTAAATCATGATTATTTCAAATATTACTCAAATATTATATTTAAACTTTATTAATTATAATAAACGATTCAATTTCACTTTCTTTATATTTAAACATATAAGAAGATATTTTTGTATTAATGTACTTATAAAAATGCTCAAATACCCAAATTGAACTTTAGTCCTCGTTAATTCATTAAAATTTATTATTAAATTTAAACCTTGTAAATATTTATATTAAGTGCCTTGTGACGGTTTATGTTGGAACGACGCCTATTATTATTCATATTAATCGTCATTCTTATAATTATTTGCCAAGTGAGTTTTCTTGCCCCTTTTTACATCATTTCACACCGTTTTGGGGTGAAACATGTTAATTTTATCAATATACACTTGTAAACATTTAAATCTTATAAAGCACTTGCAATTCATACTTTTATTTGTCATGGTTATTTGTTTTATTTTAAGCCTTATATGCGATACATATTTTGTGTACATTCATTAACTATTGCTAGCTGGGGACGTCTTAGATCTTTGGGCCTGACAAGTCTATTTGGTGCTAAAGCCGATGTATTGCCGGCTCCTGATGACGTATGACTTTTCATTATGGGAACCAAGTACACTTAGCTAATCATATAAACTTGTAATCAGGTCGAGGTTTGGTTGTAGCTATATGTATCTATAAACTTGCTGACTCATAACCTATGACATGAATTGTTACTTCTAACCTTTGATATATTATGTATGTAAAACCCTTAGAAACCCACAACTTTATAGTTGACCCTTTATTTTAACATGTTTCAGGAAATGCCCAAGTTTGAAGTCATCATTTGAAGTTACTTAAATCTAGGATTTGGACCTAGAATAATGAATAAAGAGCTTTGGATTTTTTTTATTTTATGTTTTGACTTATTTCATGTTAAGACTTATGGTTGTATTTGCACTTGAAACTTATGATAATAATATTTACATTTAAAGATAGTGTTATATGGCTCTGAACAATCTTAACCCTCATATCTCGACGATTCCACTGTCAAGGTTGGGGTGTGACAGATTGGTATCAGATCCCATAACTATAGAGATTTAGGTTATTAGAAATGGTGACCTAGACTATAGCTTATGCATGAACCTTATAGAATAATATTTTTATTCTTGTAAATATGTATAATGTTTGCATGCTACATAATGCTATGCCTCCTTATATGCAACTTGATGCCTTAGCATAGGATTGCCTAATGATGCTTAAACTTTGTTGCTGGTCCCTTAGACTTATTCTTGACTCTTTAATTCTCCCCGATGAATGCAACTTTCCTAAACTTATTCTCGACGACATGTAGAATCTACACTTATTATCATGTGTTTAATTCCTTAGACTCTATGTCTAATCTATGAAAATCTCATCAAAATTTTGATTTCATGAACCTAAGAAATCTGTGTGACACATAGACAACTGTATCCTGGTTTTCCTAGCAAAAGGCCATCAGGCTAAGGCAAGCATTTTGCATAAATCCTACGGGACTAGTTATGCTTACCTGGGGATTTTTGGGATGAGTGATAAACTATGGTCAACATACACAAGTTTCCAAGACAAATGGGTCAATTTACCTTGATGTGTCAACGTTTCCAAATGGTAATGCGTTACCAAATGAAACCATTGCATGTGCCTTACAACTTTTGACCTACCTTGTTTAAATTACTATCCTTGTTATTCTCTGTCCCGTGTCTAACTCATTTTGTATATTCCAGCACGTCTCATCACCATGGAAAGTGTGAAAGTTCGATCATAAGCTAGCCACCATGATTGTTCGACAAATGGCTGCCGTCATCCCGACCATGGTTGCTGAACTCAATAGCACCTTGATGACCAATTCAAGCAACAATGGAAATGCTTAAGGGGGAAATATCACGAACCAAGGGCGCAATAACCAAACCTGTACCTTCAAGCACTTTAGTTCTTGTAAGCCCACTAGTTATAGTGGCAAGGAAGGAGCCACTGGTTTTCTCGAGTGGTTCGAGAGCATGGAGAACACCTTGTCAATTGTGAGCGTCCCGAGGCACTTAAAGTTCGTTATGCCACTAGTATGTTCCAACAAAGGGCACTTACCTGATGGAATAGCGAGAAGAGAAATCAAGGAGCTGATGATGTGTGGCACTCACTTGGGATGAGTTCTAGAACATCACCATTGTGAAGTTCTGCTCGAGGAGTGAACTACAAAAACCGGAGGAGGAATTCTAGAACTTGAAGCAAGATGGTGGTGACCATTTGGCCTACTCAACTAGACATCATGAGTTGAGTATACTATTGCCCCATATGGTCGACATTGTCCCTCGCAACATTGAGAAGTTCATCAAGGGTGTACCACCCCAAATTCAAGATGCAGTGATGGGTAGCCAACCCACAACCTTGGAAGAAGCCATCACTATCACCGCTTAACTCACCGAGAATCATATACGAGCGGGCACCATGTCTATGAAGGGTGCAAAGAAGGTGGAAAAGACGGCTACCGAGGTTGTTAAGGAGACCAAAGCCAAGCTGTCTTACAATAACAACAAAAACAAGAAGCGCAAGTTCACACCGGCACACAACTATGCTGTAGCTGCACCCAAACCACCTCAAAGACAACTTGTACCTGTGGCTGCACCTGTGGGACAAGTGCCTAGGGCTAGGGCTAGGGCCTATGCTGGTCCTCAACCTATGTTCAACACCTGTAGGTACCATCATCTGAGGAACCAACCATGTCGCATCTGTACCTTATGCGGTAAATATGGTCACTTGGTGGCGACTTGTCACCGTGCACCTAATAACGTCACGATGGTCTCGAACCATGTTTGCTACAACTGTGGGGAATCTGGTCATTTTCGCCTACAATTCCCTAGTCTTGTGGGTAATGTTCCACAAGCCCGAGGACGTGCTTTCAATATCAATGCAAATCAAGCACAAGTAAATAATGATGTGGTGAATGGTATGTTAACTTACCCTTAACTTTTATGATCTAAGTCTTTTCATGAGTACCTGTATTGTTAAATACCTTTAAAATTGCACAGGTATGTTCCTATTAATAACACTTATGCCTACGTCCTATTTGATTCTGGATCCGATAGGAGTTTTTTTCGTTAGAGTTTGAACCCATTCTTGCTAAGCCACATACGAAACTAGAAAGACCTCTCACCGTTGAAGTCGCCGATGGAGAACCGATTACCGTTGATGTCATTATTTGTGATTGTATCTTAATTCTTGGTACACACGATTTCCTTATCGATTATATTCCTATGAAACTTGGAAGCTTTGACATCATCATTGGTATGGATTGGTTAGCCAAACACCATGATGAGATCATTTGCTTTGAGAAGTGCATTCGTATACCATTACCTTCTGGGGATACATTGAAAGTGTTCGGTGAAGAATCCTCCAAAAGGCTCAAACTCATGTCGTGCACCCAAGCCAGAAAGTGCCTAAGTAAGAACTATATGGCTTTCTTGTCTTACGTGGTCAACACGAAAGTCAAAGGGAAAGATCTTAAGGATGTCCCGATTGTACGGACTTTCCTGAAGTATTTCCTGATGACCTTAGTGGTTTACCTCCCATGTGTGAAGTCGAGTTTAAAATCGATTTGATTCCAGGAGCAAACCCCGTGTCTAAGTCACTATATCGACTTGCACCATTGGAAATGCAAGAGCTATCTAATCAAATCCAAGAATTATCCGAGAAGGGCTTCATTCGTCCTAGCTTTTCGCCTTGGGGTGCACATGTTCTGTTCGTGAAGAAGAAAGATGGTTCGTTTCGTATGTGCATCGACTATCATGAGCTTAACAAGCTTACCATCAAGAATCGCTATCCTCTTCCTTGCATCGATGATTTGTTTGATCAACTTCAAGGAGCTGCCATATTCTTGAAGATCAATTTGCATTCTGGTATCAATTGCGAGTCCATGATGATGAATCCCAAAGACTACATTCTGTACTCGATATGGGCATTATGAGTTCATGGGCCTTTTGGTTTAACAAATTCTCCTGTTATCTTTATGGATCTCATGAATCGAGTATGCAAGTCTTATCTAGACAAGTTTGTGATTGTCTTCATTGATGACATACTTATCTATTCCAAGTCCCACTCTGATCATGAGCTACATCTACAACAAGTTCTTGAGTTGTTGAAAAAAGAACAACTGTAAATGAAATTATCGAAATGTGAATTTTGGCTTGAGGAAGTTCAAATTCTAGGACATGTGGTGAATAGCCAAGGAATTTACGTTGACCTGCAAAGGTGGCAGCTGTGAAGAATTGGTGTGTTCCCACAACTCCAACAGAAGTTCGTTCTTTCCTTGGTCTTGCTGGTTATAACCGGCGCTTCATTGCCAACTTTTCGAGGATCGCAAAGCCGCTCACTTCTTTGACACAAAATAATAAACCGTTCGAGTGGGGTCCGAGTAAGAAGAAGCTTTTGAAGCGTTAAAACACAAGTTGTGCAATGCTCCTATCTTGATCCTACCCGATGGAAATGATGATTTCAGTGTGTATTGTGATGAATCTAAACAAGGCCTTGGTTTTGTTCTCATGCAACGAGGAAAGGTCATAGCTTATGCATTGAAACAATTGAAGGTCCATGAGGTGAATTACACAACACATGATCTTGAGCTTGGTGCTGTTGTTTTTCTCTAAAGATTGGAGACACCACCTGTATGGTACACAATGCATTGTCTACACCGATCACAAAAGCCTTCAACATGTTTTTAATCAAAAAGATCTCAACATGAGACAACGTCATTGGGTGGAGTTGATTAGTGACTACGATTGTGACATTCGTTACCATCCTGGTAAGGCAAATGTTGTAGTCGATGCTCTAAGCCAAAAGGTTCATAACAAGACGGTCTCATTCCAAGAAATTCGCAATAGACGACAATGGTTTGATACTTTGGGAGAGTTTGATACTGAGATACGACTAGATGTCAACGAGACTATCGTACAGCTACAAAACTTGAGAATAGATAGTGATATCGAATCTAGTATCCTAGAGGCTTAACAAACTGCTCAACAAGAAGGAAGAATGAAGGATGAATTGGAGAATTATCTTCTAACTCAATTGGAAACGCAATACAATGGGTTGTTGTATTTCGCGAATCGAATTTGGGTTCCAAATCGTGATAATCTTTGTACCTTTATCATGAACGAAGCTCATCAAACTCATTATTCTATTCATCTTGGCTCCAATAAGATGTACATGAACCTGCATGGTCAATATTGGTGGCCTGGAATGAAGAAACACATAGCGACTTATGTAGCTAAGTGCCTCACGTGTACGAAGGTTAAAGCCAAACATCAACGCCCAAGTGGCTTACTTGAGCAACCCGAGATTCCTATGTGGAAGTGGGAACACATATCCATGGACTTCATAACTAAGCTACCCTGAACCTCCCATGGACATGATAGCATATGGGTGATCGTCAACCGATTGACTAAGTCGGCACATTTTATACCCATACGTGACACTTACAAGACATCAAGGTTGGCTCGTATATACGTTGATGAAATTGTAAGTCGTCGTGGGGTACCTCTTCACATCATATCCGACCGAGACACTCGTTTCACTTCGCACTTTTGGTCGTCTATGCAAGAACTCTTGGGTACTCAATTGGATCTAAGCACGGCTCACTATCCTCAAACTGATGGTCAAACCGAGCGAATCATCCAAACCTTGGAGGATCTGCTATGCCTTTGTGTCCTTGACTTTGGTGGTGATTGGGATACGCATCTACCGCACGCAAAATTTTTGTATAATAATAACTATCACTCGAGTATCAAAATGGGACCGTTTGAAGCTCTTTATGTTCGTAAATGTCATTCACCGATCTGCTGGACCGACATTGGTGAAAACTTCATCACTGGTTCTGAACTTATACAAGAAACGATTGATAAAGTCTCTACAATTAGCAAGAACCTTGAAATGGCAAGAAGTTGACAAAAGAGCTATGCTGACAAGCGACGTAAGCCATTAGAATTTTAAATTGGGGATATGGTTCTTCTAAAGGTCTCACCGTGGAAAGGTGTTGTTCGCTTTGGAAAGAAGGGTAAACTAGCTCCAAGATTTGTAGGACCTTTCAAAATCCTGAAAAGGATTGGGAAAGTGGCTTACCAACTGGATTTACCTCCCGACCTTAGTGGAGTTCATCCTATGTTTCACATCTCAAATTTGAGAAAGTTCTTGGCTGACGAAAGTCTACATGTCCCGTTGGAAGATATCCAGATTGACGAGTCATTGCACTTTGTTGAGAAACCTATTGAAATTATGAATCATATTATGAAGAAGACTAGAACCACAACTACCCCAATTGTCAAGGTTTGTTGGGAGAATACGCGTGGAGCTGAGTTCACTTGGGAGCGTGAAGAACATATGAAGAAGAAGTACCCGTTTTTGTTCTTGTAGTTTCCATTTTCTTAATTTCGGGACAAAATTCTTTCAAGTTTGGGAGACTGTAACATCTCGTATTTTCGTTAAATTAAAAGTTAACATTGAAAGGACTATTTATGCCTTTTATGAAACTTATGGGTTAATTACGCTTATTTATTTGTTGTCTTTTATTTCTTTTAGTTTAGGTGTGCTTAATAATAATAATAATGAATGATAATAGTAACTATAAAACTAATGATAGTAATAATAATGATCATAATCATAATAATAATAATAATAAATTATAATAATAACATTAATAATAATAATTATTATTATTATTATTATAATAATAATAACACTATTAATAACTAGATATTTAAAAAAATATAGAAGTAATAACTAACGAAAGTTAAATAATTAATAAGTTGTAAAATGATTAAAATTTAAAGTGTAATTAAGTTTAGGGGGTTGTTTTGCCAACTTTGAAACATTAAAAAGAAAGTTTTTAACATAAAATGTTAAACTAAAAACTACGGGGCCTAAATGTGTAAAGTTTGAAAACCCAAACCACCCCCCCCCCCATTTCCCCGTCGACTGCCGACCAAAGGGGACCGCCACCTCCGGTGAGCCTTAAACAACCAAAAGACTCGATTTAAAATGCAATTAAGCCGCACCTTAATTATCTAAGTCAATTTCGAAACCTTAACCTCCGATAATTCAAACAAACTGAAGGTATTCCGACGAATGTAAAGTTGAAACCAAAACCAAAATCAATTCACTAGTTTAGTTATCAAATCGATTAGTAATAAAATTAATTGAGCATAAACGTACACCTTATCATTTGGAACTCAATGATATGTTTAATTACATCAAAACAACGATATCAGGAGAATTAGAATTGAAAGAACATCGCAATTTGCAACTGAGAGTTCATCATTGATCGGGAGTGTTGCATTCAAATTGATATGGGGCTTTTGGTCGGACTCAACCCCTCAAGCTTTACACGAAGTTCATTCGGGTGGTTTTATCGATTCATATCAAATCGAGTTATTCCCACGATCGTAGTTGTGCTCATATTTATCTCCATCAATTCGTACCAAATAACGTAAGCTATACACACACCTAGCCTCGGTTTTACATGGGGAATCAAAAAGCCCCATGTTTAATTGGATTATCGTTCTCGAATTCTAGGAGAATCAGATTGTTACCGAGACCTAAGGTTCATGAGAAGAGGGGTTTGTGTAATTATATGTTTTAAGGATTTGAAACGGAGTCTAAACAAGTCTTGGGGTGCTGGCCCCTGGTTGAAGCCTTGGATATACACAAAGGGGACCCGGGTTCGAACCCGGACACCCCCAACATTTTTAAGGCCTTTTCAGCCTTATTAAATTATTGAAAAAATTTAATATATATAATTAGTTTTATAAACTTCTTCTATTTTAAAAAGCCACCAAATATTTTATGTAATTTTTCTAAGTTTAATTAAATAAATATCTTTTTACTAAAACATTTGAACAAAGATCGTTTTTAAATAATTTCTTATAAATGGATTTAATAATAATTAATAATTATTGTTGGTCTAAGCATTTCTTTTCACTAATATTGTTTAAATTATGATTATTTCAAATAATTACTCAAATATTATTTTTAAACTTTATTAGTTATTATAAACGATTCAATTTCACTTTCTCTATATTTAAACATATAAAGAATATATTTTTGTATTTAATGTATTTATAAAAATGCTCAAATACCCAAATTGAACTCTAGTCCTCGTTAATTCATCAAAATTTATTATTAAATTTAAACCTTGTAAATATTTATATTTAGGTGCCTTGTGACAGTTTACGTTGGAACGACGCATATTATTATATCATATTAATCGTCATTCTTATACTTATTTGTAAGTGAGTTTCTTTGCCCCTTTTTACATTATTTCACACCGTTTTGGGGTAAAACATATTAATCTTATTAACATACACTTGTAACGTTTAAATCTTGTAAAACACTTGCAATTCATACTTTTATTGTCATGGTCATTTGTGTTATTGTAAGTCTTATATGAGATACATATTTTGTTTACAATCATTAACTATTGCTAGCATGGTGACGTCTTAGATCTTTGGGTCTGACAAGCCTATTTGGTGCTAAAACCGATGTATTGCCGGCTCTTGATGACGTATGACTTGTTCATCATGGGAACCAATTAACTTAGCCAATCATATAAACTTGTAATCAAGTTGAGGTTTGGTTGTAGCTATATGTGTTCTATAAACTTGCTAACTCATAACCTATGACATGACTTGCTACTTGTAACCTTTGAATATTATGTATGTAAAACCCTTGGAAACTCACCAACTTTATAGTTGACCCTTTATTTTTAACATATTTCAGGAAATGCCCAAGTTTGAAGTCATCATTTGAAGTTGCTTAATCTAGGATTTGACCTAGAATAATGAATAAAGAGCTTTGGATTGCTTTTTTTTATGTTTTGACTTATTCATGTTGAGACTTATGGTTGTATTTTCACTTGAAACTTATGATAATAATATTTACATGTAAAGATAGCGTTATTGGTTGTGAACAATCTTAACCCTCATATCTCGATGATTCCGCCGTCAAGGTTGGGGTGTGACACTAATATATTACAAAAATGATAAAAGTATATAAAGTAGAAAGCAACAAACTCAAGACCTCAATGTACATTTTCCAAAAGCATGGACCTTTCACCAACTTGAATAAGTTAGTGAGTCTTCAGAGTTGCAGTAGAAAGTGATCCAGCTTTATGAAAAGTAAATCAGATAAAAATGTTTTAAAAGTCTTTGGAAGAAACCAATTTTCACTTCTTGGCTTCGGAAGAATTTGTCTTTGAAGCTTCGGAATACTTCACTTTGGCTTTGGAAGATATTGGTCTTGGATTCGGAAGATTTTACACTTGGATTAATTCTGATGCAGGGTGTAAAACTTTTGAAGCATTTCTACTCTGCACTTGATCTCTGTTGACATACCATCTTTCAGATTAGTAGTGAAAGTCTAGGACAATATGGGTCTTTCTAATGCAACAAGAGCTACTTGGATTGGAGTTGGTTGAGCTCCCTCTTGTTGCACTTCCTCAAGATGTTCTAACTCATCCTGAGGTTTAGAGGTGGATGACTTGGATTTTTTCTTTGACTTTCCCTTCTAGCCATCCTTTTCTTCCTCTTTAAGTCTTTGACTGATAGGATTGGCCTTTAGCACCAGGTTGTTCTGATTTCTCCTTCTCAATTGGGTCTTCCTCTCTTACAGGTTTAGAATGAGAGGGAGTTTAACCTTGATGTGGATCAAAAGATGAAACTTGCTGAGATCTAACAGGAGGTCCAGGTTATGTTGTCTCAAATTATTCAACCTAACCTCCACTTCCGGAGGGGCTTGACTTGGTGGGGAGTGTAAGTCAATAAGATATCCTCTCTTAATCTTTTGCTTAATTACCCTTATGTGCTCATCTATGGTTGATATAGACATTGGGCCAAGTCTCCTTCTAGAGAATCCATACAGCTTCAAGAAGCTTATCATCCTCTACCTATCAACAGACTTCTTTTGACTCTTTTAGATGATAGCTCTTGACTTGGCTACTTCTTCTCTCATCTTTCTCTGTGTAGCCTTTTATTCTTGAGTACTTGAAGTTCAAGTTGTTTGAGATAATCAAACTCAACATACTCAAAGGACAATAGAAGAAGTGCAACTGTCTGGTAAAGTCCTATGGCACTCAGGTAGCTGATCATGTTTTTCGTATCAGCTTCTTATCTATCTGAGGTTGTGGAGTTGCCATAGTCTCTTGCACAAGGCTTTCTTGAACTGGGGAGAAGGTAAGAGCATGTTTGTAAATTCTTTTATGTCTTCTTTTTTCTTTTATAGGAGAAGCAACCTTGCATCCTCTGCTTTCTTACTCTCTCTGGACATTTCCATGTCTACTAGTTCATTTAGTTCTTCTAAGGGGAGAGAAATGATCTCATCAATGTCATAGTTCTTGGTCTGTAGGTAAGTAATCCTGACTGCCCTTAACTCATCATCTTAAGTGTTTGGTTTGGGGGCAACCCTGATTGTAGCTTCCATAAAGCCTAAAGACCCAGTGGAGCTTTCTCACCTTAGCTTCCTCTTCCTCTCTCTCTCCTTCTCCTCAATCTCCTCAGGAGTCATTATCCTTTTCCCTTTGTCACCCATAAACCTCTGTGACTCAAGGTGGAGAGAGCTTTGGCCTTCATTACTTGGAGTAGCATCCATGCCTGGCCAGAGAGAGGCTGTGATACATCTTCATCAGTAGGTGTTTCACTAAGGGGATGGATTATTGAAGTTGTTGAATCTGTGACAGTGTTCATAGGTTCTATCACTAGACCTTCAGTCAAGGTTTTCCCTTTGAAGCTAATCTTAGGGTCCACCTCAACATCTAGTTGACCAATGACATTGCTTGCTCGCATTTGTCTTCTTGCTTTGAACACTTCAACAATCTAGTCTTGAATCCTTTGAGCCATTCTACTAGCTTGCTTGAGTTGAATTGGGTTGGCAAGTGGCATGTTGACTAGATCAAGACCTTTATAGTAGTTCAAGGTCTGAAAATGAAGACTTCTTGTTATCCTTAAACTCTTTGAAGTATAAGGGCTCTTCTATCAACATCATACCTCCACCCAATTATGTAATTAGAAGCTCATTAGGGTGAAGTTAACATAGCCCTTAGATTTACCTCCTCAAAAAGACTCTAAATGAGTGAGTCCACATCAATGTGAACTTGAGAAGGTTGCTGAGTATGGATAACTGCAAGTGAGGATGGTGAGTTCTCAATGTCCATACTTTGTGAAGAATTCTCAGAATATGTGATTACTATGACTTCTCCTGTAACGCCCGGTTATTTATTTTCTTTGAAGCCGACGAAAGAAGAAAAAAAAATTAAAGTCCAAAGTCGAGGGACCAAACTCGCCAACAAGAGAAAGTTGGGTGAGTGGAAGTATTTAAAGGGATAGGGCAGCCCTCACCCTCTCCCCATACTTGTAAAAATTAGCCAAAGAGAGGAGACAAGAAGAAAAGGGAGAAAAGGGAGAAAATGCTTGGTTCGAGTGGATTGAAGCGTGCAAAATCGAAGTGTAGCGGGTCTAATCGAATCTCTTCTCGTTGTGGTCGTTTTTGTGAGTTCAAGGACCCCTCATTTACATGTTTTTGAATGATTTTGGGGTTGGAACACATCTGAAAATCATTTTGAAGTATGTGTGTGTTTGACTCGTGTGTATGTGTTTGTGTATGATGCGAGTGATGTATGATTTTAGGCTTGTGTGTGCTTGTATGGTGTTGTGGTATGTTTTCCTAAGGTTTAGGATGGTTGATTTGGGCTTAGAAGAGGCTTGGATGAGCTTGGAGGTTGAAAATGGCAGATTGGATTCAGGATGAACTGCATTCTGCATCAGCTAGGGCTAGGCGACCGAATGGAGACCATACGGCCGAATGAAGTGCGGTTGAGGTTCATTCGCACAATTGAGGTTCATTCACATGATTGGGGGCCAATCGCATGGGGAGTCATGCGACTGAGAGCCCATTCGCATAAGTGCTCATCCGCATTAGTTTCATCCGCACAAGGTATTCATTCACATTAGTTCCATTCGCATAGGACTCATCCGCATTGAGTTCATCTGCATTGGTCCATTCGCATGATGTTCAGTCGCCTGAAGGCCATGCGACTGAAGGGTGTCCATACGCCCATGTAGGGCTGGTGTACCGAGGAAAACGTAGTTTATGTACTGACTTTCGGGGGAAAGTGCAGATGTAAGTTTTGATGTGGAAGATTCCCGTAAGTTCATGTAAGATGATTATTGTGGTCTTAGAGGTTATGTTGGGCATGATGTTGATGTTGATGATGTATGATGTTGTATGTTTGTGCATGATGTATGTATGATGATGCCCTGTATGATGATAATGACTGTGTATGTTATGTTCCGTGTTATGATGTATCTTTATCTTTCTCGTGACTTTACGTTGAATGTTAATGAATGAAATGTAAGTATATGTAGCGTAAAGTGAAAGATAATGAAAAGAGGAACATGATGAATGAATGCATGCATTAATGAATGATGCAAGTAATGAAAGTCTTGCAAGCCTTGTATGTCGGGACACGCCACTTTGTAAGGTGTTAGCCCAATGATGTGCGGGTTCGCTACCCCGTGAGGATCCACATCGCGGTATTTCTTTGTGATCGACCATTTGTATGGAACCATTATTTCTTGCCTTAAGTACTGTGTCCAAGAGGTGTTGTGTACCGTAATGGAAGGTCTATGATAGGCTTAGGCCCAGTACCATGAGGACTGAAGGGCATAACACATGACAATGGTACACCTGAACTTTACCTTAGGTACTATGGCCAGGAGGTGTTGTGCACCGTAATGGAAGGTGTATGATAGGCTTAGGCCCAGTACCAGGAGACTAAAGGGTAAAGTTCATGGTTGATGGAAAGAAAAGATGTAATGATGAATGAACGAATGAATGGAAGTAAGAATATATGAATGAATGGAAGAAACAAATGAATGATGAAGATAATAATGATATTATCTATGGGTACGTATGATGTATGATCTCATGAAAGTAAAGAACGGTTTTAACGAAAGATAAAGTAAGTTTTATTATAAAACTAGAACTTACTCAGCAACACTGGCTTTTATGAGTTTCTAGTTGGCATGTAATGATTGCTGAGGATGGCACGGGTCGGCTACTTAGCTCTTTTGGATGGCATTCTTTTGATTAATGTTTTTGCATTGTAATGCGAACAAACAATATTTTGAATGAATGTTGTATTAACTTGAAAAAGCATTTGTAATGATATGAAAGTTTTTTTATGATCTGCTGTAATGTTTTATGTATGATTAAATGTAAAGTATTGCTTTATGTGCAATGATTTACCAGCTGTAAGCGTCCCAGGAACGGGGCCTTATAAGTTGGTATCAGAGCCAAAGTTTAAGTGAAATGGGTAAATTTTCAAAATAAACCTAACTTAAACTGAGAATGAGACGGAAAGGGAAGGGATGCTAATCTGAGTAGCTGCGTGCCATAAGGTATTTTCGTAATGTTAACCTGTATTTTGTGTGCATGGTATGTGGTTATGGCTCTTTGTAGATTTAAATACTTTTGTAGTCAGAACATGTACTACTTGGGGTATGAAGAGTAAAGTAAGTGGCTAATCACAACTGGCCACTGTAATTAGGGACTTACTATATGACATAAATTGAGTTGTTCCCTTGAATGACCGTGTTTGTGTTGAATCTTTCAATGTGCGTGTGAATGGCTGGTAGGTAGATCTTCGAAAGCCTCTCGTGGTGGTGGTCGTGATGGGCTTGGTGCTGAGCCGCGACCCAAGAGGGGAAGACCCAGAGTTGAAAAGGTGGTTCATGAAGAACCCGAGACCCCTCATCCGGAGGGGGGTGATGAGAGTGCAAACTTAAGGGCCTCGGTGAAAGAGGCTGTGGTTGAAGAGGTGCATCAAGTCATGCAGACGATCCTACCATCTGTAGTGACTAAAGTTATCAAGGCGGTACGGGAAGGGGAGAGACAAGAGAGGAATAGGTCCTCAGGAGGACGGGAGCAACCAGAGACTGAAACGGTTCTCTCTGATAATGAGGAGGAAGAAGAAGAGCCTGTGCCGGAGGCGGCATGAGGCTGTAATTACGGGGCATTTCAATGATGCAAGCCCCCTACCTTTGATGGTAACGACACTGCTGCTGCTGCTCACCGGTGGGTGAGAGAAATGGAGGTTGTCTTGAATATCAACGAGTGCCGGGGGGACCAGAAAGTAAAGTTTGTTGCCTATTCTTTTGTGGACTCGGCTCTGTGCTGGTGGGACAATATAGTCCAAGCCAAGGGCAGCAGGGCCATTGGGAGAATGAGATGGTCTGAATTGAAAAAGTTGGTGATCGTGGAGTTCTGTCCTCATAGAGAAGAAATGGATAAAGTTGAGAGAGAGTTCCTGCAACTGGAGGCGGGAACCATGTCACATCAGCAGTACACCACGAAGTTCAACAAAATGGCATGTCTGGTGCCGGATCAGGTGACACCTCTGTCTCGAAAGATGAAGAGGTATATTCAGGGTTTGCCAGCGGATATTCGTAGGCCCATGATCGCTGCCCGACTGAGCACGTTTAGGTCGGCGATGGATTTGGCGGTGAGATTGTATGATGAGAGCACGATGGTGGCTGAGTGAAGGTAGCAACAAGGGTGGTGGTGATCGGAACTGGCAGGGAATAGGTTTGGTCGGGGTGATGCCTCGACGGGTAATAAGAAGGCACGGGTGGACGACCGCCGTGTGGTTGCATCGGGTGCGGGTTGAAGAAGTGTGGTAGGTGTAGAAAGGAGCATAGTGGGGAATGCAGGCTGGGGTTGAACTTGTGCTTCAAATATGGGAAGATGGGGCACATGGAAGGGACTGTCGGGTCCGGTGCTTTAACTATGGGTGGAGGGCCACGTAAGTAGGGATTGTAAGAAGCCGAGGGCTGAGGGTTCTGGGGCAAAGAAGACAGGGAGTGAAGGACCGAGGGCGAGTGCCAGGGCATTCACTATGATATAGGAGGAAGCTGGATGGACCCTGATGTTGTGTGCCCGGTACGTTTCCAATGAACCAAACTTTAGCTTCTGTTGTTAAGATCAGTGATCTAAGTTTGATTAATTAGGAGTATTGCAGCGGAATTCGAACAACGAATTAAACAATTCACAAGAACACAATATATATTCAATGTAACAGTACACGGATATAAAGAGAGAATTCTGCAATAGAAATATTTCACTCATCTGCTTTCGTGGTATCAATGTCAGACATTACAACTAGCTCAACATCCCTTATATAGGAGATGTGACGTCTGCTGATGTCACTTGATAGTGACATCTAACAGAATTATTCAAACTACTAAAACTATGCAAACTACTGAGAATGTTCTCAACTACTGATTACATCTCAGAGAATGCTAAGTACAAGAAACATAAAACTACTGAAACTAAACTACTGAAACTATAACTACTGAAAAGTAATTACAAGTACTGAAAGGAAACCATCACAACTACTGAAGTTGATAACTTCAGCTGTTATGACAACTACTGCTCACTTTGGTCTTCAGTCTTTGTCTTCAGTCTTTGTTCTTCAGACTTTGTTCTTCAGACTTTACTTTCAGACTTTATCTTCAGCTGATAGCTTCAGACTTTGTCTTCAGTTCTTTACTTTCAGACTTTGTCTTCAGTAGTAGTCTTCAGTTCTTGTCTTTAGACTTTGTCTTCAGACCTTGTAATCAGCTGATGTCTTGAGCTGTTGTGATCTTCTTCAGCAGTTTGTAATGTCTGTGGGACTTAGAGGTTTTTCTTATCAGGCTCATTGGTTCTTTTGGTCCAACAAACTCCCCTTGAACCAATGCAGCCAAAACCTCTAAACTTATTGATGATCCCACTTATTCTTGGCAGAAACACCCTCTTGATCAGCTTCAGAGGTAATCAGTTAAGCACAGGCCGGGAAAAGGTTTCTAATCTTTTGATTGGCTAAGTATGGAAGGGAACTCTGTCTTGGAAAACTGGACACAGAGTCTTGTCCCAACCATGAAACCTAATTCCCATTAATGAGTCTATAAGACTCACTAGCATAGGCCTCGAGGAGAACAACTTGTTCCTCCTTGGTGAGTTCTTCTGCTTTTCCCTCGAAGAAGAACTCTGGGTCATAATACTCAAACAGGTATCTCACTGTCTTTCCATTTTTCAACTCCACGGTTGTTATCTCGCTATAAGCAAATTCATCAGGGTGAGAGCCTTTAAGCAACAACTGGAGTTCACTCTTTTGAAGATCTTCAAGTCTTTTGTATAACAACCCCTTCTTGATCATTTTGTTCTCAAGAATAGATTGAGGGGTTGTCTTGGATTTGTGAGCTCTCTTGAATTCTTCAATGATTTCCCAGGGTGAGACTACCATGGCCAATGATGTTGAAAAGTATGTCTAAGAGTGTACAGCCTCAGAGCCTGTTTCTTCATTTCTTGAATGGATGAGGACTGAGGGAAATCCTTGTCAACCATCTTGAGAAACTGCTTATCGTGTTGCTTCTGCTGTTCTGCTTCTTCAATCTTTACCTTCACCATATGCATTTGCAAGTCAGGTGTAATCACTTGTTGACTTCTGTGCTCAGGTGTTTTAAGGTTGAGAACAGTAGAGATTGGCAGACAATCTTCATCATCATCCTCTTCTTCATCTTCTTCTACCCTCACACCCTTCTCCTCCTTCTGGGTGTATCACTGGGTAAGGTTTGAGGTGGTTTTTGGGGTAAAGGAATTGTTTTGTAGGTTGAGTTGTGGTGGCTTTGGTTTAGGGATAGATTTGGGAGATTTTAAAGATAAGGGTTGTGTTTGAGTGGAAGTGTGAGAAGACTGACTTAGCATTTTGGTGGTGAGTTTGGCTTTGGAGAGCTTTGCCATTTCAGTTCTCTTCCCTGCACCTGTTTCATCCAGTGCTTTGATGATCACCCTTTATTATAGCCTCCAGCAGAGCAGATTTTCTTGGTTATCTCCAAGATACTGTCTCTGGACCAGCCTTTATCTCTATCAATGATCTTCCAAGTATTTGCAATGAATCTGATCATTATCTCCAATATTCCCTTTCCAACACACTATAACCGGCCCATCTAGCTTGAATCTCTTCTATTTCCAGCCTTCTGATCTCAGTGTCTAGTGTGGCTGTGTCAGACCTGTCGAAAGAGTTGATCTATAATTTTATCTATGGATCTGCTATGAGCTTCATCAGCATCTTTGACAAGATCTTCTAAGGATTTATCTTCATCAGCTTTTGACTCATCACTTTTCTTTCTTTTATGTGATCAGCTGATCTTCCTTCTCTTTATCTGTGATCAACTGTTCTGAGATCAGTTCTTTCTCCACCTCCTTCTCTTTTGCAGGTTCTTTCTCATCATCACTCTTCTTTTCTTTTCTTTTCTTCACTGCCTTAGACTTGGAAGTCTCCCCCTTCTTGGTTGCATTTGGATCAGGGGCTTGAAAGGCAAAAAGAGATTTGTGAACAACATCATCAATGAGGGTTTGTAGATTTGAGGATATCCTCTCATCAATGGCTTTATGCACCATGTCAGTGATGATGGGAGTGATGAGACGTAATGATTTTGAAAGATAGCAACCTTTTTTTTTCTTTTATGCTTAGAGGGGTTCTGTCCCTGAGAGGTGGTGCCAAAAGTAGTGCTGGTGGCTCAGTTAAGTGTGTTGGCTCAGTGTTTGGGGAACCTTCAATGGAAGGTGCCATCTGTGGGGTTTGTGAGGTAGATGACTTTGATCCTGAGACATTTTGGCTAACAACTCTTTGAGTCTGCTCACCTCAGTCTCAAGGATGGTATTATGGGCTAATACATCAGAGAAAGCCAGGTCATCATCAGTCTGTGCTAATCACCTGACCTCCTGATTGAATCAGGATGTACATGCTCTGAGTGTAGATCAGTAGAAGCATGTGCCCCTTGATCTTGGTACTGGGGACTTCCTGCCTCAGGACTGTGTCCTTCATTGGCAGTTGCCTCTGGTAAGGTCTTATGGATGTTACCAACTTCATCCTGATCATTTGCTGAATCAGTAGAAGTGGTAGCCTTACCAGATGTTCTAATCTCCATTTCTACACTTGGAGATTGAACATTGTAACCCCTGTGCTGTGGGTTATCAGAAGCATTTTGGTCCTCCCCCTCAATGGTTGAGGTATTCCCAGTGGTAAGTGGTTTCTGGGGAGGGGGTGAGGAATGCAACTGACTCAGCACTTTAGCAACTATCAGTGTGGGCTTTGAGGGGGTTTGCATGTGGAGATTGGTCTGAAGCAGATTGCACCCGGGGTGAGAGGTGTTCTTCAATGGTAACCCTCTCAATTGAGATAGGTTCTAGAAATGTGGGATCCCCAATTGTGTTGCAACAGGATCCTGTTGAGAGGATACCTGTGCGGCTTCAGCAGGTTGAGTCTTGGACATAACTGGGGGGTTATAACCAGTATGTATTTCCTGTGTTGTGGTACAGGGGCATCCTCAGGGGACTCATCTCCCTGAGTAGCCTTTTTGGGTGTTTGGGTTTTGGGTTTGGTGGGGACTTTGGATCTGGAAGGGAGGCTGTGGGTTCCCTCTGCTGGCGTTTTAGCATCCGGGCAGCCCCTTTTAGAGTAGGGTCTGAGTTATGTCTGAGTATATCTCAGCTAAAACAGCTGGAGCAGGGACTCCAAGACCAACAATGCCATCAGATTTTAATTGATTCAAAATTATGGCCATCAGAAACCTGGGATAAAGTAGCCATTGTTTGCCACAGGTTCTGAGCCAGATCCTTTAGTTCCACGAACACTATCTCAGAAAAATTTAGATTTTGGCGTTCAAGGATAGAGTACAATACCTGTTGCCATCGGAAGACATCTGATCCCAAGAAGATGTCTATGATGCAAGGCAGACATTCACCATATGAAAGATAAGTCTTTCAGCATCATGAAAGTGCTTTTTAAGTATGGTTGTAGCACTTAAGTCGCCTTCATACCCGTATGGAGAAAAGACATATCAGTGGTGCCTTTCGGGTATTCTTTAGGATAGGTGCCATCATGCAAATTTAGGGTTTTGCGAATGATGTCGGGGGTGATGAGCACCTGTTTCTAGTTCACCAACGACTGGAGAGTGATTTGTCTATCATTCTCACCAGTTATTACAGAGACGTTGGTCCAGAACTAGGATAAGGAGTCAGGATATATGGTAGGATTCAGAAGAAAGGCTGTTCTGTATGGGGAATCCACCATAAGATCGATGGCAGTGTCAAACTTGTTCCAGAAGGCCGATTTCGAAAGGTAGGCAACACAGTTGTGTCGGGGTTTGAGTTTCATGGTCGCCATTGTTGAGAGAGAAAGGTTTGAAAACGGCTAATGAAACGTTTGGCTATAAGTGCAGGTATTTATAAGTTAAGAAAAGGCTGAAAAGAAAACGACTGAAAGTGTTGGTGTTGGCATCAGTTGTTATGAAAACAACTGAAGACTTGGTTTAAATTATCAGACGTTTGAAAACAACTGAAGACTTGGTTTTAGTCATCAGTAGTTATGAAACTACTGAAAACCTTGGTTTTGTCTTCAGCTGTTCTAAACAACTGAGGACTTGGTATTAGTCATCAGTAGTTGTGAAACTACTGAAGACATGGTTTTGTCATCAGCTGTTTAGAGTGAAACAGCAGTTTGTGGAAACGACTGAAGTGAAAATTCTCATCAGTAGTTTTCGTCAATTCTTAGCTTTTCAGCTGTTTCATACTGTCCTCAACACTTACTCATCAGACTTTTTAGCTGATTTTAGTAGTTTCATAGGACATCAGTACTTATTTGTTTTTACTAACATCAGGAGTTATAACTACATCAGTAGTTCTAACTGCATCAGTTTCTTTTAACAGAATTAGTACATATTTGTGACATGTTTACTAATAATCATCAGTACTTGTTTACTGAGATCATTAGTAGTTATCACTTATTCTAGCTGCAGCATACCAAGCCTTAACACAAGGTTTTGGAAAGTTGAACTATCCAAAGGCTTAGTAAATATATCTGCAAGCTCATTAGCACTAGGCACAAACTTTGGATCAATCAGACCTTTTTCAAAACAATCCCTAATAAAATGGTGTCTGATCTCTATATGTTTGGTCCTAGAGTGCTGGACTGGATTCTTGACAATGCACAGAGTTGAAGCACTATCCATTAATAATGGAGTCTTAGTCTCTGTAATGCCATAATCCAATAATTGGTTCTGAAGCCAGAGTACCTGAGATGTACAACTTGCAGCAGCAATGTACTCTGCTTCAGCAGTGGATGTAGCAACAAATGTTTGTTTCTTACTCTACCAAGAAATCAAACAGTTGCCTAGGAATTGACATCCACCAGAAGTTGACTTTCTAGTTAACTTACATCCTGCATAGCCACTATCTGAAAAAGCAACTAATTTGCAAGAGTGTCCAGTGGAATACCATAGAGATTGAGTACCTTGCAGATATCTAAAAATTCTCTTGACTGCAATCAAATGAGACAATTGACGTCTAGTTGAGACACCAGCATTGATATCACCAATGATTTGAGATATGGGGTGGTTCTTCAGCTCTTGGTATACTATAAGATCAGTGCAAGTGTTTGTAGCCGGTTCAGCACGAGCAGATGGTGATCTAGATTCTTGAAACCAAGTATTAGATAGCAAGTCAAATGATGTAGAGGAGTCAGAAATCTCATTAGCATTTGTTATGGATGGAGCTACAGAAGTACAGGAACATCAAGTTTAGCAGACTCAGGCTGTTGGTCACTAAACTTGAAAAGGTGAGTACTGATATCATCATCATCTTCAGTACCACCAGGTGGAAGACTTGCTGCAGAAGATGATTTATCCACATGATCTGCAACTGCTGGAGATTGATAAGGCACATATTGCAGTATGTCCAGATCAAACAACTCCACAAGGTTTTGTGGAATTTTATCCTTAGGAGATTCATTGACTTCACATGCAAGGTTTCTTCAACTATCTTTGTTCTGCAGTTGAAGACCCTGTAAGCCTTGCATGTGGATGAATAACCTACAAAATACCCTGCATCCACCTTAGGATCAAATTTGTGGAGTTGATCCTTTGTGTTTAGAATGAAACAAGGACACCAAAGGTTTTGAAGAAAGAAATTAGAGGAGCCAAATGATGTAGAACTTCATATGGAGTCTTCATCAACCTCTGATTTACTAATACTCTATTCTGCACATAGCAAGCTGTGTTAACAGCTTCAGCCCAAAAGGTCAATGGCAAACCAGAGTCAGCCAACATAGACCTTGCAGCTTCAATTAGGGTCCTGTTCTTTCTCTCCACTACTCCATTTTGTTCTGGAGTCCTTAGGATGCTAAACTGCCTCTTGATTCCTTTTGATAGATAAAAATCATCAAGTGTATGGTTCTGAATTCAGTTCCATTATCACTCCTTATACACTTGACTGATAGGGAATACTGCTTCTCAACATACAACACAAAGTTATAATCGTCTGAGCAACCTCATCCTTTGAATGCAAGAAGAAAGTCCATAGAAATCTAGAGTAATCATCCACAATTACCAGACAGTATTTCTTCTTTGCCATGCTCATCATTCTCACAGGACCAAATAGATCCATGTACAGTAACTGCAAGCAGGCAGTGGACTTAGGTTCTTCAATAGGAGGGAATGAGACTTTGTGCTGTTTTCCTTTCAAACAAGCAGTGCAGGTTTCATCACAGTGGAACTCCTTTATTGGTAGACCTCTCCCTAAAATATTGTGGATCAGCTGATTCATGTTTGTGAGATTAACATGACCAAGCCTTCTATGCCACAGTTTAGATTCCTAAGGAGAGGCTTTGGAGAACAGGCAAGGATGACCCTTCAAATAAATCTTCTTTGACAAATCCAAGACATACACTCTTCCAATCCTGTTGGCCCTCAAGAGAGTATGTTCATCTAATACCTTGTCAATCAGCCTTAGAACTTGGGAAGACAGAATCCTGCAGTTCTGGCTTGTGAAAAGTGCAACATGCCCTTTATCACACATCTGACTGACACTCAGCAGATTATACTTGAGATTCTCCACATGGTTAACATCATCAAACCTGATTTGTCCATTAGACACATATCCTTTCCCGATGATGTAACCCTTGGCATCATTTCCAAATGAAACAAATCCCTTCTTTCCTTGAGAGTAGTCATTAAGAAGAGAACTGCTCCCAGTCACATGCATAGATCCTCCACTGTCTACATACCAGATGTTCCTTTGGCATGCTGAAGAACCCTGCATTCATCATAAAGAACTAGTTAGGTTTTGAGACCCAAACCTTTTGGTTTTGGGTCTGTTTTCATCAACAGATTTAACCATAACTTGTTTCTTATGATTAACAGCTGATGAAGAAGGAGATGGTGCTGAAATGGATTCCTTGGATTTGGGCTTGGGATGCCTTTTCAGTGGTTTGATCACAGGTGCATCTAGTTGGTTAACTCTCCCCAACAAATGCTGAACCATCATAAAAAGTTGTGTATGATTTGTAGCTAAAGCTTTCAGCTCTTGTGACATATCAGTACTTGTGTTGATGAGTTCTGTGACCCACCATTTCCTCCTTAAAATTCACAGACTTAGTCTGATGTTTATCATGAGGAGCATATCAACTGTTTTATGATAAACCCTATCCTTCTTTTTGGATTGGGTGAAGGCTTGGGTTCATCACATGGGAGGACTGTGGTACAAACTTGGTCTCAAACTCATTTTTCATTTCATCCATCTGGATTTTAATGAGCTTATCTCTGTTGAGTTTGGAACCCTTCTGTACCAACATTCATCAGAAAGATGGTTGAATTTACCACATATTTCACATGGTTTATTCTTCATCTTGGATTGATCAACTGCTGATGTGGAAACTACTAAAGGTGTGCTTTTCAGTACTTTCCTCCTTTCAGTACTTGTGTTAAGTACTTAAGGATCTGTAACAACTGAAGACTTGTTCTTCAGCTGTTCACTATCAGCAGTTGTTAATCCTTTTATCTCAGATGATTTGAAATGCTTTTCAGATGTTGTGACTTGCCCTTCAGTACTTGAGGTACTTTGAGGGACAACATCTGAAGTACTCAGCTTCATGTGCTTATCAGTAGTTAATCCATCAGGCAATTGATTTGCTGAGGTATTAACACTGATTTCATCTTCTGATCTTGGGAGATCACTTGAGGATGATACACATGATGATGTGGTTTGGAAATTACTTTCACCTTCAGGTTTTACTATTGATTTTGGAGTAAATCTGTAGGTGGTGCAATGTGATTGTAACCTATTCCAAACTTCACATTCGAAGTAGATTGCTTGTTGCAGCATTTCAAATCCCTTGCAGGATGATACCCAGTGGTCACACTCAACTTGGGTAGCTGCAAGTTTTTCTTTGAGATCTCTATGGTTCTCAAGATGACCTCTAGCTTAGCCTTTTCATCATTTAATTGGCATTTAAGCTTATAATCTCATCATCTTTATCCTTAAGGACAGACTCATATTCAACTTTTCTTTTGGAAAGGGTTTGCTCAAGCTCTAGATTTTGATTTATTAAAGCTACATTTACCTCTCTAATAGAGATAAATGCAGCTATGCAAGATTCAAAACAAAGCTTGCCTTAGCCTCAGAGGATACCTGGGTTACCTGTGATGAAGATGCATTGGAGCATGAACTATCAGTAGATTCCAGGGCCATGAGAGCTAGATTCCCAAAAGGATGTTCACCACCATGTTGACCATCACCAGCAAATAATTGCTCATTACCAGAGAGACATCTGGTAAACTGCTCCAGTCAACATACCAGGTGTGAAGAAGCTGTGATGGGTTGTGATTGAGATGATTGAGATGGTAGAGGCTCAGGTAGGGCTTGAGGTTGTTGTGCAATAGGAACTTGAACCGGATTTGGGTGTGGCATAATAATAGCAGGGATGGATATGACATTCCTGAGGACAAAATATGCAGGAGATATAGGTTGTGAATGATGACCTGAACTAACAGGATGTTGCCCTCTGTTTTGGGACTATTGCTCGGAAAAGTCACAAAAGGGTGCAGAGGAGTTAGATCCAGATGATCTACACTCTCTTGCAAAGTGTCCAAGCCTGTGGCATTTGTGACACCTCAACTTACTCTTGTCAAAACCAACTTGGTTTTGCCATAGAGTCCTGGAAATTTCCTACCAGTTCTTGTCAGGATCAGTGATCACAAGTTTGATGTATTAGAGCGTAACGCAGCGGAATAAGAACAAGAATTAGACAAATTGTAGCAAGAATTTGATACTCGTATGCATTAAGAACAAATACGTTATAACGAGAGAATATATTTCTGTAACAAGGAATGTTTCTATGATATCGAATATTTCTGATCAAATCATTCTCACTTATTACAATAGGTTGACACTCCTTATATAGAGTGCAATCGCTGCTGTTATCACGGGAAAGTGACAACTGGCAGATCTCTTACAAAAATAACTAACTCTTAACAAACTACTGAAATGTTCACAACTACTGAGAACATATCAGAGTGTTAAGTACAAAATATGAAACTACTGATAAGAAACTACTGAAACTACAACGACTGAAGAACAAGCTCTTCAGTTGTTTTACAAAACTACTAAAAAACATAAAACTACTGATGAGCACAACAACTGAAGAAGTATTCTTCAGCTGTTGTGTCAAACTACTGAACAGATAAAACATAAAACTACTAAAAGGTAAACCGTCACAACTACTGAAGAAGACCTCTTCAGCTGTTGTGACAACGTCTGATACTTTGGTCTTCAGCACTTGTGTCTTCAGACTTTGTCTTCAGCACTGTGTCTTCAGACTTTGTCTTCAGCACTTGTCTTCAGACTTTGTCTTCAGCACTTGTCTTCAGACTTTGTAATCAGCTGTTGTCTTCAGCTGTTGTGTCTTCAGCACTTGTCTTCAGACTTTGTCTTCAGCACTTGTCTTCAGACTTGTCTTCAGCACTTGTCTTCAGACTTTGTCTTCAGCACTTGTCTTCAGACTTTGTCTTCAGCACTTGTCTTCAGACTTTGTAATCAGCTGTTGTCTTCAGCTGTTGTGGTCTTCAGTAGTTGTTGTGACGTCTGTGGGACTTAAAGGTTTTTCTAATCCGGCTCATTGGTTCTTTTGGTCCAACAAACTCCCCCTGAACCAATGCAGCCAAAACCTTTAACTTTATTGAGGTCCCACTTATTATTGGCAGAATGGTTGGTCTTTTTCCTTCTTGATCAGTTGAGAAGATGATCCATATAAGCACTGCCTGGGAATGAGTCTCTGATGATTTGGTTGGCAATGTATGGATGGGAGCTCTGTATTGGGAATTGGACACTGAGCTGTTCCCCCATCCATGAGACTCACTTCCCATGTATAAGCCTGTAGGATTCTCTGGTGTATGCTCTGAGAAACATAATTTGTTATTCCATGGCCAGGTTCTCAGCTTCACCATCAAACATCCTTCACGCCCATACAGCTCTGAGATGTACTTGGCCTGTTTACCATTTTTGAGCTCAACTGTTGTAATCTGTCTATATGCAAACTCATCAGGATGAGTCCCTTCAAGTAACAGACTGAGTTCATTTTGTTTGAAGTTCTCAAGCCTCTTGTAGACTAACCCCTTTTTAATAACTCTGTTCTCTAACATCTTTTGGGGTGGCTGTTTAGTCTCATAGGCCTTCTTGAAATCTTCTACAATCTCCCAGGGTGATACTACAAGGACCACTGTGATCTCTTCATCTACGATCCTTTTTACTTGGCCCTTGTATCTCGAAGGAATGTCTTTCTTTACAATCCTGTGAGCCACCCTAGGATCAGGCCATACTCTCATCTTTTCCTTCTGATATTGAAATGTGTTGGCAAGGGTGTACAACCTCAGAGCTTCTTTCTTCATACTAATTATTGATGAAGAAGCAGCATAAGTTTTGTCGATGCTTTTCAACATCTCATCGTCATGAATCTTTGCTGCTGCTCTTCTTCAATCTTTACTCTCACAGTTTCCATCTGTGAGGTGGGAGTGATGGGCATGGGTTTGGCTTTAGGCAATGTTAGGACTGCAGACAGAGGCAGCCTATCTTCTTCCACATCATCCTCTTCTTCTTCTTCTTCTAGCCTCAACACCCTTCTCTTCTTCTTCTTGTGCATCATCGGCTTTTGGTTTAGAGGTAAGGGGTTTGTTTTGTGGGTTGTGTTGTGGTTGTTTTGGAGAGGGAATGTTGACAGACTGAGTTAGCATTTTAGAGGTGAGTGTGGCTTTTGAGTGTTTGGCTAGCTCAGTCCTGCTCCCTGCTCCTGCTTCATTCAAAGCTTCGACTACTAAACCCTTAGTGTATGCTTCAGACGAATAGATCTTGGAGGTATGGCCAAGATACTGATCCTGGTCCATGATTTAATCTCGATCAATGATCTCCCAAGATATTTTGCAATGAATCTGATCATGATCTCTAGTCTCTCTCTTTCTAATGCATCATAACTTGCCCATCTTGAGTTAATTTCTTCTTCACTTCAGTCTCCTGATCTCTGAGTCAAGCTGTGCAGTATCGAACCCTTGTCTATACAGTTGATCAATAATGGCATCCATTGATTTACTATGTGTAGCATCTGCCATTTTGATCATCTCATCGAGTTGGAGTTCTTTCTCTTTTCCTTCACCCTTCCTCTTCTTATATGTGACATGAAAGTCTTTGTGACTTTCACCCACTTGATCATTTTCGGTTCCCTTCACAGACTCCTCTTCCTTCTCAGTTTCCTTTCCTTTCAGTTTGCTCTTCCTTTTTGCTTTCACTGACTGACTCTCCCCCTTTTTGGTTGCATTGGTTGCAAGGGTTTGAGTAGCAGAAAGCCTTGTGCTCACAATCTCCTCCACCAGGGGTTGTATGATTGAGGGAAGCCTCTCATCCATGGTTTTGATCACAATGTCTATGATCATTGGGGTGATGAGAGGGAGGGTTTGCTGAAAGATAGCAACTGTTTGCTCAGAGGGGTTCTGTCCCTGAGAAGCAGTGCCAGAAACAGAAGCTGGTGGCTTGGGAGTTTTGAGTGGCTGAGTGTGTGGGAGACCTTCAGGTGAAGGTGCCATTGTGGGTTTATGTTGGTGGCAGATGGACTTGCTTCTTGAGAGAATTGGTCAAGTAGTCTTTGTAGTCTACTGACTTCTTCCTCAAGAATTATGTAATGGGCCAGAACATCATAAAAGAAGCCCAGGTCATCATCAGCAGATGCTGAATCACCTGACCTCCTGCTTGTAGCAGGATGTACATGCACTGGGTGTAGACCAGTTTTAGCATGTGCCCCTTTTTCTTGGAACTGGGGACTTCCAGCCTCAGAACTATGTCCTTCATCAGCTATTGCCTCTAGTGAGGTCTTAGCTATGTTACCAGCCTCATTCTGATCATGTGCTGATTCAGAAGAGATGGCAGCCTCACTAGATGTTCTAATCTCCATATCCACACCAGGAGATAAAACGTGTAAACCCCGGTGCTGTGGGTTGTCAGAAGCATGGTGATCCTCGTCCTCAATAGTGGTTCTCTCTCCCTTTGTTGGTGGTTGTTGGGGAGGAGGAGAGGCATGCAGCTGCATCAGCACGTTCGCAATGATAATGGTTGGACTTTGGGGGGCGGTTGCATGGGGAGATGGGGTAAAAGCAGTATGCACCTGGGGAGAATGGTGCTCTTCAATGGCAATCTCCTCAAATGAGGAAGATCCCAGATTTGTGGGTACCCCTTCTGTGGTTGCTGCAGGCTCCTTTTGAGAGGAATCCTGAGCGGCTGTGGCTGGTGAAGTCCTTGTATCCACTAGGGGTTTATAACCAGTGGATATAGCCTGCCTTTGTGTTGCAGGGGCATCCTCAGGGGACTCATTTCCCTGAGTAGCCTCTTTGTCTTCTTTTTAGTGGGTTTGGTGGGGACTTTGGATTTGGAGGTGGTGGCTGTGGGTTCCAGCTGCGTGGGTTTGCGCAGCTTGGCAGCCATTTTGAGTGATTGGTCAGAGTTGTGCCGGGAGTATACTTCCGGCAGTACAGCCATAGCAGGGACTCCTAGGCCAACAAGTCCCTCAGCTTGAAGCTGGTTTTCAATTATGGCCATTATGAACCGAGGATATAATATCCAACGGTTAGCAGTTTGTTTTTGGGCCATATCCTTGAGCTCTAAAAATAGTATTTCAGAAAAATTTAAAGGTTGTTGCTCAAGGATGGAGTACATTACCTGTTGCCACCTTGTGGACATTTGATCCCATGATGAAGTCTTGGAGGCAAGGCATACATTTACCATATGAAATATGAGACGTTCGGCATCCGGGAAATGTTTCTTCAGTATGGTAGATGCACTCAGGTTACCCTGGTATCCATGGTGGGCAAATGATTGATCTGTTGTGCCCTTTGGATAACCAGTTGGAAAAGTGGCATCATCCAGATTAAGGGTTTGGCGAAGAGTGTTTGGAGTAATGACCACCTTTTGGCCATGGACAAACGATTGAAGAGACTCTGTGTCATTCTCCTTAGAGACCAGAGTGACGTTTGTCCAGAATTGGTTAAGGGATTCGGCATATATGGTGGGATTTACCAGAAAAGCCGTTTTGTAGGGTGACTAAACCATTAAATCAATGGCGTTGTGAAACTTGGTCCAGTATGGCGATTTGGTGAGATGTGCGACACAGTTGTGTCGTGGTTTTAGTTGCATGGTCGCCATTGATGAAGAGAGGGTAGAGAGTTTTTGAACGTTAGGTTTGAGAAGAGAAGATAAAAACTCTGAAGGTGGGATAAGGTATTTAAAGGGTCGGGTTAGAAAACGACTGAAGGTTTTGGTGTGAGTCATCAGTTGTTGAAACTACTGATGACGTGGTATTAACTTTTAGACGTTGAAACAGCTGAAGTCTCTGATTTAGTCATCAGTAGTTATAAAATACTGACTACTGAGACAGTTTTGACTTCAGGTGATGAAACAACTGAAGACTTGGTATTAGTCATCAGTAGTTGAAAATACTGAAGACATTGGTTTTGTCAGCAGTTGTAAACAACTAAAGACTTTGTTAGTCTTCAGTAGTTGTAAACTACTGAAGACATAGTTTTGGCTTCAGTTGTTTTAATGAAACATCAATTGTAGAAACAACTGAAGAGTAATTACTCATCAGCTGTTTTCGTCAATTCATAGCTTTTCAGCTGTTTCAGTCTGACCTCCACTCTTACTCATCAGACTTAGATCTGAGTTTCAGACGTTTCATTGGTCATCAATACTTATCTGCATTTCTGACATCAGTAGTTGTGGCTACAGCAGCTGTTGTGACTACATCAGCTGTTGTAACTACATCAGCTGTTTTAACAAATAAAGTACTTGAGTACTGAGAAGTTAAGCTCTAGTAGTTTAAAGAAAACTTCCGGTGGGAGAATAACTTCAGTACTTATATATATGACAATAATAAACTAATGATCATCAGTACTTGTGAGCTGAGATCATCAGTAGTTGTCACTTATTCTAGCTGCAGCATACCAAGCCTTAACACCAGGTTGTGGAAAGTTGAACTATCCAAAGGCTTAGTAAAAATGTCTGCAAGCTCATCAGCACTAGAAACAAATTTTGGATCAATCGGACCTTTTTCAAAACAATCTCTAATAAAATGGTGTCTGATTTCAATATGTTTAGTCCTAGAGTGCTGGACAGGATTCTTGACAATACAAAGAGCTGAAGATGTCCATTAACAATGGGGTCTTAGTCTCTGTTATGCCATAATCCAATAATTGGTTTTGAAGCCAGAGTACCTGAGATGTACAGCTTGCAGCGGCAATGTACTCTGCTTCAACAGTTGATGTAGCAACTGAGGTCTGTTTCTTGCTCTGCCAAGAAATCAAGCAGTTGCCTAGGAATTGACATCCACCAGAAGTTGATTTCCCGGTCAACTTACACCCTGCATAGTCACTGTCAGAAAAAGCAACTAATTTACCAGAATGTCTAGTAGAATACCATAAACCTAGAGATGGTGTGCCTTGCAGATATCTAAAGATCCTCTTGACTGCAATCAAATGAGACTCCTTAGGTGCAGCCTGAAATCTAGCACAAACACATGTAGCAAACATAATATCTGGTCTAGACGCTATTAAATACATCAAGGACCCAATCATACATCTGTAAAGTGTTTCATCAACCACTTTACCTTTCTGATCTGTATCCAGTTGTGTGGTGCTGCACATGGGGGTAGAACAGGGCTTACAGTTTTGTAAATCAAACTTTTCCAAAAGATCTTTTGTGTATTTGGACTGATGAATGAAAATTCCATCAGCCTTTTGTTTGATTTGCAAACCCAGAAAGAACTGTAATTCTCCCATGGCACTCATTTTAAACTTCTGTTGCATCAACTTTGTAAAGGCATCACACAACTGTGGATCAGAGGATGCAAAAATAATATCATCTACATAATTTGAACAAGTAGATTATGCTGCCCAGCTTTCTTAATGAATAAAGTCTTATCTATGGAGCCTCTAGTGAAATTATTTTCCAGAAGAAAGTTTGATAATGTCTCATACCAGGCTCTAGGAGCTTGTTTCAACCCATAAAGAGCCTTATCAAGCTTATACACCCAATTAGGATGTTTATTGTCCTCAAAGCCTGGTGGTTGACATACATAAACCTCTTCTTTAATTTTCCCATACAAAAATGCACTTTTGACATCCATTTGAAAAACTTTAAGGTTTGATAAGCAGCATAAGCTAAAAACAATCGAATTGCTTCCAGTCTGGCTACAGGGGCAAAGGTTTCATCATAATCAATACCTTCTTCTTGTGCAAACCCCTGACAACCAGTCTGGCCTTGTTCTTAACATAAGCCCATTTTCATCAGTTTTGTTCCTAAACACCCATTTAGTGCCTATTGCACACTTACCTGGAGGTAGAGGAACCAGTTCCCACACTTGCTGTTTCTTGAACTGAAGAAGCTCAAGCTGCATGGCATCAACCCATCCATTGTCCTTTAAAGCAATGTGATGATTCTTTGGCTCTTGTTTACTGATGAAGAGAGCATAGAAGCAGAAATTTGACAACTGACTTCTTGTTGATACGCCAGCAGTGATATCACCAATGATTTGAGACATAGGGTGATTCTTCAGATCTTGATACACAATGAGATCTATGCAAGTGTTTGTAGCAGGCTCAGCAGCAACAGATGGTGATGGTGAATCATTTCCTTGAAACCAATCAGTGGATGGTAATTCAAAGGAAGTTGAATTTGAAGAAATCTCATCAGCATTTGTTGTGGATGGTGCTACTGGAGCTACAGGACCATCAGGTCAGCTGAATCAGGCAGTTGATCACTAAACCTGAAGAGGTGAGTACTGTTATCATCATCATCATCAGCACTAGCAGAACCACCAGGTGGTGAACTGTTGACAGGAGCAACAGCAGGAGTTTGATAAGGAACATATTGCAGTATGTCCAAATCAAATATCTCCACAGGGCTTTGTGGAATCTTGTCCTTTGGAGATTCATTAAACTTAACATGTAGAGTCTCTTCAACCATCTTTTTTCTACAGTTGAAGACTCTGTATGCTTTGCAAGTTGATGAATAACCAACAAAGTATCCTGCATCCACCTTAGAATCAAATTTTTGGAGTTGATCCCGTGTGTTGAGAATGAAACAAGGACACCCAAATGCTCTGAAGAATGAAATTAGAGGGGCCAAATGATGAAGAACTTCATATGGAGTCTTCATCAACCTCTGATTTACTAGAACTCTATTCTGTACATAGCAAGTTGTATTGACAGCTTCAGCCCAAAAGTCATTGGCAGTCCAGAATCAGCCAACATGGACCTTGCAGCTTCAATAAGGGTCCTGTTCTTTCTCTCCACTACTCCATTTTGCTCAGGAGTTCTTGGATGCTATACTGCCTCTTGATTCCTTTTGATAAGTAAAACTCATCAAGTGTGTGGTTTCTGAATTCAGTACCATTGTCACTCCTCACACACTTAACTGGTAGGGAATACTGCTTCTCAATGTGTAACACAAAGTTCATAATGGACTGCGCAGCCTTATCCTTTGAATGCAAGAAGAAAGTCCATACAAATCTGGAGTAATCATCCACAATTACCAGATAGTATTTCTTCTTAGCCATACTCATCACTCTCACAGGACCAAAGAGATCCATGTGAAGAAGCTGTAAGCAGGCAGTGGACTTAGGTTCTTCTATGGAGGGAAATGAAGCTTTGTGTTGTTTTCCTTTTAAACAAGCAGTGCAATTATCTTCACACTTGAACTCCTTCATAGGCAGTCCCCTTACTAAACCATGTTTTATCAGCTGATTTATGTTTTTGAGATTAACATGACCCAGCCTTCTATGCCATAGAATAGATTCTTGAGGGGAAGCCTTGGAAAATAGGCAAGGATGGCATTTGAGATCATTTTTCTTGGAAAGATCTAAGGCATACACTCTTCCTGTCCTATTGGCCTTTAGGAGAGTGTGTTCATCCAACACCTTATCAATCAAACTTAGAACTTTGGATGACAGAATCCGACAGTTCTGACTGGTGAAAAGAGCAATATGGCCTTTGTCACACATTTGACTGACACTCAAGAGGTTGTACTTGAGATTTTCCACATGGTTAAGATCATCAAACTTTATTTCCCCATTGGAAACAAAGCCTTTGCCGATGATGTAACCCTTTGCATCATTGCCAAATGACACAAACCCCTTCCTTCCTTGAGAGTAGTCATTAAGAAGTGATCTGTTTCCGGTCATATGCATGGATCCTCCACTATCTACATACCAGATGCCTCTGAGGTATGTTGAAGAGCCCTGCAAAGTATAACAAATTAGTTAGATTTTGAGACCCAAACCTTTTTGGTCTTGGGCCTGTTCTCATCAACAGATGGTAAACTAACATGTTTGTTGGAACAACAGCCTGAGAGGAAGAAACTGGTGAAGAAAAGGAATCCTTTGGCTTGAACCTCCTTTTCTGTGGTTTCAACATGGGAACATCTAATTGGTTAACTCTTTCCAATAGATGTTGAACCATCATAACCAGCTATGTCTGATTTTGTGATAAGGCTTTCAGCTCTTCAGACACATTGGCATTGGAGTTTGATAAGTTCCTATGTTGCACCTTCTTCTTTTGAGCAATCTCAGCTGTTACCTGTTTAACCCCTTCCTTTTGGGATTTCTTTTTGGACTTAAGGTTACAGGATTTGATGTTGCTGGTACAAATGTGGCTTCAAACTCAGTTTTCATTTTAACCATTTTCTCTTTACTTTCCTCTTTATGTTTGAGTTTGGATCCCCTTTTGTACCAACACATCTGTAAGATGATTAAACAAACCACATACTTCACATGGTTTCTTCTTCATCTTATGTTGATCATCAACTAAAGAGAATGAAACTACTGAAGACTTGCTCTTCAGTACTTTTGAAGCATTATTTGCTTTCTTGACTTCCTCTTTAGTAGTCTTCAAACTCTTTCTACTGACAGTTTTTTTCTCTTCAGTGCTGACAGTAGTTGGAGTTTGAACTTCAGGTGTTAAATCTTGCTCTCCAGTCCTTTCAGGACTTCCAGAAATAGCTCCTGAGTTGATCATCTCTTCGATCATGTGAGTGTCAGCAGTGGAACCATCAACATCAGCTGATGGGTTCTGAGAGGGCTTAGTGCTGACTTCAACTTTTGATGATGCTCTATCAAAAGTGAATCACATGATGAGGTGGATTGGTTATTGCTTTCTCCATCAGATTTCACTTATGCTCTTGAAGCAAAATCTGTAGGAGGAGCAGTGTGATTATAACCGATACCAAACTTCACATTGGAAGCAGATTGCTTACTAAGAAGCATTTCAAAACCTTTGCATGATTGTACCCATCGATCACACTCTACCTGGGTGACTGCAACGGTTTCTTTGAGACTTCTCTGGTCTTCCAGAATAACCTCTAGCTTGGCTTTTCATCATTTAATTGGCATTTAAGCTTATAAATCTCATCATTTTTACTATTAAGAGCAGACTCAAACTCAGCTTTTCTTTTGGAAATGGTTTTCTCAAACTCAAGTTTTTGATTTATTAATGCTACATTTGCCTCTCTAATGGAGACAAAGGCAGCAATGCATGATTCAAAACATAACTTGGCTTTAGCCTCTGAAGATACCTGAGTTACCTGTGAAGATGATGCATTTGAGCAGGAACCCTCAGTAGACTCCAGGGCCATGAGAGCCAGATTCCCAAAAGGACTGTCACCACTATGTTGACCAGCACCTGTGAAAGTTGTTCATGACCAGACATGTCATCCGGTAAACTGCTCCAGTCAACAACTCCAGGGATGAAGAAGCTGTGTTGTTGAGGTTGAGGAGGTTGATGAGATTAAGATGGTTGAGGTTCTGGTAGTGCATGAGGTTGGGGTACTATAGGAACTTGAACTTGATTTGACTGTGGCATGTAATAACAAGGGTAAGGATATGGCATTTGACCCTGAGGAACAAAAATGCAGGAGATTGTGGTTGAGAATGATGACTAGAATTGACAGGATGTTGCCCTCTGTGTTGTTGACTATTGCCGGGGAAAGTCACAAAAGGTGCAGAGGAATTAGATCCAGATGATCTGCATTCTCTAGCAAAGTGTCCAAGCCTGTGGCATTTGTGACACTTCAACTTACTCTTGTCAAAACCAACTTTGGTTTTGCCAGAGTGTCCTGGGAACTTTCTTCCAGTTCTTTTGTAGAACTTCTGAGATCTGATATTTATCAAGGCCATTTGGCTCAAATATCCATCTCTTCTAAGTCATCATCAGCAATCCCCTTGAGATCATCCATGATGAAGCATAGATTGTCATTATTACACCCAGTAAACTGACTATCAACACTCACAAACGCAGAATCAGAAGTGTTTGAGGAGAAATCAATATGCTCATCATACTGGCATTCAGATGAAGCATATTCTAACTCATGACCAACCAAGGCAGTGTTGCCTGGTACAAAGTCTTCAGTGAGCTTTCCAGATGAAGACAGTTTTCGTTTCTGTTCTATCTCTCTCTCAAATGTGAGCAATTTCCCATGGAGTTGGGTGAGAGATAGTTTGTCCAAATTTGCACTAGAGCGTAGGACAATAGTATATGTGTCCCATCACTCAGGCAGTGATCTGAGAAATCTGTTATTCATCTGGTTATTGGTGTACTCAAGTTTGACCATTTTTAATTCAGAGATCAAACAAGAGAACCGCTCAAACTGTTGAGTCAGTGTCTCACCCTTTCTATGAGAGAATGTCTCATATTGTTGGGCAAGATTTCTCTATTATTTGCCAAGACCTCATCTGTTCCTCCAAATTGTTCTTTCAAGGCATTCCAGAGGTCATGGGCAGTTTCATGATGCATTAGCCCAGAATAGATTTCATTGGGCAGTGCCATGGCCAGAATTCCATGGGCTTTTGCATCAATCTCAAACAATTTCTTATCCTCATCTGAGTATTGCTCCTTCCTCTTCGGAACCATTTGATTGGTTTCCGGTTTATTCACCATAGGCTTGTGTGGACCATGTACCACTGATGTCCAACAACCTGCGCTGTTAACAGACAGGTGATGGAGCATTCGTCGTTGCCATATGTTATACTCATTCCTAACCAGCATTGGTGGCTTGGTTGAGGAACCAGTATTGTGAGGATCATTGGAGGGAGTAGTCATTTTCAGTTCAAAAACAATTTAATACGGTTATAACGAGAGAATATATTTCTGTAACAAATTGTAGACAAATTGTAGCAAGAATTTGATACTCGTATGCATTAAGAACAAATACGGTTATAACGAGAGAATATATTTCTGTAACAAGGAATGTTTCTATGATATCGAATATTTCTGATGATAATCATTCTCACTTATTACAATAGGTTGACACTCCTTATATAGAGTGCAATCGCTGCTGTTATCACGGGAAAGTGACAACTGGCAGATCTCTTACAAAAATAACTAACTCTTAACAAACTACTGAAATGTTCACAACTACTGAGAACATATCAGAGTGTTAAGTACAAAATATGAAACTACTGATAAGAAACTACTGAAACTACAACGACTGAAGAACAAGCTCTTCAGTTGTTTTACAAAACTACTAAAAAACATAAAACTACTGATGAGCACAACAACTGCAGAAGTATTCTTCAGCTGTTGTGTCAAACTACTGAACAGATAAAACATAAAACTACTAAAAGGTAAACCGTCACAACTACTGAAGAAGACCTCTTCAGCTGTTGTGACAACGTCTGATACTTTGGTCTTCAGCACTTGTGTCTTCAGACTTTGTCTTCAGCACTTGTGTCTTCAGACTTTGTCTTCAGCACTTGTCTTCAGACTTTGTCTTCAGCACTTGTCTTCAGACTTTGTCTTCAGCACTTGTCTTCAGACTTTGTCTTCAGCACTTGTCTTCAGACTTTGTCTTCAGCACTTGTCTTTAGACTTTGTCTTCAGCACTTGTCTTCAGACTTTGTCTTCAGCACTTGTCTTCAGACTTTGTCTTCAGCACTTGTCTTCAGACTTTGTCTTCAGCACTTGTCTTCAGACTTTGTCTTCAGCACTTGTCTTCAGACTTTGTCTTCAGCACTTGTCTTCAGACTTTGTCTTCAGCACTTGTCTTCAGACTTTGTCTTCAGCATTGTCTTCAGACTTTGTCTTCAGCACTTGTCTTCAGACTTTGTCTTCAGCACTTGTCTTCAGACTTGTAATCAGCTGTTGTCTTCAGCTGTTGTGGTCTTCAGTAGTTGTTGTGACGTCTGTGGGACTTAAAGGTTTTTATGATCCAGCTCATTGGTTCTTTTGGTCCAACAGTTCTCTTGTAGAACTTTTGAGATCTGATATTAATCAAGGCTATTTGGCTCAGAATATCGATCTCTTCTAAGTCATCATCAACAATACCCTTTAAATCATCCATAATGAAACACAAATTGTCACTATTACAGCCTGACTGACTGTCAACACTAACAATGCATGATCTGAACCGTTTGAGGAGAAATCTATATGCTCATCATAATTGCTTGCTGATGCAGCATATTCTGACTCATGACCAACCAAGGCAGTGTTCCCTGGTACAAAGTCATCAGTGAACTTTCCTGATGATGCCAGTTTTCTTTTCTGCTCTATCTCTCTTTCAAATGTAAGCAGTTTCCCATGGAGTTGGGTGAGAGATAGACTATCTAGATTTGCACTGGAGCGTAGGACAATGGTATAGACAGTGGTTGCTCCAGGCACATGACTGCAAAGTCTACATCTGGGGGATGTCAATTTCTTGGGGGAAGGGTTTGCAGGATCGTTTAAGAGTTTGAACACAATTACAACACAGCAACACAATGAGGAGATTATCTAAACTCTAATCAAACAGTAAACTGGTTAACCAAAAGTGATACAAAGAACACAAGTAAAGCAAGAGACAGAACAGGAGAATATGGTTTTCAAGGATGCAGTATATTGCTTTCTCAAGTTCTTTTACAAGTGTTACAAAGTATATGAAAGATACAAGAAACTTGAAATACTTACTACTACAACCTACAGCCGGCTATACTATGAAAGCCAGCGGATACAATTGACTAGACACTAACAAAATCAATTGTAGAATCAAAAGGCATATCTGCCTTTTGACCTTGTGACCATGACATGCCATAGCTCACATCCTTATACATTACAAAAAGGATAAAGTACATAAAGTGGAAAGTTTCAGACTCAAGACCTCAATGTACAGTTACCAAAAGCATGGATCTTTTCACCAACTCTTGTAAGTTGGTGACTTATCAGAGATGCAGCGGAAAAGGTGCTTTATGAAACATACATCAGATAAAGCATGTGTACTAAAAGTCTTTGGAAGAAATCTGTCTTCATAGTGTGAAGCTTCAGAAGACTTTGTCTCTTGAAGCTTCGGAAGACTTCATGTTTGGCTTCGGAAGATATTGGTCTTGGCTTCGGAAGATATTACACTTAGAATGTTTTCTAATGTATTGTGTAAAACTTCTGAAGCATTCTTCACTTCAGTACTTAGTGCATGTTGCTGAGACACTTTGGATGTTTTGGGTTGCATCAGACTTAAGGAATCCTTACAAACTCCCCCTAGGCTGATGCTACCAAAACACTTAGAAGATCTTCAGATGTTGGTAGTCTTCAGTACAATCAAGACCATTCCTTTCTTCATTGGTGGTCAGGATCATCAAGACTCTCATAGTATCTTCTCATTTCAAAGAGATCATGTAGAGGTAAGTTGATTATGTCTTGCCAGGAGTAGACATTCTCAACACCTTGATCTCTGACAACATGCCATCTTTCTGGATTGGTAGAATAAGTCCAGGACAAGATAGGTGTCTCAGTTGCTAGAGGAGCCACTTGCATAGGAGTTGATTGGGTTGCCTCATCATGCACTTCCTCAGGTTGATCTGATTCAGCCTGGGGTGCAGAGGTAGATGACTTTGGCTTCTTCTTTGGTTTAGAAGCCATTTTCTTCTTCCTCTTTAAAGTCTTTAACTGTGAAGACTGGTCTGCAGCACCATGTTGATCATCAGTGTCTTTCTCAGTTGGGTGTTCCTCCCTTACAGGTTCAGAAGGAGAGGGAGTTTGACCCTGTCTTGGATCAGAAGATGAAGTTTGCTGAGGCTCAGCTGGAGGTTCTGGTTCAGGTGTCTCTGGTTGTTCAAACTTGACCTCCACTTCAGGTGGGACTTGACTTGGAAGAGAGTGCAAGTCAATCAATTCACCACTTTTAATCTTCTGCTTGATCACCCTTATATGCTCATCCATTGTAGATAGAGACATGGGACCAAGTCTCCTTCCGGAGAATCCATATGACTTCAAGAAGCTCATCATTCTTTGTCTGTCAGCAGACTTCTTTGCATTCTTTTGAATGATGGCTCTTGACTTTGCAGCTTCTT
The DNA here is from genome assembly GCA_025506515.1 of Flaveria trinervia. Taxonomy (NCBI): domain Eukaryota; kingdom Viridiplantae; phylum Streptophyta; class Magnoliopsida; order Asterales; family Asteraceae; genus Flaveria; species Flaveria trinervia. Next base: position 45,674,192 of record CM046456.1, read on the forward strand.
CCGTTAGCTTCCTTTTGGTTGTTTTTCTTTCTTTGACTAGCTCAACTCAAGTTGCTTTAGTACTCGAACTCAATGAGTCATAGGACAGGGGAAGAAGTGCATTTTCCTGATAGAAGCCTGTGGCACTCAGGTAGTTTATCATTTTGATTCTATCCTCTTCTTTATCTACCTGAGGTTCTTGTGGAGCCACATCTTCCTGTGCAGGACTTTCTTGAACTGGAGAGAGAGTGGAGTATGCTTGTAAAGTCTTTTCTGTCTCTTCTCCTCTTTGAATTGGAGAAGTAACCTTGCATCTTCTTTCTCCTTTATCTCTCTTGACACTTCCATGTCAGCCAGCTCATTCAACTCTTCTAAGAGGAGGAGATGATTTCATCACATCATAGCGTCTGGTCTGTAAATAGGTAATCCTGACTGCCCTTAACTCATCCTTTAGTATTTGGTCTGGGGGCAGCCCTGATTGCAGCTTGTATGAATTTAGATGACCCAGAAGAACTTTCTCCCCTTAGCCTCCTTTTCCTCTCTCTCTCTTCCTCCTCATTTCCTCAGGAGTCATTATCCTTTTCCCTTTGTCACCAACAGACCTTTGTGACTCAGGGTGGATTGAGGCTTGGCCTTCATTGCTTGGTGTAGCTTCCATGCTCTGGCCATAGAGAGGCTGAGAAACACCTTCACCAGCAGGTGTCTCAGATGGAGTTTGGACCTCTGCAGCAGTTGTTGATGGTGAGACAAGGGTCTCAGGTTCTGCCACTGGGCCTTCAGCCAAGGTTTCCCCTATGAAACTAATCTTAGGGTCCACCTCAACATCCAGTTGACCGATGATATTGCCTGATTGCCTAAGTCTCCTTCTTAGAGAGAACTCTGCAAGGGTCCTGTCTTGGATTCTTGAGCCAGCCTGTCAGCTTGTCTAGATTTGCTTGGATTGACAAGTGGCATGTTGACTAATCCAGTCTTTCATAGAAGCTCAGGCTTTGGAACTGAAAGACTTCTTGTTGGCCTTGAACTTGTTGGGGTTTTAACATGTTTATCAAAGCTTCATACAACATGATTTATATGAAAACGCAGCGGAATAATATTTTGAAACATATTAAGATCTGATTATAAACCCTATTTTATAATAACCCCAAGCCATGGATCTTTATACATAATGCATACAAAAGTAAAAACAACAAAACAAGGAACTACAACCTTTGTAGCTACTTAACCCGAGCTTTAAGATGAGAAGGATGGTGATGATCTTGAAGGCTAGATTCCAACAAGCAATCCTCAAGAAGATAATACCCCAAGCACGTGCAAACACCTCTCTTTGCTAGGATCGAACACCAAGTTGTAATCTCTCTTCCTTGTGAAGTTTTTCAGCCAAGAACAAAAACTTAAAGCTGAAAAAACTTCTTATCTTGTTCAAATCCGAAAATCTTGAAAGAGAGAGAGAGAGAGAGATAGATGCTTGTGTAGGTTGAGTGTATTTGTTAAAATGAATTGATTAGTGCTAATGCATGTGCTTGGAACCATAAAAGGCATTCCCAAGACATACACCAAGGGGCGGCCGAAAGGCTCCCTTTATTTTCACCAAAATTCAAATTAAACCTTTTAAAGGAATACACTAGAAATCAACCCTTTTATAAAATTGAACCACTTTAATTTTATAACACAATACATATGTTATTTGTCATTCTTTAACTAATTTAAACAATGAACAAATAATCCCTCATGAACAAATTAATACATATAATAATGTTCATCTACAAAAGCAATAATTTAGAAAACCCATTTTCTAAATTGGTGTCACTTATTATTTGTATGATCTTATCAACAATAAATTTTCTTTCGGTGTTTGTTTGGCTTGTTATTGGGTATGACCCGACTTGGATCATATCACACTAGCCACATCAATTTAATATGAATCTTGGGCAGATCAAATCTTTTAATCTCCCACTTGCACAAGATTCATAGTAGATTGATGCAAGCAGCAAATAACGCCTAGCAACGGTTTGCTACCCCTAATGTATATGACTAAGTGCCATTCAATAACATCATCCTTTTCAAGTACCTTACTTGAATATGTTTTAGGTGAACTAATCATTTATCCTTTTGTTCAGATGTCATGTTAAATCCAAGAGACACAGAATTGTCATTCTCTGATGATTTAACTTTAATAGGCCTTAGACATCTAACTCTCAACAAATAAGAGGAACAAATCCCATCTTGACTACATACGTCTCTCACAATCACTTCGTATCATACCCGAACTCAGCCTTATGTACTGCCAATATTTCAGAACAGCAAAGAACTAAGTCAAAATACAATATTCGGTGAATATCAAGACCCAATATGTATCTCAGGTCTGAGGATACTATGATATTCGCCTTTACTCAATATTTCTTATGACTAATCACAAGGATTCCATGCAGAAATAATTGAGTGCGGGTCAGTCCAATATCTATATCCCATAGATATCAATGAACCTTGCTAGCAACCTCTTGCTCTATATTCATACCTTATGAATATCAACCAATCCAAGTTCATTATAGTCTTACATTCATAATTGTTCCCACAAGTATGATCGACTACGAACGTTTAGAATAACTTATTATTCACGGATTTAAACATGCTAAAGTAGAAGAACAAATGAATATTATAACCATGTAATTAAGTCAAATAACATAAGTTCCAATATTCAAATATAAAGTACAACATTAAACCCAGTCACTTGAATATCTAAGTCCCATGGCACAAGCATGACCTTCATGCTTTGCCTTTTCAAGGAGTTTTGTGAGTGGATCCGCAATGTTTTTATCAGTGTGGACTTTGCGAATACATATCTTTCCCTTTTCAACTTCATCCCTTATGTAGTTGAATCTCCGTTCAATGTGCCGAGTCTTTTGATGAGCACGAGGTTCTTGATTTGAGCAATCGCACCTTCGTTGTCACAAAAGATCTCTAGGGGATCCTGAATGGAAGGGACTACCCCTAGGTCGGCTATGAATTTCTTCAGCCATGCAGCTTCCTGTGCTGCCATTGAAGCGGCGACATATTCTGACTCTGTAGTGGACAACGCTACGACTTCTTGCTTTGAGCTTTTCCAAGAAACAGCTCCGCCATTTAGAATAAAGATGTACCCTGATTGAGATCGTGAATCATCTCGATCGGTTTGGAAACTCGCATCCGTGTAACCTTTTACTACGAGTTCCTCTTCACCAGACCCGTAGATCAAGAACATGTCCTTAGTCCTCCTTAGGTATTTCAGAATGTTCTTGACAGCCATCCAATGACTATCACCAGGATTTTGCTGGTATCTACTTGTCATGCTCAAAGCGCATGACACATCTGGTCTAGTGCATATCATTGCATACATGATGGATCCTATAGCAGATGCATATGGGATTGCCTTCATTCTATTTTGCTCCTCCTTCGAGCTTGGACATTGAGTCATACTCAATATTGTCCCTCTTTGAATAGGTACAGTACCTTTCTTAGAGTTTTCCATCTTGAACCTTTTCAAGATTTTGTCAATGTATGCATTTTGATTCAAACCTATCAGCCGTCTAGATCTATCCCTATAGATCTTTATTCCCAGAATATAGGTGGCCTCACCAAGATCCTTAATGGAAAAACAACTTCCAATCCAGGTTTTTACACCTTCCAAAGTTGGAATGTCATTTCCAAATAGTAGTATGTCATCGACATACAATACTAAGAAGGTTATTGTGCTCCCACTAGCCTTCTTATACACACAAGCCTCATCAGCGTTTTTGATGAAGCCAAATTTCCTTACTTCATCATCAAAACGGTGATTCCAACTTCTCGATGCTTGTTTCAATCCATAGATTTATTTCTTTAACTTGCATACTTTGTTAGGATGTTTTGGATTGACAAAACCTTCAGGCTGAACCATATAGACATCTTCCTCAAGATATCCATTTAGGAATGCGGTTTTGACATCCATTTGCCAAATCTCATAATCATAATGAGCTGCTATGGCAAACAATATCCTTATAGACTTAAGCATTGCAACAGGTGAGAAGGTTTCATCAAAATCAACCCCTTGAGTTTGAGTGAAACCCTTTGCTACAAGTCTAGCTTTGTAAGTATCCAAGTTTCCATGCATATCGGTTTTCTTCTTGAAAACCCACTTACTTCCAACTACTTTGGAATTAGGAGGTGGTACAACAAGTTCCCAGACTTGATTGTCATACATGGATTGCATCTCAACGTTCATGGCCTCAAGCCATTTGTCACAATCCAAATTGGACACTGCATCATGATATGTGGTTGGTTCATCGGAGTCAACCACGTAGCATCCATCCATAAAAATCCATATCTTTCAGGTGGATTACTTGTTCTACCACTTCTGCGAACGTTTTGTGTGTATTGATCAACCGCTTGATCATCCTCAACATCCTTATGTTGAGAGCTAGTTTCAACCAAACGTGTATTAGGCTGTGGTTCTTGTTCCTCCTCAAGATCCACTGTTCTACTACTAGCTCCTTCCATAAGGAACTTGGCTTCTAAGAACTCACCCTTTCTGGAAACAAACACCTTTTGTTCCAGTGGATCATAGAAATAATATCCCATAGAATCTCTAGGATATCCAACAAAGATACACTTGGTGGATCGGGCTTCTAATTTGTTTGGGGTGGGAGTCTTAACATAAGCCTCACAACCCCAAACCCTTAAGTATGATAGGGATGGAACTCTTCCATGCCATATCTCAAAAGGTGTCCTTTCCACCTTCTTGGTTGGGGCCATATTCAGAATACGAGCCGCGGAGAGCAAAGCGAAACCCCAAAATGATAGAGGCAATGTGCTTCTAGCCATCATAGATCGGACCATATCCAATAAGGTTCGATTCCTCCTCTCAGACACACCATTATGTTGTGGTGTTCCAGGTGGAGTGAGTTGTGAGACAATCCCACAACTCCTAATATGATCTTGAAAAATATCACTTAGATATTCACCCCCTATCGGTGCGGAGAACTTTAATTGATTTGTTGAGTTGATTTTCTACTTCATTCTTGAAGATTTTGAACATTTCAAAAGCTTCATCTTTGTGTCTTAATAAATACACGTACCCATAGCGACTGTAATCGTCGGTAAAGGTAATGAAGTATCTTTCACCATTCCTAGTCATTGGCTTAAAAGGACCACATACATCCGAATGTATGATACCTAATAAATCTTTTGCCCTTTCGTTAGTTCCACTAAAGGGTGCCTTAGTCATTTTTCCTTGTAAACAAGATTCACATACATCAAATGAATCACATTCATTTGTTTTTAAAAGACCATTCTTTTGAAGTGTTTGTATGCGTTTCTTGTTTATATGACCAAGACGACAATGCCAAAGGTAGGTATCACTCAAATCCAATTTAAGTTTTTTGGTGGTTGCTTGGTATATTGAGCTATCATATGTTGCGTTTTCATGAACCAATTCATAAATATCATTACAAGGTATAGCTTTAAAATAAAATACATGATTAAAGAAACATGAATATCATTGTCAACAAACTTGAAATCATAATCATATTGTCTTAAATGGGAAACAGAAATTATGTTCCTAGTCAAACTAGGAGCATATAATACATTACTTAAAATAACTTCCAAACCATTTGGAAGTTTCAAAATGTAGTCTCCTTGGGCTTCCACATGAACCTTTGCACCATTGCCCATGAAGAGACTTATTTCCCCTTTCTCATAATGCTCATTTCTTTTGAACCCCTGTAACAAATTGCAAATGTGAGTTCCACATCCGGTATCTAATACCCTGTGTTAGAAGAAATAACATTTAATTCTATATGTATCATGTATATTATACCTGAGGTTTGCCCCGCATCCCCTTTTCTCTCAACTCTTTGAGATAGACTGGACAATTTCTCATCCAATGCCCTATCTCACCACATTTGAAGCATGGGTCGTTCACAGCAACCTTTTGCTTCTTCTCCTTGGGTTTTGGAGGTTCCGCCCTAACAACCATCTTCCCCTTTCCCAAACGTGCCCCCTTTCCTTTGGCAACAGTTGCCTTGGGAGGGGGTAGAGACCTTCTCTTCTCCCACCTTCATTAATGGTGAGAACGGGTAAAACCCTTTTACCCATTCCCGCCTCAGCTGATTTGAGCATCGAATGAAGTTCATTTATGCTCTTGTCCCATCCGTTCATGTTGTAATTCATGACGAATGCCTCAAACCTTTTAGTTAGGCCATTAAGGATCAAATCCGTGGCCAACTCCTTTGAGACGGGACAGTTCAGCCTTTGAAGGCGGTCGATGTGGCTTTTCATCTTAAGAACATAAGATGAAACTGATTGGGATTCCTCCATCCGACATGCATGAAGCGCTCGAACCGTTTCGAAGCGCTCCACTCTAGCTTGTTGCTGGAACGTTTCCCGCAGCTGAGTGATCATGTCATAGGCTCCATGGAGCTCATACTCCTTTTGGAGTTCGGGTGTCATACTTGCCAACATTAGACAAGAGACCTGGATGGAGTCCTCCACATATTTAACCCAATCATTATAGGCTTCCACATCCTCCTCGTTAGGTTCATCGGGGATGGGATCATCAAGGATATAGGCCGCTTTTCTTGCTTGAGAACAATTCTCAAGTTGCGGTACCAATCCATGAAATTGTTAGGGTTAGACGATCCCTTTGAAGAATCGCCCTTAGGGATTGGTTGTTTTGGTTTGGTACATCATTATTAGCGTTGTTGTTGTCGGCCATCTACAAGATGTTACAAAGTCTATTTTAGTAATCGTTGATAATTATATTTCATTTATTAATACCCTTTATGTCTCATAGACTATTAAAAAAACATAAAAAAAAAAAATTAGAATCCAATGTTATATTTAAATATTGGTTAGGTGACCTTTATCCCATTATTCAAATAAAACAAGGTAGTCATAAATGACAATTGCAACCTATTGCAACTTCTAGTGGTATGGGATCGTTAAACATCATATGTTTATCACGGCATGTTTATCCCATCAACACCTTTTATAAAACATATTTTAGGTGATCCATTCAATATATTTTACAAATCAAGTCGTCCTACTTACACACACGTGTGAGTTTACTATATAAGTGGTTAGGTGACCTTTATCCCACAAACATGGTATTCTCACCTCAAATTACAAGTTCTCTCAAAGTGGTTAGGTGACCTTTATCCCACTAAGAGTTTGCAAGTAACCTAAGTGTTGTGAAAAAGGATGGTGTTCAACTTGTTTTCAAAAGGGATATACGATTTCACAATTCTTGTTAAGAAAAGTCTATGTACCATATGATTGTATGCATTCAACCATATGGTACCCTATTGGTTCTTATGAATAAAACCCATTTTATTTTGCAAACCATTAAACTTTTGTAGAACCATTGAATTTGCTTAATGATTTGAGAACCAATTACTCGTTTATAGTTTGTTTTAGTTGATGGTTTGTTAATCACATCCAAATATTCAAAACAAACATCATATATGCATTCAACCAAACATTAAACAAAACATCCAAATATGCATAACAAAGCATACTAAATTGAGCACACTTGTTTAGCCAAAACAAGTGTGTCAAATGGTCTTGTCCTAAGGGTTAAGAACATGACACATGGTTGACCCAAAAAGGACTCCCACTTGAATCCATAACTTCAAGCATCCTCTTTGTCCATCTTTTTCTTCAAGTCTTGATCTTGAGCTTCCTTACAAGATATGTATCCTAATACATTTTACTAGTAAAGATAAACTCCTAATCTATTTATTACAAACCATGTGAATAAATAAATTACAAGACTAGACTTGAAACAAAATTAAATATTACATGCCCAAATGAATACAACATGACAATCAATCATACAATCCAAGGGGTCTAGGCTTTGTTATGCATAAACAACAACAATATATCCAAACATACATAAGAAGTCGATTTTTGGCAGCCCCTTAAAACCCATGTGTTTGGCCAACATAAACCAAGAACAAATGGGTTTTAGTCCAAGCAAACAATAATCTAATAAACTAGAGTCTTAAAGATCCTAATATGCATAATATAGCATCTTTAAAACATCAAAAGGGGGCACCAAAATAGCCCTTTAAACCCACGGTTTGGGCTGTCCAAAAGAAAGCAAAGTGTAATACATGTATGCATATGTATAAGTGGCTCTTGATGCCATTGTTGGGGTTTTAACATGTTTATCAAAGCTTCATACAACATGATTTATATGAAAACGCAGCGGAATAATATTTTGAAACATATTAAGATCTGATTATAAAACCTATTTTATAATAACCCCAAGCCATGGATCTTTATACATAATGCATACAAAAGTAAAAACAACAAAACAAGGAACTACAACCTTTGTAGCTACTTAACCCGAGCTTTAAGATGAGAAGGATGGTGATGATCTTGAAGGCTAGATTCCAACAAGCAATCCTCAAGAAGATAATACCCCAAGCACGTGCAAACACCTCTCTTTGCTAGGATCGAACACCAAGTTGTAATCTCTCTTCCTTGTGAAGTTTTTCAGCCAAGAACAAAAACTTAAAGCTGAAAAAACTTCTTATCTTGTTCAAATCCGAAAATCTTGAAAGAGAGAGAGAGAGAGAGATAGATGCTTGTGTAGGTTGAGTGTATTTGTTAAAATGAATTGATTAGTTGCTAATGCATGTGCTTGGAACCATAAAAGGCATTCCCAAGACATACACCAAGGGGCGGCCGAAAGGCTCCCTTTATTTTCACCAAAATTCAAATTAAACCTTTTAAAGGAATACACTAGAAATCAACCCTTTTATAAAATTGAATCACTTTAATTTTATAACACAATACATATGTTATTTGTCATTCTTTAACTAATTTAAACAATGAACAAATAATCCCTCATGAACAAATTAATACATATAATAATGTTCATCTACAAAAGCAATAATTTAGAAAACCCAATTTTCTAAATTGGTGTCACTTATTATTTGTATGATCTTATCAACAAATAAATTTTCTTTCGGTGTTTGTTTGGCTTGTTATTAGGTATGACCCGACTTGGATCATATCACACTAGCCACATCAATTTAATATGAATCTTGGGCAGATCAAATCTTTTAGAACTCTGTAAAGTATAAGGGCTCTTCTGTCCTCATCATACCTCCACCTTATAATGTAGTTGCCAGTTCCTTGTGGTGGAGATGAGACAGCCCTTGGTATACCTTCCTCAAAGAGACTCCTGATGATTGAGTCTATAGAGTCCACATTAATGTGAACTTGAGGAAGTTGCTGAGATGCACAATAGCAAGTGAGGATGGTGAGTCCTCTATGTCCATTCTCTTTGAAGAACTCCTAGGTTCTGTGATTGTAATAACTTTCTCCCCCTTTTTGTAGCATCACCTACTTGCATAGGTGAGCTGGAGGATAAGTCAATCACTTCCATAGGTTCTTGTGTTCCTGGTTGAGCTCTCCTTAAAGGTCTCCCAGCTAGTTTTTCCTTTAGATATGAAATCTGAAGTTGCTGATCATTGACCCTGTTTTGTAAGGTAGTCACCTGAGATTCCAAGTGACTAACCTTAGAGACTAAATAGGTGCATGTTTTTGACAATTTCTGCACCTTTAGTCTCAAGTTCCCCTCATCTTCATCAGAAGAATCACTGGGGGATGAGATGATTGGACCAAAGTCCTCTCGCTCACCACCAGCTTGAATTCCTGGCTGCTGGTTTCCTCTGCTCACTGGCAGCTTCAGTTGAGATGCCAGAGGGCTGAGTTGCCATGGTTGAGGTCTTAATGATGTAATCACTTTCAAAAGTGAGAGCCTCTTCCATATGGACATCCTGAACGGGTTCAGAAGTGTCCACCTTAATAATAGGTGACTGATGTGGGATAGACTAAGGAGAGTCAGAGGTACTCATCTCTCTTTGAGTAGGGGATGGGAAGAGAGATTCATGGTACTCACTGAATCCTAAGTCTTCATCAGTATAGAAGGATAGGTTGGGAATTGGTTGGTTGAGATCCAAAGGCTAGGGATGGTAGTTGTCCCCTGAAGGTTGTTCACTTGAGTGTTGAGACTCAGAGTGAGAACTTAAGGCTGTTGGGCTAGTGAGCTCATCAGTGTGAGCATGAGGAACCTCATCACTGATTCTTGAAACAATGGGAGTGGTCTGCTCCTCAAGAGAAGTGGGAGCTCCAGTATCCACTTCTTCCTGTATTGGTGAGTATATGGGGGCCTCCAAAGACTGAATAGTCTGAGCAGGGCTTCGTTTGGATTTTCTTTGGTAGGTGATGGATATTTGAGGTTGTGTAGAGGGTGGAGAGCAGTAGGTGTGGGTTCAACACTAGCTTGGACTGCTAGGTTGTCACCTTGAGCAATGAGCTCTAACATTTTGGGGACTAGGGCTGTTTCTACCCCTGAGAAGCCTACAATTGGCTTCTTCATAATTTTAAAGATGCGGGCTTCATCTGTCCCAATTTAAGAATATTACCTGTTTCCCTCAACTGTGAGCCCAGTTCACAGTTGAGAATGTGTTGAACATATCTAGGAAACATGTAGTATTCTAAGGAGTCTAAGTTTGCAAGTAAATTAGTATAAACAAATTGTGAATACCTGAACTTGACCCCCTGAATCATTCCATGAACTATAAAGGAGAGATCCTCAGGAATCTGGTCCCATCCACCATGCTTGTTTGATAAGATGTGGATAACCACATGGAGCAGGTATTTCCACTGGGATGAGACCTTCCCTTTCCTGAAGGTCTTTACAGAGAAATCTCCTTCATAGCCCATCTGCTCGAAGGAATGATTAACCGCTTCCTTTGGGAAGAACACTTCACCTTCTTCATCATCCAGCTGAAGATGTCGGTTGATGATGGCCGGAGTGATGAAGATTGTTCTCCCCTGCACTGTGGCAGACAGTGCCTTCTCCCCATCCATAATGACCTCTTGGCAGGTCTTCCAGAATTCAAGCAAGTGATCCTCATATAGATAGGATCAATGGTTAGGGAGGTGAAGTAGTGAGACAAAGACAAGAAACGGCAAACCTCTGAGAAATGAGGATCTTTGTCAGAGCATAACAGGGCAACCTGATTGTGTTGTCTGTGTAGCTGCATGGCAAAGTTAGGATCATTTCTGTGAGCAAGGTCAGCCATTGTGAGGTATCTCAGAGATGAAGAGAAAAAATGGGAAAGAAATTTCAGAGAGAAAGCTTTTGGTTTTAGGTTTGGAAGAAAAGCAGATGATAGAAGAGGGGGAAACCGTTGGGTTTATATGAGAGAGAAGGATTTCAGATAAAGTTTAATGAAAGAGGAAAAACTTTGAAATCCGTATGTCGGTCCCACCTCTGAAAAAGTAGTTTACCTTTTTGCTCAAAAAGTAGTTTTCTTGGAATTCGAAAAGCTTCCAAAGGTAATTTGTCTTCGGAAGTTTTGATTGAAAAAGCTTCCGAAGCTAAAATGGCTTCGGAAGAATTTTCCTGAGAGTCTTGAAGATTTATGCTTCGGAAGAGAAATAAACTCTTGGATGCTTTGTATAAGAATGAACAAAGCTTCCGAAAGTAATTTTGCTTCGGAAGGAAAAAGTCCTTAAAAATGAATAAGTGTCTAAGTTAAGAATTTTAAGCTTCGGAAGATAGATTTTGACTTTTCTGAAGGTAAAATCTCTTAGACAGTCATTTATTTTGAAGACATATTTTTCTTCCGAAGGTAAAACGTTATCTTCCGAAGTATCAGAAAATTTTCAAGAATCTAAGGAAAGTCTTCAAAAAGAGTTTTACATTCAAAGAAAACATGAGCTTATGAAAGTGATGAACTAGACAACTTAGGACACACAAATTTTTAAGAAGAAATAATTAGAATTAGTTTTAAGAAAAAGTCTACTCAAAGTTAATCATCCCAATAGCTGATATCAGATACTTAAATCTTGTTCATCAAAAGCTTTGTGAACAGGTCAGCATATTGTTCATCTGTGTGAACTTTGACTAGTTTAATTAATCCCTTTTCATAGTTATCTCTTATTAAATAACTGATGTGATGTGTTTGGTCCTTGAGTGCTGCACAGGGTTCTCAGTGATAGAGATAGCACTATTGTTGTCTATGTGGATAGGAGTCTCTTTGAAGTTAAATCCATAGTCTAGCATCTGATTTTGAATCCAAAGCACTTGAGCACAGCAGCTTGCAGCAGCAATGTATTCAGCCTCAGCAGTTGATGCAGACACACAGGATTGTTTCTTGCATTGCCATGAGACAACCCTTCCACCAAGGAATTGACATCCCCCAGATGTAGACTTTGCAGTCATGTTGCAACCACCATAATCACTGTCTATATAGGCATACAGATTGAAATTAGGATTCTTTGGATACCATAGACCAAGTGTTGAAGCACCTTTGAGGTATCTTAAAATCCTTTTCATAGTAATTAAGTGAGACATCTTAGGGTTTGCTTGATATCTTGCACAAATACATGTAGCAAACATGATATCAGGCCTGCTAGCTATAAGATACATAAGAGACCCAATCATAGCCCTGTATAAGTGCTCATCTACACACTCCCCCTCAAGATCTGGACCAAGGGAGTGGTTTCTGGCTATGGGTGTCTTAGCAATCTTACAATCAGTCATGTTGAATCTCTTGAGTATATCTTGAACATACTTTGACTGACTTATGAAGATGCCATCTTCAACCTGCTTCACTTGAATTCCCAGAAAGAAGTTGAGTTCTCCCATTGAACTCATTTCAAATCTGTCTTTCATCAGCTTTTCAAAGTCTTTACAGAGCTTTGAATTGGTTGAACCAAAGATGATGTCATCCACATATACTTGAACTAGCAGAATGTCTTTTCCTTGTCCTTTGATGAAGAGAGTTCCATCTATAGTACCTCTCCTGTATCCATGTTTACAGAGATACTCAGACAGTGTCTCATACCACTTCCTCGGTGCCTGATGCAGCCCATAAAGAGCTTTGTCAAGCTTGCAGACATAATCAGGATGATCAGGATCTACAAAACCAGGTGGTTTTTTGACATACACTTCCTCATCAATCACTCCATATAAGAAAGCACACTTTACATCAAGTTGATAGACTTTGAAATTCTTGGATGCAGCAAATGCCAGGAATATCCTAACAGCTTCTAGTCTTGCTACAGGAGCAAAGACATCAGTGTAATCAATCCCTTCTTCTTGTGTGTATCCTTGAACAACTAGTCTTGCCTTGTTCTTGATGATGATTCCTCTATCATCCTTCTTATTCCTAAAAACCCATTTGGTTCCAATGGTAGTCTTCCCATGAGGAAGAGGACAAAGGTTCCAACTTTCTGCCTTTTGAACTGAAGCAGCTCTTGTTGCATAGCTTCAACCCAACTTCCATCCTTTAGAGCCTCCTTAACTTTCTTTGGCTCTAACTGGGATAGAAAACAAGAGTGAAGACAAACATTTGCTTCATGGGTTTGCCCTCTTGTCTTTACCCCGGAGATAACATCTCCAATAATGTTTGTGGTAGGATGAGACTTGTGGATCCTTAGCTGAGGGATCACACCAAGTTGCTGAGATAGATCCAATTTGAGAAATTTAGATCTGGTCTTGAAGATTGATCCTCCACATTATCACACTTATCAAGATTAACTTGATCCAATGAGTGTGTGACATCATTGATGTTGTCATCTATGGTATGGTTATTAGCATCAAGAAATTCTTGATCACTATCACCATCACCATTGTTGTCTTCTGCAATTGATATGTCTTTATCTGGTTGAGAAGCCTCTGAGCTGGAATTTGAAGGCATGCCAGATGTATCAGCTGGATTTGTCATTGTTGTGCTGATAGAAACCTCATTTGCTGAAGTAGTTTCAACTGGAGCTAAAGGTGTGTGAGTTGAAGATCTTCCTAGCTCAAATCTTGGATCAGGATCACCTGTATTAAAATTTTCTGCAGATCCTGAAACATGCTCACAAGATTATTTAAAACAGTTGGTAACTAAATCAAGATCAAATAGCCAATCCGGACCAGAACCAGCCACACTGGGTGTGTGCTCATTGAAAGTCACATTGGCTGACTCCTCAATAATTCTAGTTCTGAGATTGTATACTCTATAAGCTTTAGCTTGGGAAGAGTATCCAATGAAGTGTCCATCGTCTGATTTCTCAGCAAACTTGGCAACTTGATCTTTGGTATTCAAGATGGTGCAGGGACATCCAAATGACCTGAGAAAACCAATGAAAGGTTTCCTCTTGTGCCAAAGTTCATAAGGAGTCTTACCATGTGTCTTAACTACTAAAACTCTGTTTTGCACATAGCAAGCAGTATTAACTGCCTCTGCCCAGAAGGTGATAGGCAGTTTAGAGTCAGACAACATAGTTCTTGTAGCTTCAATAAGTGTCCTGTTTCTCCTCTCAGCAACTCGTTTTGCTGAGGAGTCCTGGGAGCACTGTATTGTCTTGTAATACCATTTTCATCACAAAATGTATCAAGGATTTGGTTCTTGAATTCAGTTCCTTGATCACATCTTATGGTTTTGACCTTGTGATCACATTGATTCTCAATCTTTAAGATGAAATTCTTTAGAATCTCAGGAGTCTCATCTTTAGTTCTAAGGAAGAAGACCCAAGTGAATCTTGTAAAATCATCTGTGATCACTAGATAGTATAAGGTCCTTCCTAAACTCATTACACTGGTGGGGCCAAAGAGATCCATATGTAACAAGTGTAGGGGTGTAGTGATGGAGTTCATTTCCTTAGGCTTATGGGATGCCTTATGTTGCTTCCCTTTCAGGCATGCAACACAATGATCATCACTTGTAAACTCTTTCTTTGGCATTCCAATTACCAGATCATGCTTAATCAATTTATTCATGTTTTTAAAGTTTACATGGCACATTCTTTTATGCCATAGGAAAGACTCATCACTATTGGCTTTAGATAGAAAGCATGAAACTTCTCCAGAGGGAGATGTTTCTTGCAAATCCATCTTGTACATGTTCCCTTTCCTAGGGGCTCTGAGCAGGATGTGCTCATGAGGAATGACCATACCAGGCTTGAGAACAATACACTCATGCTCAGTAAAGAGCATGTTATGTCTTTGATCACAAAATTGGGATACACTCAGAAGATTGTACCCAAGCTCCTTAACAAAGTTTACCTTTTCAATGCTGAGCTTACCATTTGTGACCTTGCCCCTTCCAGAAATGTAACCACCTTCATCTCCTCCAAAAGCAACTGGTCCTCCATCAATTCTCTCAAAATTATGGAGTAGAGACCTATTGCCTGTCATGTGCCTGGAACAGCCACTGTCAATTATCCAGACGTTTCCGTTTGTCTTGAGCTGTTCCTGCACAAAAAAATGATTAGTTACATTTGGAAACCCAAGCCGTACTTGTCTTGGGCTCAGTAAGTGTAATAGAAGGTAATGCAACAGTAATAGATCCTATGGTTGTACTGTGAGGATCTTCAGCTATTGTTGATGGAGAAATTTCAGTCATTTGGTCTTTCTTAGACTTCCACACCACCTTTGGACTCTTGGACTTGACCTTCAAAACCTTTGAAGCTTTTGGAACTTCACAGGTTTTGATGACTGAACCTTCGGAAGATTCTGCAGTCACTGCAGCAGACTTCAGTGCTTCGGAAGAACTCCTTTCTTCCGAGACCAATTTTACTTCCGAAGGTAATTTTCCATTTACCTTCTTCTTTGATTTGGAGCTTCCGAAGGAAATAGACTTTCCTTCCGAAGCTAGAGACTTCTTGAGATTCTTTGAAGTCTTTGTATTGGTCATGTGGATGGTACTCCTAGGATTGTATGGGCAATCCTTAGCAATGTGAGAAGTATTTTCACACATGACACATAACATTTTCTTCTTCAAAAGAGTCTCCTTTTGAGAGCAAGACTGGCTTTGGTCACATCCCTTCTCCACTTCATCTTGGTAGATGCTGAGACAGTTCTTTTGGGCTGTGAACTGTTCTTGAAGTTTGATGGTCCAGGCTGTGCAGCAGTGGTACACAGCAGCCCAGTCTTCTTCTTGCTCTGAGATGATTTGAACATGAACCAGGACTCTTAGATGAGGAGTCTTGGTGATGTCTTCAGTCTTTACTACTTTGAAACCTGCAGAGATAAAAACTTGTTTCTGCTTAGCATCAAAAGTAGCCTTGATTTCTTGAGCCTTCTTTGCTTTCCTTTTGCTCTTCCTGATCAAGTTCTTTCTTTTGGACTTGGTCATCACAGATGATTTCTTCTCCTCAGAAGGATAGTGTCCCTTGGAAGAATCCTCTTCTTCACTCTTCTCAGAGGAATTCTTCACTATCACTTCTTCATCATCCTCACTTATAGGATCTATGAGAGGAAGCTCATCTTCACAAGTTCCACACCTAGGATATCTTACAGACAAGATTGTGTGTAGAGGAGCTATCTCATTTGATCCTAGTCCCTGTCTATTTTGATAGCACACTTTGTTGTGCAGGGATGAGGATATCATGTTTTTGAAGGTCTCTTCTTCAAGAACACTTTTCTCTGCCTTGGCTTTGCTGATCACAAGCTCAGCCTGGCACTCAGTCAATTTAGTTATGAGATCTTGGATCTGAGTTCTAAAATCTGTATGTTCATGTTTTAGTACTGAAATGGTTTTCTCCAAATCTTCTATTTTAACTTGTAATCATTTTCAGACTTTCTAAAATCAGATTTTAATATGTTTAATGACTCAAGATCGGATCTCATCTCTAAGTTGTAGGACCTGTATCTATTCACTTTAGCAATGCATTCAGGAGTACAGAGAAGTTCCAATACCTTGGCTTCATCATGGTCAGCCATCAGTGTTTGGTTTGGAGAAGCATCTTCCGCCTAAAAACTCCAGTCAAAGCCTCCTTCTTCAACAGCAACAGCAGCATGTTGCTTAGGCTTCTCAGACTAGGAGCTTTGTTAGTGTAGTTTGGTCTGGGTGGTGTTTGCCCCTATTTGCTTTAGGTGCCTTACACTCCCTAGCAAAGTGACCATAAGGTTACAGTTGTAACACTTAACTTTGCTTTTATCCAGCCAAACTTTCCACTGGTAGCATTGCTTGGAAATCTTCTTCATGTTCTCTTGTAGAACTTATTGGCTCTGTGAGTGAGGAGAGCCATCTGCTGAACTATCTCCATGTATTCCAGGTCATCTGGATGAATGCAGTCCAGGTCTTCAAGAGTGAAGAGATAATTCCCACAGCTTTCATCAGTAGACACAAAGGCCTGAGAAGAACTTGTCTCTTGGAATGGACTTCCTTGAGTAAAGTTTTCCCTTGGTGTCTCGGGAAGGTGATGAAGGACCCTTTTGTGAGTTGTCAAGGTAGCATAAGAGATGATGTTGGGGTTCTATGCTGTCCCTTTCAACCACATGAAGGGCTGAACCCATTTGATTGTTGGAGTTGCCAGATGAACCTTGTATGTTCATCTCCATCTGGTATCCACTGAGAATCCCATATAACTCTGTCAGAGTAAGAGTTTTAAGGTTCTCAGTCCTCTTGATCACCACACAATAGTGTGTCCATTGCCTAGGAAGTGAGGACATGAACTTCCTTACAATGTCTCTGTTCTCAAGAGGAACTCCTCCATCCACTAGGGTATCCACAATCTCAACATACCTGAAGTATTGTTGGGTCATGGTTTCACCTGCTTTAAAGGTGAAATTTTCAAACTGCTGCTTGATCGATCTTCTTGTTCTCCTTGGCTTCAGAGGAGCCTTCATACATCAGCTTCAGTGCATCCCATAGCTGTTTAGCTGTTTTGCACTTCTTAAAACCTCTGTATACAGAGTTTGGGAGAGCAGTCTGAAGAGCAGTCATGGCCTTCCTGTCAATCTCTACTCTTTTTCTATCTTCATCTGAGTAGTTGGCCATATCTTTAGGAATCATACCAGCACCAGTAGCAGAGGGGGTGCTGGGTATGAAAGGTCCATTTTCAACAGATTCCATATTCTTGAGTAAGAGACCTGATGAAGCCTTCCATCCTCATGCACCAGGTGTCAAAATCATCAAGAGTGATCAGTGGGGATTTGTTCATGGTTCCAGTCTCCATATCAGTCTTTGAGATGGAAGCCATTTGAAGAGTTTAGTTTTTTTGTGTGTGTGAGGGATCTTAAGATGGTTAGATCTTATATCAAGAGCCTGAATGCTCTGATACCAATTGCAGGATCATTTAAGGGTTTGAACACAATTACAACACAGCAACACAATGAGGAGATTATCTAAACTCTAATCAAACAGTAAACTGGGTTAACCAAAAGTGATACAAAGAACACAAGTAAAGCAAGAGACAGAACAGGAGAATATGGTTTTCAAGGATGCAGTATATTGCTTTCTCAAGTTCTTTTACAAGTGTTACAAAGTATATGAAAGATACAAGAAACTTGAAATACTTATACTACAACCTACAGCCGGCTATACTATGAAAGCCAGCTGGATACAATTGACTAGACACTAACAAAATCAATTGTAGAATCAAAAGGCATATCTGCCTTTTGACCTTGTGACCATGACATGCCATAGCTCACATCCTTATACATTACAAAAAGATAAAGTACATAAAGTGGAAAGTTTCAGAATCAAGACCTCAATGTACAGTTACCAAAAGCATGGACCTTTTCACCAACTCTTGTAAGTTGGTGACTTATCAGAGATGCAGCAGAAAAGGTGCTTTATGGAATAGTACATCAGATAAAGCATGTGTACTAAAAGTCTTCGGAAGAAATCTGTCTTCATAGGGTGAAGCTTCGGAAGACTTTGTCTCTTGAAGCTTCGGAAGACTTCATGTTTGGCTTCGGAAGATATTGGTCTTGGCTTCGGAAGATTTTACACTTAGAATGTTTTCTAATGTATTGTGTAAAACTTCCGAAGCATTCTTCACTTCAGTACTTAGTGCATGTTGCTGAGACACTTTGGATGTTTTGGGTTGCATCAGACTTAAGGAATCCTTACAGGGTTGTCTCATGGTAATGCAAGAAACAATCCTGTGTCTCTGCATCAACTGCTGAAGCTGAATACATTGATGCCGCTAGCTGTTGTGCTCAAGTGCTTTGGATTCAGAATCAAATGATAGACTATGGGTTAAATTTCAAGGAGACTCCAATCCACATAGACAACAACAGTGCTATCTCAATTACAGAGAATCCTGTGCAGCACTCAAGGACAAAGCACATCAATATCAGGTATCATTTAATAAGAGATAATTATGAAAATGGATTAATTAAACTAGTCAAGGTTCACACAGATGAACAATATGCTGATTTGTTTACAAAAGCTTTTGATGAACAAAGATTTAAATATCTAATATCAGCTATTGGGATGATCAACCTTGCGTAATTTTTCTTAAAACTAATTCTTATTATTTCTTAAAAATGTGTGTTCTAAGTTGTCTAGTCCATCATCTTTATAAGCTCATGTTTTCCTTGGATTAACAACTCTTTCTCTGAAGACTTTCCTTAGATTAATTGATGATTTTATACTTCGGAAGTTATGCATTTTAACTTCGGAAGAAAATCATACCTTCAAAATATTTAACTGTCTAAGAATTTACCTTCGGAAGAGATTTCAATTTTATCTTCCGAAGCTTAAATAGTTTTCTTAGACACTTACTTATTTTCAAGGACCTTTTCCTTCCGAAGCAAAAAATTAACTCTCGGAAGCTTTGTTGATCTCTACACAAAGCACTCAAGTCTTAATTCTTTCTTCCGAAGCAAAATCATCAAATAATCTCAGGAAATTCTTCCGAAGTCATTTTAGCTTCGGAAGCTTTTTCATTAAAACTTCCGAAGATAATTAACCTTCGGAAGCTTTTTGACTTCCAAGAAAACTACTTTTCGAGCAAAAAAGTAAACTACTTTTTTAGAGGTGGGACCGACATCCGGATTTCAAAGTTTATCCTCTTTTATTAAACTTTATCAGAAATCCCTCTCTCATATAAACCCAACGGTTTCCCCCTCTTCTATCATCTGCTCTTCCTCCAAACCTAAAAACCCAAAATTTCTCTCTGAAATTTTTTCTTTCTTTTTTCTTCATCTCTAAATTACCTCACAATGGCTAACCTTGCTCACAGAAATGATCCCAACTTTACCATGCAGCTACACAGACAACACAATCAAGTTGCTATGTTATGTTCTGACAAGATCCTCATTTCTCAAAGGTTTGCTATTTCTTGTCTCTGTCCAACTACTTCACCTCCCTGACCATTGATCCTCCACTCTATGAGGATCAGTTGCTTGAATTCTGGAAGACCTGCCAAGAGGTCATTATGGACGGGGAGAAGGCAATGTCTACCACAGTGCAGGGGAGAACAATCTTCATCACTCCGGCCATCATCAACCGACATCTTCAGCTGGATGATGAAGAAGGTGAGGTGTTCTTCCCAAAGGAAGCTGTAAATCATTCCTTTGAGCAGATGGGGTATGAGAGAGATTTCTCTGTAAAGACCTTTAGGAAAGGGAAGGTCTCATCCAAATGGAGATTCCTGCTCCATGTGGTCATTCACAGCTTATCAAACAAGCATGGTGGATGGGACCAGATTCCTGAAGATCACTCCTTCAAAGTCCATGGAATGGTTCAAGGGGTCAAATTCAGGTACTCTTAGTTTGTTTATACAAATTTGCTTGCTAATTTAGACTCCTTAGAGCATTACATGTTTCCTAGATATGTCCAGCACATTCTTAACTGTGAATTGGGCTCATAGTTAAGGGAAACAGGTAACATTCTTAAATTGGGACAGATGAAGCCCGACATCTTTAATACACTGAGAAAGTCCACTGTTGGATTCTCTGGGGTAGAAACAGCCCTAGTCCCAAAAATGTTAGAGCTCATTGCTCAAGGTGACAACCTAGTAGTACAAGCTAGTGTTGAACCCACACCTGCTACTTTCCAACCACCTACACAGCCTCAAATCTCCATCACCTATCAAAGAAAATCCAAACGAACCCCTGCTCAGACTATTCAGTCTGTGGAGGCCCCCATACACTCACCCATACAGGAAGAAATGGATACTGGAGCTCCCACTTCTCCTGAGGAGCAGACCACTCCTATCTTTTCAAAAATCAGTGCTGAGGTTCCTCATGCTCAGCCTGATGAGCTCATTAGCCTTACTGCCTTAAGCCATCACTCTGAGTCTCAACACTCAAGTGATCAACCTTTAGGGGACAGTTACCATCCCCAGCCTATAGACCTCAATCAACCAATTCCCAACCTTGACTTCTATACTGATGAAGATCTAGGTTTCAGTGAGTATAATGAGTCTCTCTTCTTCTCCCCTACTCAAAGAAAGATGAATACTCCTGAGTCTCCTACATCTATCCCACATCAGTCACCTACAACTGAGGTGGACACTCCTGAACTTGTTCAGGATGTCCATATGGAAGAGGGTCTCACTTCTGCAAGTGATTATATCATTAAGACCTCAACCATGGCAACTCAGCCTACTGACATCTCAATGAGACTGCCAGTAAGCAGAGGAAATCCAGTGGCCAAGAACTTAGAACTGGTCATAAGAGAAAGGACTCTGGTCCAATCTTCTCCACCCCTAGTGATTCTTCTGATGAAGATGAGGGGGATCTGAGACTAAAAGTGCAACAACTATCCAAAACATGCACTTATTTAGTCTCAAAGGTCAGTCACCTTGAATCTCAGGTGACTACCTTAAATAATAGGATCAATGATCAGCAACTTGAGATTTCATATCTTAAGGAAAAACTAGTTGGGAGACCCTTAAGGAGAGCTCAACCAGGAACACAAGAACCTATGGATGTGATTGATCTATCCTCCAGCTCACCTATGCAAGTGGGTGATGCTACCAAAAAGGGGGAGAAAGTCCTTACAGCCACAGAACCTGGGTGTTCCTCTGAGAGAATGGACATTAAGGACTCACCATCCTCACTTGCAACTGTGCATTCTCAGCAACCTCCTCTAGTTCATATTGATATGGACTACACAGACTCCTTCATATAGAGTCTGTTTGAGGATGGGATACCAAGGGCTATGTCACCTTCATCATCCTTCAATCACATCATTGGATGGAGGTATGACAACAACTGGAAGGCCCTCATCATCATAAGAGTTCAAGGATAGCAAGAAGTCTTTAATTTTCAGAACCTTGACTACTATGAAGGTCTGGATCTAGTCAACATGCCACTTGTTAACCCAAGCCAATCAAGACAAGCTGACAGAATAGCTAAAAGAATCCAAGACAGGATCATTGCAGAGTTCAGCCTAAGAAGGAGACTAAGGTAATCAGGCAATGTCATCGGTCAACTGGATGTTGAGGTAGACCCTAAGATTAGCTTCATAGGGAAACCTTGACTGAAGGCCCAGTGACAGAACCTGAGAGCCCTGTCTCATCATCTCCAACTGCTGCAGAGATCCATATTCATTCTGAGACACCTGCTGGTGAAGGTGCTTCTCAACCACTCTCTGGCCTGAGCTCAGATGCTGCAACGAGCAATAAAGGCCAAAGCTCTCTCCACCCTGAGTCACAAAGGTCTGTGAGTGACAAAGGGAAAAGAAAATGACATCTGAGGAGATTGAGGAGGAGGAGAGAGAGAGAGGAAAAGGAGGCTAAGGGGAGAAGGTTCCTCTACTGAGTCTTCAAGACTCATGGAGTCTGCAATCAGGGCTGCCCCCAGACCAGATACTCAGAATGATGAGTTAAGGGCAGTCAGGATCAACTATCTACAGACTAGGAACTATGACATAGATAATATCATTTCTCTCCCCTTGGATGAATTGAATGAGCTGGTTGATCTGGAAAGGTCAAGAGAGAAGAAGGAGGTAGAAGATGCAGAACTCCTAGTAGAGATCAAAGAAGAAAGAAAAAGAAAAAGACTGTACAGAGGTATGTCTACCCTCTCACCAGTTTAAGAAAGCCCTAAACAAGAGGATGTGGTTCAACAAGAACCTCAGGTAGATAAGGAAGAAGACAGAATCAAGATGATTAACTACTTGAGTGCCACAGGTCTCTATCAGGCAGATGCACTCCTTCCCTTACCTTATGACTATGTTGAGTTTGAGTATTTAAAACAACTTGAGCTTGAGTTAGTCAAGGAAAGAAAGACAACAAAGAGGAAGATGAGGGAAGAAGCTGCAAAGTCAAGAGCCATCATCCAAAAGAGCATGAAGAAGTCTGCTGATAGGTAGAGGATGATGAGCTTCTTGAAGCTGTATGGATTCTCTGGAAGGAGACTTGGACCCATGTCTCTATCCACTATGGATGAGCATATCAGGGTAATCAAGCAGAAGATTAAGAGTGGATTGCTCACTGACTTACACTCCACTCCAAGTCAAGCCCCACCTGAAGTGGAGGTTAAGGTTGAACAAACAGACACAACACAACCCGGACCTCCTGCTAATGCTCAGCAAGCTTCATCTTCTGATCCACAACAGGGTCAACCTCCCTCTCCTTCTGAGCCTGAGAGAGAGGAAGTCCCAACTGAGAGAGACAATGAAGATCAATCTGGTGCTGCAGGCCAGTCTTCTCAGTTAAAATTTGGAAAGAGAAAGAAGAGGATGGCTTCTAAACCAAAGTCTAAGAAGAAGAAGAAGCCTGCATCCCCTTCTGAACCTCAGGATGAGTCAGAACATCCTGAGGATGTGCAGCCAGAGGATGCTCAACCAACTCCAACTTTAGTAGCTCCTCTAGCATCAGGAAGACCCATCTTGTCTTGGACATACACCATAAATCCAGAAAGGTAGCATGTTATTAGAGATCAAGGCATTGAAGACATTTATACATGGCAAGATATGTTTCAGTTGCCTCTGCATGACCTCTTTGACATGAGAAGAACTTTGACAGCCTGAAGGATCCTGATCATCTTATGAAGAAAGGAATGGTGATCATCCTAATGAGGACTGTTAATATCTGAAGTTTTCTAAGTGTTTTGGTAGCATCAGCCTAGGGGGAGTTTGTAGAGATTAATGAAGAGACTGATGCAACCTAAACATCTTTAGTCTTTCCTGCATGCTGCACAAGTGCATTGAAGTGGAATGCTTCGGAAGTTTCACATGTGCAACAGAATACTTAAGTGTGAAATCTTCTGATGCCAAGACCAACATCTTCCGAAGCCAAAGATGAAGTCTTCCGAAGCCTCAGAGACAAAGTCTTCCGAAGCTTCAAGTTCATGAAGACAGATTTCTTCCAAAGACTTTTAAGATATGCTTTATCTGATGTACTGTTCCATAAAGCTGGACACCTTTCCGCTGCAACTCTGCAAGTCACCAACTAACATGGTTTAGTGAAAAGGTCCATGCTTTTGGTAACTGTACATTGAGGTCTTGAGTCTGTAACTTTCTACTTTATGTACTTTATGTACTTTATCCTTTTTGTAAAAGATAAGGATGTGAGCTATGGCATGTCATAGTCACTAGTCAAAAGGCAATCTGCCTTTTGACTCTACAATTGATTTTGTGTGTGTCTAGTCAATGTATCCAGCTAGCTTTCAAAGTATAGCCGGTGTAGGATGTTGTATAAGTATCTGATGTTCTTGTATCTTTCACATATGCTTTGTAACACTTGTAATAGAACATAGAGAAAGTAATATACTGCATTCTTGAAAACCATACACCTGTGTTCTTTATGTTCTGTCTCTTACATTACTTGTGTTCTTAGTGTCTTATCTTGGTTAATCCAGTTTACTGTTTGATTAAAGTTTGGTTAATCTCTTATTGTGTTGTTGTGTTGTAATTCACACCCTTTAATGATCCTGCAATTAGTCAAATTAATCTCCTATTTATGTTGTTGTGTTGTAAGTGACCACCCTTCACCGGTCCTGCATTTGGTATCAGAGCATTCAGGCTCTTGATATAAAATCTCACCATCTTTAGATCCCTCACACACATAAATAATAAACTTTTCAAATGGCAGCCATTTCCAAAACTATTATGGAAACTGGAACCATGAACAGATCCCCACTGATCACACTTGATGACTTTGACACCTGGTGTCAAAGAATGGAATTTTTCATTAGGTCTCTAGATTCAAGAATGTGGGAGTCTATTGAGTATGGACCTTACATACCAAGCACTCCCTCTGCTACTGGTGATGGTATGATCCTCGAGGCTATGGCTAACTACTCAGATGAAGATCGAAAAAGAGTAGAGATTGAAAACTCTGTGTATAGAGGTTTCAAAGAAATGCAAAATAGCTAAGAAGCTGTGGGATGCATTGAAACTAATGTATGAGGTTTCTTCTTAAGCAAAGGAGAACGAGAAAGATCTCCTGAAGTAGCCAGTTTGAAAATTTCACCTTTAAAGCAGGTGAGACCATGACTCAACAATAATTCAGGTATGTTGAGATTGTGGATACCCTTGTGGATGGAGGAGTTCCTCTTGAAAATAGAGACATTGTAAGGAAGTACATGTCCTCACTTCCTAGGCAGTGGACACACTAATGTGTGGTTATCAAGAGAACTGAGAACCTGAAAAACTCTCCTCTAACTGAGTTATATGGGATTCTCAGTGACTACCAGAGGGAGATGCACTTGCAAGGTTCATCTGGAAACTCCAACAATCAAATGGGTTCAGCCCTTCATGTGGTTGAAAGGGATAGCACAGAACCCTAACATCATCTCATATGCTACCCTGACAACTCACAAAAGGGTCCTTTCATCACCTTCCCTGAGACACCAAGGGAGAACTACACTTAAGGAAGCCCATTGTGTCTTCTGATGAAAGTTGTGGCAGCTCTCTTTTCACCCTTGAAGACCTGGACTGTATCCATCCAGATGATCTGGAGTACATGGAAATAGTCTAGTAGATGGCTCTTCTCACTCACAGAGCCAAGAAGTTCTACAAGTGGACTAGAAAGCAATGCAAGTAGTGGAAAGTTTGGGCTGGATAAAAGCAAAGTCAAGTGTTACAACTGTAACTTGATGGGCCACTTTGCAAGGGAGTGTAAGGCACCAAGAACGAATGGTGGCCAAGCACAATCCAGACCAAACTACGCTGACAAGGCTACCCAGAATGAGAAGCCAAAGCAACAAGCTGCAATTGTTGTTAAAGAAGGAGGCTTTCACTGCAGCTTTCAGGTGGAAGATGCTTCTCCAACCCAAGCACTAATGGCAGATCATGATGAAGCCAAGGTATTGGAACATCTCTGTAACCCTGAATGCATTGCTAAAGTTAACAAATACAGGTCCTACAACTTAGAATGAGATCTGATCTTGAGTCCTTAAACATCTTAAAAGCTGATTTTAGAAAGTCTGAAAATGATTATAAACTAAAGATAGAGGACTTAGAGAAAACTATTTCAGTTCTAAAACATTAGCATACATATTTTAGGACTCAGATCAAGGATCTCATAACTAAGATGACTGAGTGCCAGGCTGAGCTTGTGATCATCAAACCCATGGCAGAAAAGTGTGTTCTTGAAGAAGAGACCTTCAAGAACATGATATCCTCATCCCTACACAACAAGGTGTGTTATCAGAACAAGCAGGGATTAGGATCTAATGAGATAGCTCCTCCGCACACAATCTTGTCTGTAAGATCACCAAGGTGTGGAACTTGTGAAGATGAGCTTCCTCTCATAGACCCCATAAGAGAAGAGGATGAAGAAGTGATAGTGAAGAATTCCTCTGAGAAGAGTGAAGAGGAGGGTTCTAAGAAGGGCCACTATCTTTCTAAGGAGAAGAAGAAGACTATGATGACCAAGTCTATGAGAAAGAACTTGATCAGAAAGAGCAAAAGAAAAGCTAGGAAGGCTCAAGAGATCAAGGATACTTTTGACTCTAAGCAGAAACAAGTTTTTATTTCTGCAAGGTTTGAAGTAGTGAAGACTGAAGACATCAGTCTATACTCTTCTGCTAAGAGTTCTGGTTCATGTTCAAATCATCTCAACACCAAGAAGAAGGCTGATCTGTTGTGTACCACTACTACACAGCCTGGACCATCCAACTCCAAGAAAAGTCCTCAGTCCAAAAGGACTATCTTAGCATCTGCAAAGATGAAAGTGGAGAAGGGATGTGACCAAAGTCAGTCTTGTTCTCAGCAGAAGGCTCTTGGGAATAAGAAAATGGAGTGTGTCATGTGTGAAAGTACTACTCATCTTGCTAAGGATTGTCCATGCAATCCTAAAGGTACTCTTCACATGACCAAGACAAGATTTCCAAGAGTTCCAAGAAGATTCAAGCTTCGAAAGGAAAATCTGTTTCCTTTGGAAGCTCCAAAACTAAGAAGAAGGCAAGTGGAAAGTTACCTTCGGAAGAGAATTTGGTCTCGAAAGGATGGAATACTTCCAAAGCACTGAAGTCTGCTGTAGTGTTTGCAGAATCTTCCGAAGGTTCCATCATCAAAACTTCCAAAGTATCAAAAGCTTCCGAAGTGTTGAAGTTCAAGTACAAACTTCCAAAGGTGGTGTGGAAGTCAAAGAAAGACCAAGTGACTGGATGTTCTACATCAACTACAGCTCAACATTCTCATAGCACAACTATAGGATCTATTACTGTTGCATTACCTTCTATTTCTCTTAGTGAGCCCAAGACATGTAAGGCTTGGGTTTCCAAATGTAACTAATCATTTTTTTGTGCAGGGACAGCTCAAGACAAACAGGAATGTATGGATTGTTGACAGTGGTTGTAATGACAAGCAATAGGTCACTACTCCAAAACTTTGAAAGGATTGATGGAGGGTCAGTTGCTTTTGGAGGAGATAAAGATGGTTACATTTCTGGAAGGGGAAAGCTCGCAAATGGTAAGCTCAGTATTGAAAAGGTAAACTTTGTCAAGGAGCTTGGGTACAATCTTCTGAGTGTATCCCAATTTTGTGATCAGAGTCATAACATGCTCTTTACTGAGCATGAGTGCATTGTTCTCAAGCCTAGTGTGGTCATTCATCATGAGCATATTCTGCTTAGAGCCCCCAGAAAGAGAACATGTACTAGATGGACTTGCTAGAAACATCTCCCTCTGGAGAAGTTTCATGCTTTCTGTATAAAGACAATAGTGATGAGTCTTTCCTATGGCATAAAAGAATGTGCCATGTAAACTTTAAAAACAAGAATAAACTGATTAAGAATGATTTGGAAACTGGAATGCCAAAGAAAGAGTTTACAAGTGATGATCATTGTGTTGCATGCCTGAAAGGGAAGCAACACAAGGTATCTCAGAAGCCTAAGGAAAGGAACTCCATCACTACACCCCTACACTTGTTACATATGGATTTCTTTGGCCCCACTAGTGTAATGGGTCTAGGAAGGACCTTTTATTGTTTAGTGATCACAGATGACTTTACAAGATTCACTTAGGTCTTCTTCCTTAGAACTAAGGATGAGACTCCTAAGATTCTGAAGAATTTCATCCTAAAGATTAAGAATCAATCTAATCACAAGGTCAAAACCATAAGATGTGATTAAGGAACTGAATTCAAGAACCAAATCCTTGATGCATTTTGTGATGAAAAAGGTATTACAAGACAATACAGTGCTCCCAAGACTCCTTAGCAAAATGGTGTTGCTGAGAGGAGAAATAGGACACTGATTGAAGCTGCAAGAACCATGTTGTCTGACTCTAAGCTGCCCATCACCTTCAGGGCAGAGGCAGTCAACACTTCCTGCTATGTGCAAAATAGAGTTTTAGTGGTTAAGACTTATGGCAAGACTCCTTATGAACTTTGGCACAAGAGGAAACCTTTCATTGGTTTTCTCAGGTCATTTGGATGTCCTTGCACCATCTTGAATATCAAAGATCAAATTGCCAAATTTGCTAAGAAATCAGATGATGGACACTTTATTGGATACCTCTTCCCAAGCTAAGGCTTATAGAATATATAATCTCAGAACTAGAATTGTTAAGGAGTCAGCCAATGTGACTTTCAATGAACACACGCCCTGTGTGGCTAGTTCTAGTCCTGATTGGTTGTTTGATCTTGATTTAGTTACCAACTATTTTATCAAATCTTGTGAGACTGTTTCAGGATCTGTAGAAAAATTTCCTACAGGTGATCCTGATCCATGATTTGAGCTAAGAAGATCTTCAAGCAACAAATCTTTAGCTCCAGTTGTAACTACTTCTGCAAATGAAGTTTCTATCAGCACCTCAATTACAAACTCAGCTGATACATTTGAGATGCCTTCAACTTCCAGCTCATATGCTCCAAAACCAGATAAAGATACTTCAAATGTAGAAGAAAATAATGGAGGTGGTGACAGTGATCAGGAATTTCTTGATGCTGATAACCATTCCATAGATGACAACATCAATGATTTCACACACTCATTGGATCAAATATCTCTTGATAAGTGTGCTGATATGGTGGGAGAAACATCTATTCCAGATCTAAATTTCTTTAATTTAGATCTCTCTAAGAAACTTGCTGTGATCTCTCAGTTAAGAATCCACAAGTCTCACCCTACCACAAACATCATTGGAGATGTTGACATAAGGGTAAGAACAAGAGGACAAACTCATGAAGCAAATGTTTATCTTCACTCTTATTTCTTATCCCAGATAGAGCCAAAGAAAATTGATGAGGCTCTGAAGGATGGAAGTTGGGTTGAAGCTATGCAACAGGAGTTGATTCAATTCAAAAGATAGAAAGTTTGGAACCTTTGTCCTCTTCCTCATGGGAAGACTACTATAGGAACCAAATGAGTGTTTAGGAACAAGAAGGATGATAGAGGCATTATCATCAAGAATAAAGCTAGACTAGTTGTTCAAGGATACACACAAGAAGAAGAGATTGACTACACTGATGTCTTTGCTCATGTAGCAAGACTAGAAGTTGTTAGGATATTATTAGCATTTGCTGCATCCAAGAACTTCAAGGTCTATCAACTTGATGTCAAGTATGCTTTTCCTTATGGAGTGATTGATGAAGAGGTATATGTCAAACAACCACTTGGTTTTGCAGATCCTGATCATCCTGATTATGTCTGCAAGCTTGAAAAAGCTCTTTATGGGTTGTATCAGGCACCCAAGAAGTGGTATGAGACTCTATCTTAGTATCTCTGCAAACATGATATAGAAGGGGTACTACAGATGGAACTCTCTTCATCAAAGGATAGGAAAATGACTTAATTCTAGTTTAAGTATATGTAGATGACATCATCTTTGGTGCAACTAATCCAAAACTCTACAAAGACTTTAAGAAGCTGATGAAGGATAGATTTGAAATGAGTGCCATGGGGGAAATCAATTTCTTTCTGGGAATTCAAGTGAAGCAAGTTGAAGATGGCATCTTCATTAGTCAGTCAAAGTATGTTCAAGACATACTCAAAAGGTTCAACATGACTGATTGTAAGATTGCTAAGACACCCATAGCTAGAAATCACTCCCTTGGACCTGATCTTGAGGGGGAGTGTAGATGAACACTTATACAGGGCTATGATTGGGTCTCTTATGTATCTTACTGCTAGCAGGCCTGATATCATGTTTGCTACATGTATTTGTGCAAGATATCAAGCTAACCCTAAGATGTCTCACCTTATCACTATCAAAAGGATTCTAAGATACCTTAAAGGTGCTTCAACACTTGGTCTGTTGTATCCAAAGAATTTTGACATTAATCTGTATGCCTATATAGATAGTGATTATGGTGGTTGCAACATGACTGCAAAGTCTACGTCTGGGGGATGTCAGTTTCTTGGTGGAAGGGTTGTCTCATGGCAATGCAAGAAACAATCCTGTGTCTCTGCATCAACTGCTGAAGCTAAATATATTACTGCTGCAAGCTGCTATGCTCAAGTGCTTTGGATTCAAAATCAGATGCTTGACTATGGATTAAACTTCAAGGAGACTCCCATTCACATAGACAACAACAGTTCTATCTCCATCACAGAAAATCCTGTGCAACACTTAAGAACCAACACATCAACATCATGTATCATTTAGTTAGAGATAATTTTGAAAAGGGATTAATTAAACTAGTCAAAGTCCACACAAATAAACAATATGCTAATCTGTTTACAAAGGCTTTTGATGAACAAAGATTTAAATATCTTATATTAGCTATTGGGATGATAAACTTTGAGTAGGTTTTTCTTAAAACTAATTCTTATTATTTCTTAAAATCAGTGTGTCCTAAGTTGTCTAGTTCATCACTTTCATAAGCTCTTATTTTCTTTGGATGAAAATCTTTTGAATACTTTCCTTAGATTTTTGAAAATTTTGATCCTTTGGAAGATATGCTTTTATCTTCGGAAGAAAATCACGCCTTCAAAACAGATAGCTGTCAAATAAATTTACCTTCTGAAGAAATTTCTGAAATATCTTCCAAAGCTTAATACTTGTCTCAGACACTTATGTCTTTTCAAGGACTAGTTTCTTCCGAAGCAAAATTAACTCTCGGAAGCTCTGTTCCTTTGAAAAAAGCATTCAAGTTTTAGTTTTTCTTCCGAAGCAAAATTTTCACAACTCTTAGGAAAATCTTACAAAGTCATTTTAGCTTCGGAAGCTTTTTCATCAAAACTTCCGACGATAATTTACCTTCGGACGCTTTTTGACTTCCAAGAAAACTACTTTTTTAGCAAACGCAACTACTTTTTCAGAGGTGGGACCGACTTCCGTATTTCAAAGTTTATCCTCTTTCATTAAACTTTATCTAAAATCCTTTTTCACATATAAACCAACGGTTTTCCCCTCTTTCTATCATCACCTTCTTTCCTCCAAACCTAAAACCCCAAAATTCTCTTTAAATTTACTTTCTTGCATCTTTCTTCATCCTTAAGCTTCCTCAAAAAGGCCAACCTTAACCACAGAAATGATCCAAACTTCTCCATGTAGTTACACAGGCAACATAACCAAGTTGCTCTATTACACTCTGAGAAAGATCCTTATTTCTCAGAGGTTTGCCATTTCTTAACTCTATCTAACTACTTCACCTCCCTAACCATTGATCCTACTCTATATGAGGATCAACTGCATGAATTTTGGAAGACCTGCCAAGAGGTCATCATGGATGAGGAGAAGGCACTGTCTGCCACAGCGCAAGGGAGAACAGTCTTCATCACTCCGACCATCATCAACATGCATCTTCAGCTGGATGATGAAGAAGGTGAGGCGTTCTTCCCCAAAGAAGTTGTTAACCAGTCCTTCGCGTAGATGGGCTATGAGGGAGACTTCTCTGTCAAGACCTTCAGGAAAGGGAAGGTCTCCTCCCAATGGAAATTCCTGCTCCATGTGGTTATTTGTAGCTTATCAAACAAGCATGATGGCTGGGACCAGATTCCTGAGGATATCTCCTTCATTGTTCATGGGATGGTTCAGGGAGTCAAGTTTAGGTACTCTCAATTTGTTTATACAAATCTGCTTGCAAACTTGGACTCTTTAGAGTACTATATGTTCCCTAGATATGTTCAATACATTCTTAATTGTGGAATGGGCTCATAGTTAAGGAGAATAGGTAATACTCTTAAATTAGAACAGATGAAGCCTGACATCTTTAAAATACTAAGAAAGCCTACTGTTGGCTTCTCTAGGGTAGAAACAGCCCTTGTCCCAAAAATGTTAGAGCTCATTGCTCAAGGTGACAACCTAGCAGCATTACCTAGTGTTGAACCCACACTTTCTACATCCTAACCACTTCAACAGCCACAAATCACTGTCACCTACCAAAGAAAACACAAACGAACCCCTACTCAGACTACCCAGTCTGTGCAGGTCCCTATATACTCACCCAAACAGGAAGAAGTGGACACCAGAGCTCCTACTTCTCCTGAGGAGCAAACCACTCCCATTCCTTCAATGATCAGTGTTGAGGTTCCTCATGCTCAGCCTGATGAGCTCATAAGCCCAATGCCTTAAGACATCACTCTAAGTCTCAACACTCAAGTGATCAACCTTCAGGGGACAGTTACCATCCCCAGCCTTTGGACTTAAACCAACCAATCCCTAACCTTGACTTCTATACTGATGAAGATCTAGGATTCAATGAGTACCATGAGTCTCTCTTCTTTTCCCTTACTCAAAGAGAGATGAGTGCTCCTGAGTCTCCTACTTCTAGACCACATCAGTCACCTACTACTGAGGTGGACACTTTTGATCCTGTTCGGGATGTCCATATGGAAGAGGCTCTCACTTTTGCAAGTGTTTCCATCATTAAGACCTCAACCATGGCAACTCAGCCCACTGACACCTCAACTGAGGCTGCCAGTGAGCAGAGGAAATCCAGCAGCAAAGAACTGAAGCTGGTGATAAAAGAGAGGAGTCTACTCCAATCATCTCAACCCCCAATGATTCTTCTGATGAAGATGAGGGGAATTTAAGACTAAAGGTGCAAAAACTATCCAAAACATGCACCTATTTAGTCTCCAAGGTTAGTCATCTTGAATCCCAAGTGACTACCTTGCAAAACAGGGTCAATGATCAACAACTTGAGATTTCTTATCTTAAGGAAAAACTAGTTGGGAGACCTTTAAGAGGAGCTCAACTAGGAACACAAGAACCTATGGATGTGATTGACCTAACTCCTAGCTCACCTATACAATAGGGTGATGCTACCAAAAAAAGGGAGAAAGTCATTACAATCATAGAACCTAGGAGTTCTTCAGAGAGTGTGGACATTGAGGACTCACCATACTCACTTGAAATTAAGAACACTTAAAAAATTCCTCAGGTTCACATTGATGTGGACTCTATAGACTCCTACATACAGAGTCTGTTTGAGGAAGGAATACCAAGGGCTATGTCATATCCACCAACTTCAAATCATATCATTGGGTGGAGGTATGATAACAACAGAAGAGCCCTCATCATTCTTAGAGTTCAAGGGCAGTAAGAGGTCTTCAATTTAGACCTTGAACTTCTATGAAGGTCTGGATCTAGTCAACATGCCACTTGTCAATCAAAACCAATCAAGACAAGCTGACAGGCTGGCTCAAAGAATCCAAGACAGAATCACTGCAGAGTTCAGCTTCAAAAAGAGACTAAGGCAATCTAGCAATGCCATCGGTCAATTGGATGTTAAGGCAGACCCAAAGATTAGCTTCATAGGGGAAACCTTGACTGAAGGCCCAATGGCAGAACCTGAGAGCCCTGTCTTATCATCATCAACTGCTATAGAGATTCATACCCTTTTTGAGACACCTACTGGTGAAGGTGCTTCTCAACGTCTCTCTGGCCAGAGCTTGGAAGCTACACCAAGCAATGAAGGCCAAAGCTCTCTCCACCCTAAGTCACAAAGGTCTGTGAGTGACAAAGGGAAAAGAAAGATGACATTTGAGGAGATTGAGGAGGAGGAGAGAGAGGGAGGAAAAGGAAGCTGAGGGGAGAAAGTTCCTCTTCTGGGTCTACAAGACTCATGGAGTCTGCTATCAGGGTTGCCCCCAGACCAAACACTCAGGATGATGAGATAAGGGTAGTTAGGATAAACTACTTGCAGACCAGGAACTATGACATTGACAATGTCATTTCTCTCCCCTTAGAGGAGTTAAATGAACTGGTTGACAGAGAAAGGTCAAAGAAGAAGAAAGAGGCAAAAGATGCTGAGCTACTTGTACAAATAAAAGAAGAAAGAAGAAAGAAAAGATTATATAAGCATGTGTGCATTCTCTCCCCAGTTCAAGAAAGTCTTGCACATGAGGATGTGGTTCAACAAGAACCTTAGGTAGACAAAGAAGAAGACAGGATCAAGATGATCAACTACCTGAGTGCCACGAGCCTATATTAGGCAGATGCACTTCTTCCCTTATCCTATGACTGTGTTGAGTTCTAGTATCTCAAACAACTTGAACTTGAGATAGTCAAGGAAAGAAAGACAACTAAAAGGAAGCTAAGGGAAGAAGCTGCTAAATCAAGATCCATCATCTAGAAGAGCATGAAGAAGTCTGCAGACAGGCAGAGGATGATGAGCTTCTTGAAGTTGTATGGATTCTCCGGAAGGAGACTTGGCCCTATGTCTCTATCCACTATGGATGAGCATATCAGGGTAATCAAGCAGAAGATCAAGAGTGGAGAGTTGATTGACTTACACTTCCCTCCAAGTCAAGCTCCACTTGAAGTAGAGGTTAAGGTTGAAAAACCAGAGACAACACAACTTGAACCTCCTACTGAATCTCAGCAATCTTCATCTTCAACTCCTCTCCTTCTGAACCTGTGAGAGAGGAAGACCCAACTAAGAAAGACAAACAAGATCAATAAGGTGATGCAGGCCAGTCTTCTTAGTTAAAAGGAACAAAGAGAAAGAAAAGGATGGCTTCATAACCAAAGCCAAAGAAGAAGAAAGAAAATCCTTTTTTGAACCTCAGGATGAGTTAGAACATCCTAAGGGTGTGCAACCAGAGGATGCTCCATCAACTCCCAATCAAGCAGCTCATCTAGCATCAGGAAAACCCATCTTGTCCTGGACATACACCACAAATCCAGAAAGATGGCATGTCATTAGAGATCAAGGCATTGAGGATGTCTACACATGGCAAGACATGTTTAATCTGGCTTTGCATGATCTGTTTGACATGAGAAGACACTTTGAGAGTCTAAGTGATCCTAATCATCTTATGAGGAAAGGGATGGTCATCATCACAATGAGGACTTTTGATATTTGAAGTCTTCAAGGTGTTTTGCTAGCGTCAGCCTAGGGGGAGTTTGTAGAGATTATATAAAGAGGCTGATGCAACTCAAACACTTAGTTTCCTGCATGCATGCACAAGTGCATTGAAGAAGAATGCTTCAGAAGTTTCACATATGCAACATAAATATTCTAAGTGTGAAATCTTCCTAAGCCAAGACCAATATCTTCCGAAGCCAAAGATGAAGTCTTTCAAAGCTTCATAGACAAAGTCTTCCGATGCCAACACTTGAAGACAAATTTCTTCCAAAGACATTTAGTATACATGCTTTATCTGATGTACTTTACATAAAGTTGGACCCCCTTTCCACTGAAACTTTGTAAAGTCACCAACTTACATGAGTTGGTGAAATGGTCCATGCTTTTAGTAACTGCACATTAAGGTCTTGAGTATGTAACTTTCTACTTCATGTATTTTATCCTTTTTGTAATAGATTAGGATGTGAGCTATGGCATGTCATAGTCACAAGTCAAAAGACAATCTGCCTTTTGACTCTATAATTGATTTTGTTTTGTGTCTAGTCAATTGTATCCAGCTAGCCTTCAAAGTATGGTCGGCTGTAGGATGTAGTATATGTATCTCAAGTACTTGTAACTTTCCTTTATGCTTTGTAACACTTGTAATAGAACTTGAGAAGGCAATATATTGGAATCTTGAAAACCAATTCCATGTGTGTCTTGCTATGTTGTTCTGTCTCTTAGTTACTTGTGTTCTTAGTATCATCTATTATGGTTAATCCAGTCTTACTGTTTGATTAATTAGGTTAATCTCCTCTTTGTGTTGTTGTGTTATAAGTGACCACCCTTCACCAGTCCTGCATAGATATTAATAACCTTTTAACATTTATAAAATTTATTTTATAAATTGTAGAATTTAAGTTAAATTAATTAAGTGACACATTTATTGTTTTTTGAAACACAAAAATAAATAAAATGACTAAATAATACATTTTATTTACAAGAATGACTCAAACGGGTTCGGGTTTGGGTTTCTAGTTTGAAAAAAAAGTCGGATGTTACACTTCACCAGTCCCAATTTAAGAATATTACATATTCCCTTCAACTATAAGCCTAGTTCGTAGTTGAGAATATGTTGAACATATCTAGGGAACATATAATACTTTAAGAAGTCAAAATTTGTGGGTATATTTGTATAAAAAAATTGTGAGTACCTGAATCTGACCCCCTTGATCACTCCATGTACTATAAGAGAGATCTTCATGAATCTGGTTTCATCTCCCATGTTTGTTGGATAAGTTGTGGATGACTACATGAAGTAGGTACTTCCACTAGGATGAGACCTTCCTTTCTTGAAGGTCTTTACAGAGGGATCTCCCTCATATCCCATCTGCTGAAAGAAATGATTTGCAGCTTCCTTTGAAAAGGACAACTCACCTTCTTTATCATCCAGCTGAATATGGGTGTTGATGATGGCTGGAGTGATGAAGATTGTCCTCCCCTACACTATGTCTTCTTCCCGTCCATAATGACCTCTTGGCAGGTCTTCTAGAATTTCAAAAATTGATCCTTATAGAGAGAAGATCAATGGTAAGGGAGGTGAAGTAGTTAGACAAATAAAAGAAAAGACAAACCTCTAAGAAACTTGGATCTTTCTTTGAGTCCAACTGAGCAACCTAATTGTTTTGCCTGTGGAGTTGCATGAAAAATTCTGGGTTGTTTTTGTAGTTAAGGTTGGCCATTTGAGAATACTTAGTAGTGAAGAAAGAT
Source organism: Flaveria trinervia (assembly GCA_025506515.1). NCBI lineage: Eukaryota > Viridiplantae > Streptophyta > Magnoliopsida > Asterales > Asteraceae > Flaveria > Flaveria trinervia. The sequence continues at coordinate 45,711,340 of CM046456.1, forward strand.
AAGAATAAAGGTGGTTTATGGGTTAATTTAGGTTTTGGAATAGTTCAAATGAAGAAGAGAGTGAAAGAGGGGGGGACTATTGGGTATATTTATATGAAATGAATTTAAGACTAAGTTAATGAAAAAGAATAAACTTTAAAATCCGGATATCGATCCCACCTCTAAAAAAGTGCCCAAAAAGGTAGTTCTCTTGAAAGTCTAAAATCTTCCGAAGGTAATTTTACTTCGGAAGTTTTGATTAAAAGCTTCTGAAGCCAAAATGACTTCGGAAGATACTCCAAAGAGTTTAGAAAACTTTTCTTTGGGAGAAATTTATACTTAGGAGAATTTTATTTTGTGAAGTCGGTCGGATCGGTAAACATCCGAGCGTGTTCTTGACGGAAGGATAAACAACATCAAAAACCAAGAGACAATCAATAACACTAACTATAATTTAACGGTTTCATTGATAAAACCTAACGATTACAAGCTCGTTACAACATAAGAATCAATACTCTTGGCAAGGAGAGATCGAGCATGATCTCCCCTCTCATCCGGCAGCACCTAGGCTCCGGGCAGACTCCTCTCAAAATCCTTTTCTCTCTACACATTGAAACTGATATATATAGGCCTCGGCCGATATTAGATGCGACTGGGCCCATTCGTGCGATTGGACAATGCGTATGGTTCAATCGTACGACTGGACCATGCGTATGGTTTAATCGTACGACTGGACCATTCTTATGGTTCAGTCTTACGAATGCCCCAATCGCATCTCTCAGTCGCACGATTGGTCCATTAGCATGGCTCAGTCGTACCACGGAGTCTCATTCGCATATGCTCCAGCGAATGATCCAGTTTCATGTGTTTACAACATATCAAGTGTAATACATTAAGCCTAGACTATTCGTCAAGCGACGAACACACTATATATGACAATATATGCTCCAACAAATTCCCCCTTGGACGTTGCTTGCGAATAGTAGATAACACCTCTTACAATCTTCAGTCAATCTTTGCTCTGGTTTCCAATAGAATCAAACGAACAACCATATTAGCCAACGTTATCGATTCGTCAGGTTGCTACAATATCCCTAAAAATAAATTTAGGCACAATAGCTTTCGTTTACTTTGCAGAACACCATCATAGCAGCAAGATTCCTCATATGACTAATTTTTCTAGAAAATGACATGAATATTTTTCCATTGCTTTAATCTTCACACAGTCTAACCTAATTAACATTAACAACTGTAGAAATTCCCCCTCACATTTAGCATATCCCAATATATAAACATTGTGCTCTCCTGGCGTCCTCATACAGTGTATTGGGCAAAAGGTTGAAGGTTCCAATCCACAGCTGACAATATCAAACAAATCAACATGCACTTAGATTCATCATCAGAAACCTGCTCATATCATCACTTTCTGATTGCGTCTTCAATTTCTCTATACATGGATTCCCCCTAAGAATGAGAATCCTCTCTGTGCGGATAAATATAACTTGATTGGCCCATAAGTAGTCAGATGCTTCTGACTCTCCTACAAAATCAGCACCAACTGTTGACATCTTCTCTCATCTCTTTTGTGTTCTAACTACAATCACCTATTCTGGAAGTCCAACAAATAACGGGGTATCCATCGAACTTATTTGACAAAAGAACCTCAAGGTGAATGTGCTTTTCTCATCCTCAATCTATGCAAAAGGTAGTTCCAGATTTTTATTTTTTTTATTCTTTTAATTTTTTATTTTTATTTTTGGTTTGGAACACCTTTCATTTGTATGACATGGAGGAAAAATATCACATTCGTGTAAATGAATGATACGAATGATATATTCGTGCGACTGGACATAAGACTGGTCCAGTCTCACGACTGGACATAAGACTGGTCCAGTCTCACGACTGGACATAAGACTGGTCCAATCTCATGGTCCAGTCGTACGAATGGACATAAGACTAGTCCAGTCGCACAAATGGATATAAGACTGGTCCAGTCGCATGACTGGACATAAGACTGGTCTAGTCTCACGACTAGACATAAGACTGGTCCAGTCTCATGGTCTAGTCGCATGAACCATTCTGCACGCAGATTTTTGGATCTGCAGCCGCCAAAACTACCAAAAACCCTAATCTTATGACTTTTACATGAACTGAACCGAAATAGACATCATAAGATTCGCATGGTGATAGAAACGTGGTTTCGAGTTCGATTTTAACATAGAAACACCACACGTAACCAGATTTGAGCAAAACCCAAAGAACACAAAATGGGTTTAACATCAAAGAACCAAAAATCGATCCAGAAATCAAGAGCTCGGGTTGCTAGAATGATTGTTAGATCATTCCAGCAGAAACCTGCTCTGATACCAATTGTGAAGTTGGCTGGATCGGTAAACATCCAAGCGTGTTCTTGACGGAAGGATAAACAACAACAAAAACCAAGAGACAATCAATAACACGAACTATAATTTAATGGTTTCATTGATAAAACCTAACGATTACAAGCTCGTTACAACATAAGAATCAAGACTTTTGGCAAGGGGAGATCGAGCATGATCTCCCCTCTCATCCGGCAGCACCTAGGCTCCGGGCAGACTCCTCTCAAAATCCTTATCTCTCTACACATTAAAACTGGTATATATAGGCCTCGACCCATATTAGATGCGACTGGGCCCATTCGTGCGATTGGACCATGCATATGGTTCAATCGAACGACTGGACCACGTGTATGGTTCAATCGTATGACTGGACCATTCTTATGGTTCAGTCTTACGAATGCCCCAATCGCATCTCTCAGTCGCACGACTGGTCCATTAGCATGGCTCAGTCATACCACTGAGTCTCATTCGCATATGCTCCTGCGAATGACCTAGTTTCATGTGTTACAACATATCAGGTGTAATACATTAAGCCTAGACTATTCGTCAAGCGACGGACACACTATATATGACAATATATGCTCCAACATATTTTAAGAAGAATAAAACTTCCGAGATCAAATTGCTTTCAGGAGAAAATTGTTCTTCAAAAACATACAAGTACTCAAGAGAAATTTAAGCTTCGGAAGATATTTCACAAATTTCTTCCGAAGGAAAATTATTGAAATATTTATTTTTTTTCGAAGACATAAGTTTCTTCTGAAGGTAAATATATACATTCTGAAGGATAAGATGATCAAAGTTTTCAAAAATCTAATGAATTTCTTTTAATAAGATTTTTCTTCAAGAGTAAACAAGGGCTTATGAAGGTGATAAAATAGGCAACTTAGGACACACAAGTTTTAGAAATAATATGAGTTAGTTTTAAGAAAAGCTACTTAAAGTTAATCATTCCAATAGCTAACACAAGATACTTAAATCTATGCTCATCAAAAGCTTTGGTGAACAGATCAGCATATATTTCATTTGTGTTAACTTTGACTAGTTTGATTAATCTCTTTTCAAAGTTATCTCTAATTAAATGATACCTGATATTGATGTGTTTTGTCCTTGAGTGCTGCATAGGATTCTTTGTAATAGAGATAGAACTGTTGTTGTCTATGTGGATAGGAGTCTCTTTGAAGTTGAATCCATAGTCCAGCATATGATTCTGAATACAAAGCACTTGAGCACAACAGCTAGCAACAACAATGTATTCAGCTTCAGCAGTTGATGTAAACACACATGATTGTTTCTTGCATTGCCAAGAGACTATCCTTCCACCAAGGAATTGACATCCCCCAGATGTAGACTTTGCAACCACCATAATCACTATTTGTATATGCATATAGATTGAAGTCAAAATTCTTTGGATTCCAAAGACCAAGTGCTAAAGCACCTTTGAGATATCTTAGAATCCTTTTGATAGTGACTAGGTGTGACATCTTGGGGTTGGCTTGATATCTTGCACAAATACATGTGGCAAACATGATATCAAGCCTGCTAGCTGTGAGGCACATAAAAGACCCAATCATACCCCTATAAAGATGTTCATCTACACACTCCCCCTTAAGATCAAGTCCAAGGGAGTGATTTTTGGCTATGGGTGTCTTAGCAACCTTACATTTAGTCATGATGAATCTTGTAAGTATGTCTTGTATATACTTTGAGTGACTTATGAAGATTCCACTTTCAACTTGCTTCACTTAAATTCCTAAAAAGAAATTGAGTTATCCCATTGAACTCATTTCAAATCTATTCTTCATCAGCTTCTCAAAGTCTTTACAAAGCTTTGGATTTGTTGACCCAAAGATAATGTCATCTACATAAACTTAAACTAGCATTAAGTCATTCTCTTTTTCTTTGATAAAGAGAGTTCCATTTATAGTACCCCTTTGGTAGCCATGCTGACAGAGATACTGAGGCAGAGTTTCATACCACTTCCTTGGAGCTTGATGTAGCCCATAAAGAGCTTTGTCAAGCTTGAAGACATAATCAGGATGATCAGGATCTGCAAATCTAGGTGGTTGTTTGTCATGCACCTCTTCATCAATCACTTCATATAGAAAAGCACACTTGATATCAAAAGCTAGGAATATTCTTACAGCTTCAAGTCTTGCTACAGGAGCAAAGACATCTGTGTAGTCAATTCCTTCTTCTTGTGTGTATCCTTGGATAACTAGTCTTGCATTGTTTTAATGACAAGTCGTTTATCATCCTTCTTGTTCTTGAACACCCATTTGGTTCCTATGGTAGTCTTCCCTTGAGAAAGAGGACATAGGTTCCAAAACATTCGCCATTTGAATTAAAGCAGCCCCTCCTGCATAGCTTCAACCCAACTTCTATCCGTTATAGCATTATCAACTTTCTTTGGGTCTATTTGGGACAAGAAACAAGAGTGGAGACAAACATCTGCATCATGGGTTTATCTTCTTGTTCTTACCCCAATGTCAACATCTCCAATAATGTTTATGGTGGGGTGAGACTTATGAATCCTGAGTTGAAAGATTACATCAAGTTGCTTGGAGAGATCTATATTAGGGAAATTTAGATTAGGCATTGAAGTTTCTCCCACCACATCAGCACACTTATCAAGAGAGACTTGATCCAATGAGTGTGTGACATTATTTATATTGTCTTTAGTGGAGAGATTATCAGTATAAAAAAACTCTTGATCACTGTCATCACCACCATTTCTGTAAGGCCCCGTTCCCGGGACGCTTACAGCTCGGTTCTCATCGCACATAAAACGTATAATTACATTTGTATTTCATAAAATCGTAGCGGAAAACTAAAACAATCTTTCATTTCCATGTAAATGCTTTTGTAAATTAATACAACATTCATTACAAAATAGCTTGTTCGCATTACAATGCAAAAACATTAATCAAAAGAATGCCATCCCAAAAGAGCTGAGTAGTCGCCCGTGCCATCCTCGGCAATCATTACCTGCCAACTAGTAACACATCAAAGTCAGCGTTGCTGAGTGAGTTCTAGTTTTATAAATAAAACATACTTTACTTTACATTCGTTCGCGATCATACATCATATGTACATACAGATAATATCAGTATTATCTTCATCATTCCGTTCATTAACTTTGCTCATTCAACGTGTTACATTATCGTTCACTTCTCTATCTAGATCCGGTCAGACTTTACCCTCTTCGTGGCACTCAGCCACAATTACTGAGGTCGAATGACCAAGATCCTGTTCTGTACATTATTACGATAATTCATTTACATTCATTCATACTTCGTTCTTTCATACAAAATCTTTTGTTCATTTATACTTTTGTTCCTTCGAGTCTGTTGCGACAACAGGGTTGCTCACCTCATTAACAATCCCAACGACTTCGCGCTATCCGAGTCTGTTGCAACCATAGAGTTGCTCACCCCAATTGCCAATTTCAATGATAGCATGCTATCTGAGTCTCCTGCAACCATAGGGTTGCTCACCTCATGGAAACTTCACAATAACGCCATGTCCGAGTCTGTTCCAACCGTAGGGGTGCTCACCTCATAGCAACTTCACAATAACGCCCTATCCGAGTCTATTGCAACCATAGGGGTGCTCACCTCATAGCAATCTCAAGGATTGCATACCTTCCGAGTCTGTTGCAACAACAGGGTTGCTCACCTCATTTATGTGCTTGCAAGCCCTTCCTTCGTTCGTTCATCATTCAATAATACATGCATTCTTACTTTATGTTCCTCTTTTATTATCTTTCACTTTACGTTACATAATACTTCATGCATTCATTAACATGACATGTAAAGCCACCAGAAAGATAAACATACATCATAATAAGGAACATATCACACGCAATCATCATCATCATACAGGGCAACATCATACATACGTAACAAGCCTAAACATGCAACACCATCATCGTCATGCCCAACATGCTCTCTAAGGCCTCAATCGTCATCTTACATACTTTTACGAAAACCTTTACGTCAAAACTTACATCTGCCCCTTTCTCCCGAAAGTCAGAAGTCAAACTTCGCTTCCCATGGGTGCAACAGCCCTATTCGGGCGTATGGACACCCTTCAGTCGTGTGGCCTCCATGCGACTGAACACTATGCGAATGAACTAATGCAGATGAATACCCATGCGGATGAACGTTTGGTCGTGCGAATGGACAATGCGGATGAACCTCAAGCGAATGGGATTAATGCGGATGAGCACTTATGCGACTGGACCTTCAGTCGCATGACCTCCATGCGACTGGCCTTTCAATCGTGCGAATGGACCTTCAATCGTGCGAATGGACCCCAATCGTGAGAATGGACCCCAATCACACCCTCATCGGCCGTATGGCCTCCATTCGGCCTCCAGTCGGTCGCCTAGCCCTAGCTGATGCAGAATGCAGTTCATCCCGACTGCAGCCGAGGGTTTTCGGCCTCCAAATTCATCTAAACCCATTTTAAGCCCAAATCGACCATCCTAAACCTTAGGGATGCATACCACGACACCATTCAAGCACACACAAGTTCACAATCAAGCCACAAACGCATCATACATACACATACACATACACAAACGGGTCAACATACACACACTCAAAAACCCGATTTCAGACGTTTTCCAGCCCCAAAATCGTTAGAAAACAAGTAAAAGTGGGGTTCTAGAACTCACACAAATGACCACGACAAGTAGAGCTTCGGTTTGACTCGTTTCTCGATGATTTTGGTTACTCGAACCAACCCGAACCAACACTTTTCCTCTTTTTTCTCTTCTTTCTCTCTTCTCCCCTTTCTTTGGCTGATTTGTGAGTGTGGGGGAGAGGGTAAGAGCTGCCCTCTCCCTTATATACTCCCACTCACCCGACTTTCTTTCGTTGGCAAGTTTGGCCCCTCGACTTTGGACTTTATTTCTTTTCTTCTTTAGTCGGCTTCAAAATAAATGAATAAATAATCGGGTGTTACAAGTCCACCCCCCTCTTTCGTCCCCGAAACCTGTTATTCGTCAAACAAACGTGGATAATTTTGTCTCATTTCTTCCTCAGTCTCCCACGTTGACTCGGATCCCTTCCTGTGCTTCCACTGTACACGCACAAGAGGAACCACTTTATTCCTTAGCCTTTTCTCATTTCGGTCGATGATTGCCACTGGTTGCTCCAGATAATTGAGCCGTTCATCTACTTCGATATCTTCCAATGGGACAATCATATCTTCATCTGCTAGGCACTTCCTTAGATGAGATACGTGGAATGTTGGGTGAATTCCATTTAACTCATCCGGTAACTCCAGTCTATAGGCCACCTCTCCTACTCGAGCAATGATTCAGAAAGGGCCTATATACCTTGGGCTCAACTTGCCCCGCTTTCTGAATCAGATAATACCCTTCCAAGGTGAGACCTTCAACATAACCCAGTCACCCACCTGGAACTCAATTGGCCTGTGTTGTTTATCAGCATACGACTTCTGTCTATCTTTGGTTGCCTTCATAAAGGCTTTGATCTTTTCAATCTTCTCAGTCGTAGCCTCGATTACCTCGACGCTCCCTAATTCCTTTTGACCAATGTCATCCTAACAAACGGGTGTTCTGCATCTCCTACCGTATAACATCTCATATGGAGGCATGCCAATGCTGGCATGATAGTTGTTGTTGTATGAGAATTCGACTAACGGTAGGTGGTCATCCCAACTTCCACCAAAATCAATCACACATGCCCGGAGCATGTCTTCCAATGTCTGAATGGTCCTTTCTGACTGACCATTGGTTTGGGGATGATAAGCCGTGCTAATATGTAACCTCATCCCCATAGCGTCGTGGAACTTCTTCCAAAATTTAGATGTAAACCAAGTGTCGCGATCAGACACAATAGACACCGGCACACCATGACGAGTTACAATTTCCTTGATGAACAGATCAGCCAACCTCTCAGATGAATACGTCTCGCGGATCGGTAGAAAGTGAGCACTCTTCGTCAAGCGATCAACTATCACCCATATGGCATCATACCCTTTCGGGGTACGCGGCAGCTTTGTAATGAAATCCATGGTGATGTGCTCCCACTTCCATTCCGGTATATCCAAAGGTTGGATCTTCCCATACGGCTTTTGATGCTCGGCCTTCACCTGTAAGCAAGTAAGGCACTTACTCACATACTCCACCACGTCGCGCTTCATACCCGGCCACCAATAATCTTTCTTCATATCATGGTACATTTTCGTGGCACCAGGATGAATGGAGTATCGAGTCTTGTGAGCTTCATCCATGATCTTCACCCGTAGATCCCCAAAACGAGGAATCCACACACGACCGAATCGAGTACTAACACCGAGTGTGTTTTCACCCAATTCCCCAACCAGACCTCTCATTCTTTCCGAGTTAAGATGATCTTCTTTCAATGCCTCATCTTGAAACTCCTTGACTTGCTTCATCACATCAGAGGTCATGATAGTTGATAAGCTTTCACCCGAATCGGTTCGGGCCTTTCCTTTCGGCTAAAGGCATCCGCCACCACATTAGCTTTGCCTGGATGGTAATGGATCTCACAATCATAATCCTTTATAAGCTCCAACCATCGCCTCTGCCTCATGTTCAGGTCTTTTTGCTCGAAGAAGTACTTCAGACTCTTGTGGTCAGTGAATATGGTGCACTTCGTCCCATAGAGGTAGTGCCTCCAAATCTTTAACGCAAAGACCACGGCTGCTAGCTCCAAGTCATGAGTAGGATAATTGACCTCATGAACCTTTAACTGTTGAGACGCATAGGCTATAACCTTTCCTCTTTGCATTAACACGCACCCCAACCCCGAGTAGGAAGCATCAGAATAAACCACTAGATCTTCACTTCCATCGGGTAAGGACAGGACTGGAGCTTGAGTCAACCTCGCCTTCAGGTCCTTGAACGCCTTCTCTTGAGCCTGACCCCAAACAAACTTTACATCTTTTCGGGTCAACTTAGTCAGTGGAGAAGCAATCTTAGAGAAGTCTTGGATAAATCTTCTATAGTAGCCCGCCAAACCCAAGAAGCTACGGATCTCGGATGGCATCTTTGGTGACCTCCATTTCATAACTGCCTCCACTTTCGCCGGGTCCACCATAATCCCGTCGGGATTCACCACATGACCCAAGAATTGAACTTTGCGCAACCAGAACGCGCACTTGGAGAATTTAGCATACAATTTCTCCCTTCTCAGCGTCTCCAGAACCTCCTGAATATGACTGGCATGCTCAATCTCGCTCTTCGAAAAAATCAGGATATCATCAATAAACACAATCACTGATTTATCCAACATAGGCCGACACACACGGTTCATCAGATCCATAAAAGCAGCTGGCGCGTTGGTCAAACCAAAAGACATGACCAGAAACTCGTAATGACCATAGCGCGTGCGGAAAGCTGTTTTAGGGATATCTTGCTCCTTCACCTTCTACTGATGATAGCCAGATCGAAGATCTATCCTTGAAAACCAACTGGCACCCTGAAGCTGATCGAACAAATCATCTATTCTCGGTAAGGGGTATCGGTTCTTCACTGTCAACTTGTTCAGCTCGCGGTAGTCAATGCACATCCTCATACTACCATCCTTCTTCTTTACAAACAGGACCGGAGCACCCCAAGGAGAGATACTCAGTCTAATGAACCCCTTATCAAGCAACTCTTGCAACTGTTCCATCAACTCTTTCATCTCCGTCGGAGCTAACCAATATGGTGCCTTGGCAATAGGTTGGGCACCCGGTATCAGATCAATCTGAAATTCATTTTCTCTGTCAGGTGGTACCCCTGGTAAATCTTCTGGGAACACATCTGGAAAGTCACACACAACCGGTACATCAGACAGTTGTGGTGTTGGTGCATCTACATCCTTTACATAAGCCAAGTAGGCGCTACATCCACGCCTCATACAATTTCCTGCTACCACCATTGAGATCACCTTCGGGATCGTCATGACCTGATCACCATAAACCGTTACCAAACTTTCGTCAGGCGCTGTCAACCGAATCATCTTCTTGCGACACACAATGTTCGCCTTGAAGTCCGCCAACCAATCCATCCCAAGAACCAAATCGAAACCACCCAAGGTCATCACAAACGGTCTAACAGAAAACTTATGACCCTCAAGTTCCACATCACAATTCTCTATCATCTCAAAAATCCTGGTAGACTTACCTATGGCAGTTTCTACATCAAAGGGCGCATCAACACGTCTACTACTAACAGGCAGCTTAGCACAGAAAGTAGCAGAAATAAAACTCTTACTAGCACCAGAATCAAATAGCACAGAAGCTAAAGTTTGTTTTACCAGAAACGTACCGGACACAACGTCAGGGTCCGTCCTAGCCTCTTCCTGTGTCATGGTGAATGCCCTGGCGCTCGCCCTCGGTCCATCACCTACCGTCCTCTTCATCCCAGAACTCTAGCCTTCGACTTCTTACAATCCTTACTTACGTGACCCTCTTCACCACAGTTATAGCACCGGACTATGCGACAGTCCCTTGCCAGGTGCCTCGTCTTCCCACATTTGAAGCACAAGTTTGACCCAAACCTACATTCCCCACTGTGCTCCCTTCCACACTTGCCACGCCTTTTCGCCCCCGCACTTGATGTGACCACACGGCAATCATTCGTTCGTGCCTTCTTATTACCCGACGAGGCATCACCCCGACCAAACCTCTTCCCCCGCCAATTTCGATCACCACCACTCTTCTTGCCACCCTCAGTCACCACCACCGTATCTCATCGTACAATCTCCCTGCCAAATCCATCGCCGACCTAAACGTACTCGGCCGGCAGCTATCATGTGCCTGCGAATATCCGCTGGCAAACCCTGAATATACCTTTTAATCTTTCATGACAAGGGTGTCACCTGATCCGGCACCAGACGTGCCATCTCGTTGAATTTAGTGGTGTACTACTGGTATGTCATAGTTCCCGCCTCCAGTTGCAAGAACTCCTTTTCGACCTTGTCCATTTTCCGATGAGGACAAAATTCCTCAATCACCAACTTTCTTAACTCAGGCCATTTCATTTTCCCAATGGCCCTACTACCCTTAGCTTGGACAATGTTGTCCCACCAGCACAGAGATGAATCCACAAAAGAGTGGGTAGCAAATTTCACCTTCTGTTCCTCTCGGCACTCGCTAATATCGAGAACAACCTCCATTTCCCTCACCCACTGGTGAGCAGCTGCAGCAGTGCCATTTCCATCGAAAGTAGGGGGCTTGCATCTCATAAAAGCCCCATAATTGCATCCTCGTGCTGTCTCCAGCGCAGGCTCTCTTCTTCCTTTTCGTCATCAGATAGAACCGTTTCGGCTCTACTTGTTCTCGTTCTCCAGAGGATATGTTTCTTTCTTTTCTTTCCCCTTCTCGTACAGCCTTAATAACTTCAGTCACCACAGACGGTAAGATTGTCTGCATGACCTGATGGACTTCTTCTACAACAGCCTCCTTTACTGAGGCTCTCAGATTGGCGCTTTCGTCGCCACCCTCTGGATGATGGGTCTCTGGTTCTTCATGAACCACTTTCTCGACTCTGGGTCTCCCTCTCTTGGGTCGCGGTTCAGCACCGTGACCTCCATCCCGTGAAGCTTTCGAAGATCTACCTCCAGCCATCACACGCACACTGAAAGATTCAAACACCAACACGGTCATTCAAGGGAATAACTCAGTTTATGTTAAGTATAGTAAGTCCCTAATTACAGTGGCCAGTTGTGATTAGCCACTTACTTTATTCTTCACATCCCAAGCATTACCTGTCTTGACTATATCAGTATTTAAATCCACATACAACACATAACACATACCATGCGCACATAAAACCGGTTAACTTTACGAAAATACCTGATGGACGCAGCTACTCATATTGGCATCCCATTCCCTTTCCGTCCCATTCTCAGTTTAGGTAAAGGTTTATTTTGAAACTTTACCCATTTCACTTAAACTTTGGCTCTGATACCAACTTGTAAGGCCCCGTTCACGGGACGCTTACAGCTGGGTTCTCATCGCACATAAAACGTATAATTACATTTGTATTTCATAAAATCGCAGCAGAAAACTAAAACAATCTTTCATTTCCATGTAAATGCTTTTGCAAATTAATACAACATTCATTACAAAATAGCTTGTTCGCATTACAATGCAAAAACATTAATCAAAAGAATGCCATCCCAAAAGAGCTGAGTAGTCGCCCATGCCATCCTCAGCAATCATTACCTACCAACTGAAAACACATCAAAGTCAGCATTGTTAAGTGAGTTCTAGTTTTATAAATAAAACATACTTTACTTTACATTCGTTCGCGATCATACATCATACGTACATACAGATAATATCAGTATTATCTTCATCATTCCGTTCATTAACTTTGCTAATTCAACGTGTTACATTATCGTTCACTTCTCTATCTAGATCCGGTCAGACTTTACCCTCTTCGTGGCACTCAGCCACGATTACTGAGGTCAAATGACCAAGATCCTGTTCTGTACATTATTCCGATAATTCATTTACGTTCATTCATACTTTGTTCTTTCATACAAAATCTTTCGTTCATTTATACTTTCGTTCCTCCGAGTCTGTTGTGACAATAGGGTCGCTCACCTCATTAACAATCCCAACGACTCCGCGCTATCCGAGTCTGTTGCAACCATAGAGTTGCTCACCCCAATTGCCAATTTCAACGATAGCATGCTATCCGAGTCTCCTGCAACCATAGGGTTACTCACCTCATGGCAACTTCACAATAACGCCCTGTCCGAGTCTGTTGCAACCATACGGGTGCTCACCTCATAGCAACTTCACAATAACGCCCTGTCTGAGTCTGTTGCAACCATAGGGGTGCACACCTCATAGCAACTTCACAGTAACGCCCTGTCCGAGTCTGTTGCAACCATAGGGGTGCTCACCTCATAGCAATCTCAGGATTGCATACCTTCCGAGTCTGTTGCAACAACAGGGTTGTTCACCTCATTTATGTGCTTGCAAGCCCTTCCTTCGTTCGTTCATCATTCAATAATACTTGCATTCTTACTTTATGTTCCTCTTTTATTATCTTTCACTTTACGTTACATAATACTTCATGCATTCATTAACATGACACATAAAGCCACCAGAAAGATAAACATACATCATAATAAGGAACATATCACATGCAATCATCATCATCATACGGGGCAACATCATACATACGTAACAAGCCTAAACATGCAACACCATCATCGTTATGCCCAACATGCTCTCTAAGGCCTCAATCGTCATCTTACATGCTCTTACGAAAACCTTTACGTCAAAACTTACATCTGCCCCTTTCTCCCGAAAGTCAGAAGTCAAACTACGCTTCCCATGGGTGCAACAGCCCTATTCGGGCGTATGGACACCCTTCAGTCGCGTGGCCTCCATGCGACTGAACACTATGCGAATGAACTAATGCGGATGAATACCCATGCGGATGAACGTTTGGCCTCCATGACCTCCATGCGACTGGCCTTTCAATCGTGCGAATGGACCTTCAATCGTGCGAATGGACCCCAATCGCACCCTAATCGGCCGTATGGCCTCCATTCGGCCTCCAGTCGGTCGTCTAGCCCTAGCTGATGCAGAATGCAGTTCATCCCGACTGCAGCCGAGAGTTTTTGGCCTCCAAACTCATCTAAACCCATTTTAAGCCCAAATCGACCATCCTAAACCTTAGGGTTGCATACCACAACACCATTCAAGCACACACAAGTTCACAATCAAGCCACAAACGCATCATACATACACATACACATACACAAACGGGTCAACATACACACACTCAAAAACCCGATTTCAGATGTTTTCCAGCCCCAAAATCGTTAGAAAACAAGTAAAAGTGGGGTTCTAGAACTCACACAAATGACCACGACAAGTAGAGCTTCTGTTTGACTCGTTTCTCGATGATTTTGGTTACTCGAACCAACCCGAACCAACATTTTTTCTCTTTTTTCTCTTCTTTCTCTCTTCTCCCCTTTCTTTGGCTGATTTGTGAGTGTGGGGGAGAGGGTAAGGGCTGCCCTCTCCCTTATATACTCCCACTCACCCGACTTTCTTTCGTTGGCGAGTTTGGTCCCTCGACTTTGGACTTTATTTCTTTTCTTCTTTAGTCGGCTTCAAAATAAATGAATAAATAATCGGGTGTTACAATTTCCTTCCACATTTGAAGTTCATTCATTTGAATGTTGTGCCTCTGAGCTAGAATTGATGGCACCTCAGATGTATCAGCTGAATTTGTCATAGTTGTGCTGATAGGAACTCCATTTGCAAAGTTAGTTATCATAGGAGCTGAAGTAATGTGATTTGATGGTCTTATCAGCTCAAATCTTGGATCAGGATCATCTACTAATAATACATCTATAGATCCTAAAACATTCTCATAAGATTTGTTAAAACAATTAGTAGCTAAATCAAGATCAAATAGCCAATTAGGACTAGAACCTTTCACACTAGGAGTGTGCTCATTGAAAGTCATATTGCCTGACTCCTTAACTTTTTAGGTTCTAAGATTGCATACTCTATAATCCTTAGCTTGAGAAAAGTATCCAATAAATATCCATCATCTATTTTCTCAGCAAATTTGGCTATTTGGTCTTTGGTATTCAAAATGGTGCAAGGACATCCAAATGACCTGAGAAAACCAATGAAAGGTTTTCTCTTGTGCCAAAGTTCATAAGGAGTCTTACCATGAGTCTTAACTACTAAAACTTTGTTTTATACATAGCAGGTAGTGCTTACTGCCTCTACCGAGAAGGTGACAGGCAGTTTATAGCAGACAACATAGTTTTTGCAGCTTCAATAAGTGTCATGTTTCGCCTCTTAGTAATACTGTTTTGCTGAGAAGTCCTGGGAGCACTATATTGTCTTGTAGTACCCTTTTCATCATAAAATGTATCAAGGATTTGGTTCTAGAATTAAGTTCCCTGATCACATCTTATGGTCTTGACCTTATAATCACATTGATTCTCAATCTTTAAGATGAAATTCTTTAGGATCTCAGGGTCTTATCCTTAGTTCTAAGAAAGAAGACCAAGTGAACCTAATAAAGTTATCTGTGATCACCAAACAGTAAGAGGTCCTTCCTAGACTCATTAAACTGGTGGGGCCGAAAAGATCCATATGTAATAAGTGTAGTGGAGTAGTGATAGAGTTTCTTTACTTAGGCTTGTGAGATACCTTGTGTTGCTTCCTTTTAAGGCATTCAACACAATGATCATCACTTGTAAACTCTTTCTTAGTTATTCTAGTTACCAAATCATTTTTAATCAATTCATTCACGTTTTTAAAGTTTACATGGCACTTTCTTTTATGTTGAAGAAAGACTCATCACTATTGGATTTAGATAGAAAGCATGAAACTTCTCTTGAGGGAGATGTTTCTTGCAAGTACATCTTGTACATGTTCCCTCTCGTAGGGGCTCTAAGAAGGATATGCTCTTGAGTAATAACCACCCCGGGCTTAAGAATAATGCACTCATGCTCAATAAAAAGCATGTTGTGTCTTTGATCATAAAATTAAGATACACTTAGATGATTTATCCTAGCTCTTTAACAAGATTTACCTTCACAATGCTGAGCTTACCATTTATGACCATGCCCCTTCCAGTAATGTAACCTCTAACATTTCCTCCAAAAGCAACTGACTCTCCATCAATTTTCTCAAGATTTTGGAGTAGTGAACCATTGCTTGTCATGTGCCTGGAACAACCACTATCAATGATCCATACATTCTTGTTTGTATTGAGCTGTTCCCACACAAAAGAGATTGTTAGTTATATTTAGAAACCCAAGCCTTGTTGGTATTAGGCTCATCAAAAGAAGTTGAAGACAATGTAACAATAATTGATCCTCTAGTCAGATTTGGAGGATCATTTGCTGATGTTGATGAAGAAATTTTAGTCGTATGGTCTTTATTTATCTTCCACATCACCTTGGAAGCTTAGACTTGACCTTCAATGCTCTGGAAGTTCTGAAACTTCGGAAGTTTTGGAGACTGAACCTTTGGAAGATCATGCTAACACTACAGCAAGATTCAGTACTTCGTAAGTATCCTTTCTTCTAAGACCAATTTTTCTTCCGAAGGTAAGTTTTCACTTGTCTTTTTCTTCATTTTCGAGCTTTCAAAAGGAAAAGATTTTCTTTCTTAAGCTTGTTTCTTCTTCAAACTTTCAGAAGTTTCTTTCTTGGTCATGCGGACAGTACCTTTTGGATTGTAGAGAAAATCCTTAGCAAAATGGAAAGTACTGCCACACATAATACAGTCTATTTTCTTCTTTCTGAGAGTCTTCCTTTGAGAACAAGGCTAAACTTGACCACTTTCCTTCTTCATCTTCATCTTTGCAGATGATGTGGCAGTTCTTTTAGGGTGAGAACTACCTTTGGAGCTGTATGATTCAGGTCGTGTAGCAGTGATACACAACTGATCAGCCTTCTTCATGATGCTAGGATGATTTGAACATGAACTAGAACTCCTGATATTAGAGTTCAAGTTTGAGTCTTCAGCCTTAACCACTTCAAAACCTCGTAGAGATAAACATTTGTTTCTGTATAGAGTTAAAAGTGGCCTTGATCTCTTGAGGCTTCTTGCACTTTCTTTTGGCTTTCTTGATCAAGTTCTTCCTTCTAGACTTGGTCATCCCCAGTTTTTTTCTTTCCTTAGGAGAATAATGACCCTTCTTAGGATTCTCTTCTTCACTCTACTAAGAGACATCCTCTACTATCTCCTCTTCATCCTCTTCACTCTTAGGATCTATGAGGGGAAGTTCATCTTCACAAGTTCTACACCTAAAAGATCTCACAGACGAGATTGTGTGTGGAGGAGCTATCTCAGTAGATCCTAGTCCCTGCTTATTCTGATAACAAACTTTTGCATGCAAGGATAAGGATATAATGTTCTTAAAGGTCTCTTTTTCAAGAACACATTTTTCTATACTAGTTTTGCTGGTCACAAGCTCACCCTGGCATTCAGTTAACTTAGTGATGAGATCTTTGATTTGAGTCCTATAAGTGGTGTGCTCATGTTTAAGAGTTTAAATGGTTTTCTCTAGATCTTCTATTTTAAGTTTGTAATCATTTTCAGCTCTTTTGAAATCAGATTTTAAGATATTCAAAGACTTAAGATCAGATCTTATCTCTAAGTTATAGGACTTGTATCTGTTAACTTTAACAATACATTTAGGTGTATAGAGATGTTCCAATACCTTGGCCTCATCATAGTCAGCAATCAGTGCTTGATTTGGAGATACATCTTCCACCTTAAAGCTCCAGTCAAAGCCTCTTTCTTCAACAATAACTGCAGCTTGTTGCTTTGGCTTCTTAATGATTGGCTCTTTCAGTGTAGTTTAGTCTGGTTTGTGCTTGACCACCATTTGTTCTAGGTGCCTTGCATTCTCTAGCAAAGTGTTCTATTTGGTTACAGTTGTAACATTTGACTTTGCTCTTGTCCAACCCAAACTTTCCACTGGCTGCATTGCTTAGAAACTTTCTCCTTGTCCTTTTGTATAACTTCTTGGCTTTGTGAGTGAGAAGAGCGATTTGTTGAACTATCTCCATGTATTCCATATCATCTGGATGGATGCATTCAAGATCTTCAAGGGTGAAGAGAAAGTTGCCAGTACTTTCATCAGTAGACACAAAAGCATGAGAATAGCTTGTCTCTTGGAATGAACTTTCTTGAGTGTAACTCTCTCTTGGTGTCTCTGTGAAGGTGATGAAAGGACCCTTTTGTGAGTTTCCAGGGTTGCAAATAAGATGATGTTGTGGTTCTCTGCAATCCTTTTCAACCACATGAAGGGTTGAACTCAGTTGATTGCTAGAGTTACCAGATGGATTTTGCATGTTCATCTCCTCTGGTATCCACTAAGAATACCATACAACTCTGTAAGTGTAAGAGTCTCAAGGTTCGCAATTCTTTTAATAACAACATAATTATATGTCCATTTTCTAGAAAAAGCATACATGAACTTCCTTACATTGTCTTTATTTTCAAGAGTTACTCCAATATCCATTAGAGTATCCACAATCTCAACATACCTGAAGTATTGTTGAGTCATGATTTCATTTGATATGAAGGTGAAGTTTTCAAATTAGTGCTTCAAAAGGTCATTCTTGTTTTCTTTTGCTTTAGTGGACCCCTCGTACATGAGCTTTAATGCATCACATAGTTGCTTAGCAGTTTTGCACTTCTTGAAGTCCTTGTATATGGAGTTTGGAAGAGCAGTTTGGAGGGTAGTCATGGCTTTCTGATCTATGTCTATTCTTTTCTATCTTCTTCAGAATAGTCAGCCACCTCCTTTGTAATTATAGCACCTCTAGCAGCACTGAAGAGGTGCTTGATATATGAGGTCCAGAGACAACAGATTCCCACATCCTGGAGTCTTGTGACTTGATAAAGCCTTCCAAGTATCAAGTCTTCAGGAGTGATCGGTGGGGACTTTGTTGTGGTTCTGGTTTTCATATCAGCCTTTGTGAGAGCTGCCATTTGAGTTGTTAAGTGATTTGTGAGATTGAGGATCTAAGATGGTGAGATCTTATAAGCAAGAGCCTGGAATGCTTTGATACTAATTGTAGGACCGTTGAAGGGATGGTCACTTACACTTAGTCTCAAAATGAGGAGAGTGTTTAGAACATTTAACAGATCAAATAGGGAACCAAGACTAAAAGGTTATGATACTATGAACACAAGTAACAAAGAGACAGAAGCTTAAGAACAATAAAAACAAGTATTTGGCTTTCAAGATTGTTGTATATTGCTTCTAAAGTTCTATTACAAGTGTTTACAAAGCATAAGAAATAAGTTATAAGGACTTAATATACTTTATATTACATCCTACAACCGACCATAGATAAAAAGCCAGCTGGAAACATTTGATCTAGACAACAACAAAATCAAATGTAGAGTCGAAACACAGATTGGTTTTTGACTAGTGACTATGATATGTCATAGCTCACATCATAATATATTATAAAAAAGATAAAAGTACACAAAGTAGAAACCAACAGACTTGAGACCCCAATGTACAGTTACAAAAAGCATGGATCTTTTCACCAACTTGTATAAGTTGGTGAGTCTTTAGAATTGCAGTGGAAAATGATCTAGCTTTATAGAAAAGTACATAAGATAAAGCATGTGCTAAAAGTCTTAGGAAGAAATCAGTCTTCACTTCTTGTCTTTGAAAGACTTTGTCTTTAAAGTTTCAAAAGACTTCACTTTTGGCTTCGGAAGATGTTGCTCTTGGCTTCAGAAGATTTTGATACTTGGATTAATTCTGATGCAGGGTGTAAAATTCCGAAGCATTTCTACTCTGCACTTAAGTGTATGCATGCAGGAGAGACTTAGAATGTTTTAGGTGCATCAGCCTTACATTAAACCTTACAGAATTTTTGTCACACATAAAGTCCCCTCAATACACATTACACAACCATTAACTTCACGGAAGCCACGATAGTATGTTGATAATTATATTAGTTTGAGAAAACCCAGGCGATACTCAAGTTGGTGTGTGCCACCTAACTTTGAGGTTCTCAGGTAGGTAGTCGGTTGTTTAGTAACTGCAAGATTATAACCTAAAATACTACTAGTTTATAAGCAGTCAAACACTAGGGGACGCAGATACAAGTCACTTGGTTTGATTGTATACGACATGTAATGGAATTTAATAACTTGTGTACTTAACTTCTTTAGTGATTTGTGTTTGTTTGATTCCTTATGTTATTAAAAGCAATGAACTCATCAACTTTAAAGTTGATAACTCTTAGATTGTTATCAAGTAAAATATTAATTTAAGACATATTGGTTTTATTATAATAATGTATTAGTACTTTTGTTTGTACCTTGTTTTCGATTCAAATTTGTTGCATCCTTGTATTTCCGCCTTAGTAGGGCTGTGACTATTTTCATTAGAACTAGGCTTTCAAATACCTTCAACCATATAGTCGTGCCACCAAGCAAATTCTCCATATGAAAATGAGAACGTGTCTAATTCAGAAGACGAGCACCAATCAGATCACGAGTCTGTGTCGATGATGTCGAATTTGATCATCTGTACGACCATAATCAATGTGAGGAGTAGCATGATACATATTTGGATTTGTAAATTGATTTATATTTTAATTAATTATATTGTACTTATGTGTCAAATTATGTTTTCTTATATATGATATGCAAAATAATGTTACTCTTAGTACTATTAGATTATGAATTAAAGGTTTTCTTATTTTTATTTATATTTATCTTGGGTTCATAGGAACACCGGTTTTTGACTCAAAATGATACGAATGGCTCATGTGCGAGAGTCTACATCAGAGACACGCCTAGTGTGTACGTTCTAGGTTGGATGATTAGGACGATGAGAAGCCTTTTTATGAATTATTTAAAAGCATTGAGAATTAATTCTTTATCTATATCCTTATAAATTAATTAAAAATATCATCCCTTGTATTTATAGCTCATTGTTTAAAAATCACATTCTATTTCTTACTCTTACCTTTGTATTCTTTTTTTATTATTATTTTTATCCTTCTTTCATCTAAAAATTCAACTATCAACTATATGTATGTTATTTATTTACTTCTAAAATATATTTTTTTAATTTTTTAATAGAAGTTTGACTATATGGGTTGTTTTGAATAAAATGTTTTTGGGTCAAAAACGGGTTCATTTAAAAAATGATCTTTTTGATTAAGGCTAGACGAGTCAATAATGACATCTCAAGCTATAACTAAATTGTTCTAAAAGAATAACATTTTTCAAGTTGGCTATAACTACTCAAAAAATATAAATTCACATTTATCCTTATCATTATGTTTAAGAAAATGCCAAAAAACAAATTATATGTTGTAATGTTGCTGCTTAAACAAGACATGCGTGCTGTGAATTTCTGAAAGAAAATAAGAAAAGTAACAATTTATCTAGAGATGTTTATCAGATCGGATAACAGATAATCGAGATCATATTGTGTGAAAATTTCATGACATTCGAAATCTGACTCAGTCTGAATAAAGGACATATCTATTCGATTAAAATATATCCAAATTCAACTCGGATCGGATTCGAATAAATCCAAATAATCCGAGCTAAATAACTGAATGGTAAATTTTTTACGTAATCGACGATTTCATCTTATTAACCAATCAAACAATTATTTTTCATTATCTCGTAATGGCTTGTTTCAACGTACTAAATAGTACCTAAGATGCAATATATTAAAAACTAGGCTAAAGTTCCGTGTAACACACGTGAATCAAAAAATATTATTTTTGTTTAAAAAGGTTCAAATTATAATGTTGTTGATAATATTTTATATATTGACTTTTATGTATAATTTTTAACATTAGCTATATCTAACTTTAGTAGGTTTTATCTATTAATATTTATACATCTAAATAGTGTATAATATAAATTGAAATAAATTTTTAAATAAGAACTTTAACTAATAAACAAATTAAATTGAACATGAAAAATAATATTTCAAATTCATAAACATCCAAAATTTTATATGTATACAACATTTGGTGTTTTGTAAGTTATTTTTCCATCATTATCTAATATTAATAATCTTAATATCTATCTACTTTTAACTTAAGATAATACAACATAGAGCTGATCATTATTTATGTTTAAAAACAAACTAACTTTGAATATCAATTATTATTAGCTCTTGTTTTATTGTCATTGCATAACACATTGAAAACAACAACTTCTTTGAAATTTAAAAAAAAATATTTTTTGTCTAAAGGTGTCAAAGTCAATAGTGGAATAAAAATATGATTTTTAATATTACCTCCATATACATCAAAACAATTTGTGTATATCAAACGAACTTCTATCAAACATAATAATATAATAATAATAATAATAATATGTCAGTAACATAAACAAGTTTAAAAAGTAAAAACATGTAATACCTCTTTATAGATTGACTGTTGAATTAGATCACCTTTAAAAAAATAAAGTAAAATAATATTAGTACAAAAACACAATTGTAGACAATGATAGGTTAATTATAATCGCTAAGGATAAAAGTTCAAATATAACAAAAAAATAAATACCTTTCGTTGAAGAAAACTCAATAAAACTGAAGCTAAAATGAGAACGTAAATGAAGTCTCTCGAATGCGATATCATCAGAATTTATAAAGACAAATCTTGAGGGTCGTAAATCTGGGATGATTGAAAAATATTTTAAAATCGAGTATGATTTCATTTCAAAGAAAATATACCTATGAATTCCTTCAAACTGGAGATGGGTCGATTAAAAAATTCCGTAACTTTTGTCAAGATTTTGAATATAAATCGAGTATTTAATGAAAAAATATAATCAAGAAATTAATTTCATAGATAAAGAAAATCATAAATAATTTATATAGTTTTTATTGATGAATTATTAAAAAAAAAATAAAATATCGGATATGATTTAATTTCCAAAAAAATATGATTTAATTTAATGTTAAATTTCTAAATTTTCTTTAAATACATCTTGTATATAATTTAACTTTTAATTAAAAAATAAACATTTAAAAAATAACACGTAACATTAAAGTTATTGTTTATTAATAAATATAGATATAGATTTTATTTTGGTGTTGCAACAACTTGTGGATTTTCATATTACACATCTAGACCTTGCATTTTCGGTAAATCAAGTCATCAACCCATCCGAGGGAAAAAGAAGCTTAAACCCTACCGCTGTTTCGAAATCTCCGGTTAGATTCAGTCTCTGTGCGTATGTGTGATTTCAGCTCTTAAACTGCTTTTAAGATTGAAGTTAATCCAAGTGCGCTTGTACTCAGTCATATGTGTTTAGGGCTAATATTGTTCATCCACGATGCTCAATCGCTACATCATTTTCTGATTTACTACAGCTGATTTACTAACGTTTTCGATCATTTTTTTCTGGTAGATTTCAGTCTCTGTAATGTCAGTTGCAGATTCATCACCTCCATTGGAGATCCTAGGTAATTTACTTCGCAGCTACTGAAAACCCAATATATGAAGCTCTGTAGCAGCTTATACTAGTATATAATTGCGTTTATAAGCGCCTGTGATCATGAATTGATTAGCTTTTAATAGGCATCATGTTATCCTGTTCATAACAAAGCATTTTAGATATAACAACTTTTGTTTGCATATTTTATGACTCACTTTCTCTATTGTTAAATCACTGTTGTGCTCCCAGTTAGAGAACCAGGGGGTTTTTCTATATGGAATGGGCCACCATTTAGTAATAATCAGCCAAGTATTAAGCTTGATAAAGTTCCCTGCACAAGTGCAAAATTTAGTGAAGATGGGTCCAAACTGATGGTGATAAAGTCTGAGTCTTCGATTAGCATATATGATTGCAAGACCTTGAAGAAATAAGGTGTTTTGAATTACCCAACGTTCTTGCTGCTGCGTTGTCGCCATGTGGGACTTATCTTCAGACCTTCCAGAAAGGGTCATCACCACAAGAAAAGAACATCAACTTATGGAAGATGGAGACGGGGGAGTCGGTTTACACTCTATCTCAGAAGAACATGACTAAGGCGACATGGTAAATAGTTATGCTTCGGGTTTGAATTTACTAAGTTGCAAGCAAGTTTATTTCTGTTGGTTTTTCATGCTTTAGGCCGTCTATCAGATTTAGCTCCGATGAAGCAGTTGCTTCTCGTATGGCAACAAATGAGCTTCAGTTCTTTGATCCTTGTGATTTTTCCAAAGGCATTGTGCACAAGATCAGAATTCCTGGAATAGCTTCAGCCGAGCTTTCTAAGAACCCAGGATCCCATGTGGCTGCATTTGTTCCAGAATCCAAGGTTTGTAATTAGCAGCTCTGAAATTAAAAGGAGGGCTGCATTCTTGATGATTTTCCTCAAATACCTTGATTTGCAGGGGATGCCAGGTAGTGTTCAGATATATGCTTGTGCACCTGATTCCCAGAGTGAACCAATTGCTCGAAGAAGTTTCTTCAGGTGCTCATCGGTGCAGCAACACTGGAACCATGGTTCTACAGGACTACTGGTTGTGGCGCAGGCAGATGTCGATAAAACTAACCAGAGTTACTATGGAGAGACAAAGTTGTATTACTTAACATTGGATGGGAGTCATGATGGGCTTGTATCCTTACGTAAGTTTCTCTTCCTTACAAACAGAATTTGACATCACATGTTGGCTATCATGATGCAAGCTAAGAACATTTAGAGTTCTACTGAAAGCACCATATAAAAAGCTACAAGAAATATTAAGCAAATAATTTGTTTCTATAAGTGCTTGATAGGTGATTACATATTTCTGCAGGTAAAGAAGGGCCTGTACATGATGTTCAGTGGTCGTACTCAGGAAAAGAATTTGCTGTTGTTTATGGATGTATCCTTCCCTCTTACTCTAATAAATATACATGTCTAGTGACATTTAAGGGGGTCTTGAATTTGAGTTTTGTTATCTTATTATTGTGATTTAAAATTACAATAATAAGTTTCTAATGTTTATTTAAACAAATTTCAGTTTTTATTATGTGATAAATAAGGGGTCAAATAAGCCGTTTCACTCCAGTTGCAATGTGGTTAATTGTCAAATACTATACTAAAATTGCCTTTTTCTTTCATTTCTCCTAGTACCTCTTTTATTTTCATTATATATCACCTTGATTGTCTTATATATTAATTTCATTGAAAGTCATTATTTACCAAGCACTCAAAAACATCCAGTCATCTGATAATTACAACTTAAACAACAGAACTTGTAAACACTGTCTTCTGAACTTCTACAACCCATTATTTCAGTTGAATATAATATTTTGATTACTTATGATGACAATCACTTTCAAAATGCGCATCCAAACCCCTATTGTCAGTAGCAGCTATAGCTAAAGCTATAGCGTGCTACATAGCGTATAGATATGTTCCCGCTATTTATGTTTTGCAACCAAATAGCGACCTATAGCGATTTTTTATTTTTTATAAATTTAAACTCCACCTAAATAGAGTATTTTAGCTATTTTGGTGGTTTTTGCTTAAATTTTCTACTGCTTTATCGCTATACATGTTAGTTTATTGAATGTAAAAAGTTCTTAAATTTTCTACTTCCTTTTTACTAAACACAAAATAGCGGATGCAATTTACCGCTATTCGCTACATGGCATATAAGTGGCTTGTCGCTATTGACCACTATGATCCAAAGTCCAAACACCCCCTAAAATAACCATATCTAATATTGAGATCTGAAACTACTATTGATGGAGAGAACATGTGTTTGGAAGTTGGGCAGTGATTTTCTTCATACAATTTCAAATTGGAACTTGGGATTGTATTTAAGCATTTCACCGAGCTATATAATTAATTTTTAACTTATTTTGTTTTTGTTCTTAATCATTTCTACCCATTTTTGTTGACTTGACATACCTCAGTTATGCCTGCAATGGCAACAATTTTTGACAAGAAGTGTAATCCTCTCCTAGAGCTTGGGACAGGCCCTTACAATACCATTCGTTGGAACCCAAAGGGAAGGTGTATCCTTTAAGATATTGTTTGTTGCTTAAATTCTGCATGGTAAAATGTTTTTTCAAACCACTTTTTAAAAGCGGAAGTGATTTCTCAGTATTGAGGGTGCAAATTGTATCAAGGGTGTTTTGGCCTTAACTGTTGTGTCTGCAGTTATATTAGTGGCAGGCTATGGCAATCTACCAGGCGATATGGTATGTTTATAAATGGTCAACAAAGCCTCTTTGGTGGTTTATTTGATCTGGATGAAAAATTTATTTTTTCTCTTAATTTGTAGTGCGGTAAAGGTAGAGTAGCTATAGGCCATAGCAAAGATGTAACACATTATTATATGATCCTTTTTGGTCATATAACCTACTAACTTATGACGTATTTTCAGGCATTCTGGGATTATGTACAGAAAAGCAGCTTGGGACCACCAAGGCTGAATGGTCAGTGACAAGTGAATGGTCCCCTGATGGGCGTTATTTCATGACCGCCACAACAGCTCCAAGGCTGCAGGTGGACAATGGGTATGTTCCTGTTGGCTTATGTTCTCCAACTATAGAGAAAACTATATTTATGGTAAAAAATATTTTTGCAAACTAGTAACATACATTGGTGCTTTTCAATTGGTAAAATGAATGGCTGTTTGATGTAGAAAAGGAAATTTGTGGCTGTAATATATTTAATCTCATATTATGTAATAACTAATAGTTTATGTAGGTGGTAAAATGGGTCTACTACGGGTTGCGTAACGTGTCATTTTTAGTTTGGCCCAACTTGCAGACATCTTTCATCAATCTTTTTGAATTCTATTAATAAATTATTTGCTAAATATGATTACAAAAACTATGTTAGTATCAAAATAATCCAACCTTTAACTGAAGCAGTTTAGGAGCTGGCTATACATTTGAATAGCTCAATGCAAATCAAGGTCCATTTGCTAACACCTTTGTAAATACAGGATCAAAATCTTCCATTACAATGGAAAGTCATTCTTCAAGAAGAAGTTTGATAAATTATATCAGGTAAGTTTTTATTTTCTTTTGGTAATCATTTCTTATCTACTGCTGCTATTTTTAATCCTCGTCACAGGTCGATTGGAAAGCAGATTCGCCTGATAAGTTTGGTGACATTGAAGAACTTGTAAAGGCTGTTGACTCGTTAAAAGTTGAAAGCAAGCCACAAGGTTCTGTGTGATTAGACTTTTAAAATTATATAGTAGGATCCATGGTTTTTCTTCATGTTTCTAGTTGTAGAACTGAAGTCATATGGTTGCCATTCAGGACAAGGATCAAAGTCTTCCCAGCCTAAACCTATCAATCCGCCTGTGCAGAAGAAACCAGCTGCATATCAACCACCTCATGCAAAGGCTAAAGCTGCCAAGGAAGCAGAGGTGTGACAAACACATTCATCTTATATTATGTGGAAGTTAATATGATAACTTATACAGTTCAGTGGTTTTGATTCATTTCCTTTTGAATGGGTTGATTCAGGTCATGTTTAATCTAATGCGTAAAATGAATAAAAGATGACTAACAAAAATTCTTATGATCAACCCAACCTGTACAAAATAGGCATTACCAGATCCTGCATGTTTTACTACCTCTAATAAATTTCTTGCTGATTTTTTTTGTGGTACTTCTCACCCGTTTATGATGGATGCTGTCAAATTAGTTATTTGGAGGAAGTCCTTCAGTGTAAGTACTCTTAGTCTCTTACATTTACATTCTATACCATCATACAAACAGGCAGAATATAGATTCTTCTCCATATTTATAAAACTTGTAACCCCTTATCAAAGTTCTTGTATAAATTGCAGAGAAATGAGCAAGAATGCATTAAAAACAAGAAAAAGAGGGAAAAACAGAGGGAGAAGAAGGCTGCTGAAGCGGCTTCTGCTGCTAATGGTGCAGATTAAGAACATGATCTAAGGTTCTGTATCACTGCTATAAGATGAGTAAATCTTATTTTCTCGGGGCATTTGAAAATTAATTAATTATTGGTTACAAATGTTAGTGCTCTGCTCTGCTTCTATAAGAATTGATCACTTGATGTTCTTGACTATGAGGTATTTTTGTTATTTTTAAGCGAAGGACGGACCAAGTTTCGGGCTCTCCTCATACATGTCAAGTTGTCAACATGTAGTCATGTACCAATAGATTTATATGAAACTTTTGTTCTTCTTACAGCTGGTTCCTTGTAGTTCGTATTTTGCATGCAGATCTGCTAATAATCATGGCTACTTTCGGTTAAGTGATATCGGTTATGTGAGTTCTGGAACAGCCTGTCACCAAATGGGCAAGATGGAACGGCACTGGTTTTCTGCAGGAACAAAAAAAAATGTAATGAAAGAATCATGATATAACGAAATGAAATTTATATATCAAAGAGTTTTACCAATAAACGAATATATAATACAATAACAGAATGGCTAACCTCTATAAAGCTTCAAATTACATGGAATAGATCTCTTTTTATAAATATTTCAAGATGGTATTACGGTCAACCTACATAATAGGTTTTACCATTGGCGTTATTGAGTCTAAAACCAAAAATATGTAGAAATAGTTGGTGTTAATTGAATATAAGGTTAAGTTACATAATAGGTTTTACAATTTGCGATATGTACTTTGTTATTGTCACTATGGCTTATAGGTAATATCCACCTGGTTTCTATTTTGACAAGACGAGAATGTTAGAAAAAATCCATTAAAAGTTACAAGACATATTTGGTGTTTGATTTAGCTATCATTTTACAGAGGGTTTAGAGAGATAGTGATTTGATGTATGCAATCTTACTTTACATTTATGTAAAAGGTTGTTTCCACAAAATTATGAAATCAAAATTAGAAAAGAACAAAAAAAGAACTCAATTGGCTCTTATACAACACAATCATCTTCCTTTAACCATCTCCCAACGTCTCTCCACCCTCTCCCTCCTCTCGGCCCACCATCTCTACCTTCAACGTCACAACAAATAACCACATAAATCGACGCTATCAAAATATGCAAAGGCAATATGAAAAACAAAGCCAAAGACATGAACTCAAACAAACCACAAAGGGTCTAGGGTGATGGTGTCAGTTACAAGGGTCGTTTAGGTCGGACTTGTAGGTTATTTGTGACAGTAGAATGGTGAGAGAAGGGTGGGACAAGAAGATGACACACCCCGTTACCAGTCTAACTGTGACCAACTGATATCAAACAATACAACGGAATATGAAACTAATATTAAATATTAAAGCGGTGAAGGATACATAACTAAATCCAAGAATCCAAGTGGGATAACAATAATTTGTTTAAAATAATAATAATTGTCATAACACTATTAGTCTATTCTCCCGCATCCAACTAGAGTGCTATTATCCATAAGTCACTTGTTTTTATTCCTTCTAACAGTAAACACCAAATATATCAATATAAAGTTGATGAGCTCATGGTTTAAGACATATATTTCATCATCAATCATATGTGTATCACAAGTATTGGTGCACCAGAATTGTACAAGAGATTCCTGCCATAATGGCCCATTATATGCAGGAGATTCCTTAAATAATACTATCTACACATCACTCGACTCCCCTGGAGTTGATTGTGCTAAACTTTTGAGAACAATAGTAGTATTATTGCACCGGAAATAAGTTTTAAAGAGCGTGTATTCTACCTCAAAAGATAATATAAAAAGGGTGTTCATGAAACTCACTTAGGTGTCGTACAAGTGGTTATCAAGTTGATTGTTAAGTTTGGTGCACTACTATCTAGCAAAACCTCATAAGCTCATGTCATATGTATTAGTATATTATAACTAAGCAGGAATGTTTTCCTCATGTGTGTTAGACTATCCCCATCGCTCGCCCGCGACCGGCCTGTCGTCGATGTGGATCGCGCCCGCCAGAAGGGCGACGATGGGGAGACCCCCTGTTGATGGGTGTCCGTCCGGAAGGGTTTGGG
This sequence comes from Flaveria trinervia, assembly GCA_025506515.1. Lineage (NCBI taxonomy): Eukaryota > Viridiplantae > Streptophyta > Magnoliopsida > Asterales > Asteraceae > Flaveria > Flaveria trinervia. The sequence goes on from CM046456.1 coordinate 45,741,115, forward strand.
AAAGATGGGGTGGTGGCCCCACCACCATAAATAATTAAATTAATTTTTTAAATAATTTTTTAATTAATATAATAATTTAAATATTATTTTTATTAAATGAGATTAATTAAATGAAAATATATATTAATTTTTTTTACATTTCTAGTATTTAAGTAATTAGTTAGAGTTATTAAATAATAATTTAAATTGAGTTTAAATAATAATTTAAGTATAATATTTTAATTTTTTTTACATTTATAGTATTAAAATATTTTAATTTTTTTTACATTAATAACAACTACTTTCTTTTTTTATTTTTTTCATGACTGCTACTTTTTTTGTTTTCATAAAACTATTTTTTTTGTTTTATCATAAAGACTATTTTTTTTGTTTTTTCATAACGGCTAGTTTTTTTTGTTTTTTCATAACGGCTAGTTTTTTTTGTTTTATTCATAACGGCTAGTTTACCTATTATAAATATTTTTTATTCAGTTGAGAGTTTTTCTCAAATCACACTTCATCATCTTTCAAATATTATGACTCTCTTCTAAACACAATTTAAAATTCAATTCTTAATGGATCCAAGAGCTGCATTCTCTTTCACACAAATGTTAAAACATGAAATCAATGAAAAATACCCACATCAGCAACCCAGGTTCTCTCAATATCAACACCCTGGGTTCTCCCAACTCTCACAACTCGAGAGATTCCCATATCTTCAACAACTTGGGGGAATCCCACATGTTTAACAACCTGGGGTATTCCCATATGTTCAATAATTTGCCTTCTCACAATTTTCACAAGTCGGAGGATTCTCATATCTTCCACAATCTCAGTCTTCATTGGAAGACTATCAACAATATCAAGCATGGATTAAACATAAAAAGCTTCAAAAAATGCAACAAAGACAATCACAATCACAATCACATAATGAACAATTAATTGATGAAGCACCTTCTTCACCCAAACAAACACCAACAAAGAAGAAAAGGAAAGGAAAAGAAAAAGCTGAGAAGTCTGTTCGTATCAAGTGGATAGCTGATGATGAAGTCTTGTTGGTTAATGTAGATACATATGTACCTAGTTTATGTGCTTAATGTAAAAAGTCTTCATGTCTTACATATATGTAACTGGATGGTTTGAATGAAATACAATGTGTGGTTTATGCTTATAATGTTTAATATTTCATTGATTATTGTGTGTTAACGCTTATTGAACTAACTATATAGGTTTGTGGTTGTTTACATAGTTCTTAGTTAACATGATTGAGGAACATGCTTAAACTTAATCGTGTGAAGTTCTTATGCGAATGGCCCATGCTAATGGACCATACGCATGAACAACGTCATGCTAATAAACCAATCGCACCACTGAACCAGGAGATTGGATCAGTTGCACAATTGTAACATGAGATTGACTCAGTCGCACGACTGAACACTCAGTCGTGCGAATGTATTAACCGCATGACTCAGTCGCATGACTGAACCATGCTAATGGTTCAGTCGCATGAATGAGTAACCCTAACCTATAAATACCACTTAATTTGTGGAAAAACGTAACACTTTGAAGAATTCGACTCCTACACGTACCCTAGCCGTCCAAAACATCCAAGAAAGCCAGTCCAAGTTCATAGATCGTTCTTGATCGATTCCTATTCGTTCCTAACGTTTAGATTAATCTTATATCAATCGGTTTAACATTCTCACTGATTGGATCGCCAATCAAATAGGATTCCACACTATTTGATTCGGTAAACACGTGAATCAGTTAGTACTCTGTCCAGTACACGGTCCTCTGGTATTGTTAGAGGACCGTGTAATGGACGGAGTTCTAACTGATTCACGTGTATACCGAATCAAATAGTGTGGAATCCTATTTGATTCGGTATACACGTGAATCAGTTAGTACTCTGTCCGGTACACGGTCCTCTAACAAGTGGTATAGAGCAAAGGCTCTTGATTTACGTGTGATTCAATCGATTTTGATATAAAAATTATGTGTTCCACGCAAAAACGCAATCTTTTGTGTCAAACGTTGATTTGGACGTCTCCAGGTTGTAAAGTTAATGTTTTTCTGGCATACGGCAATTAGGGTTCTTGAGAAATTCGTGTTTTTGCATCAAAATACCTTAAACTTTCGAATTCTCAAGATTCAGCAGCTTCAGTTGCACGATTGACTCAATCGCACGACTGAATTCATACGCATACCTCATACGCACGATTGGACTCATTCGTACATCCAATCGTACGACTGAACTGTCTATTCGCACTGTTTATCCGCACCTGTCCATTCGCACGATTGATTCATCCGCATTGGTTCATTCGCACGTTTGAGCCATTCGCATTGTTCAATCGCACGATTGTCCATTCGCACACCTTCATTCGCACAATTAAAACAGTTTGTTCAAAGTTTAAAGTTGATAGTAATGGAGGATCAATATTCAGCGTTCACCGCCGAAAGGGACTCTAGGATTCAAAATCTGTTGCTTCTAGAAAATGGAGTGGGAAATCATAACAAGCCCCCTAAGCTTATAACGTTAGATGATTACCCACAATGGAAGCAACGATTTGAGATTTACTTAAATGGAGTAGTTCCCAATCTGTGGGAGTCGATAGAGACAGGATATAGCATGCCTGTAGGTGCATATGGAGTTAAACTTACCTTAAGTGGTATGACTGACAGACAAAAGGTAAAGTACAATGCAGAGAAGAAAGTATATGCATTGCTGACTCAGTCAATTCCTAAGGACATCTTCCATCAATTTTTGAGAACAAGCAAGCTAAGAAGCTGTGGGATGCATTGGAAAAGAGGTATGAGGGAAATGCATTGTTAAAAGCTCTGAAGGCTAAAGCGTTGAAGAAGGATTTGACAACTTCTTGTTACTGGAAAGGAGAGCTTGGACGATGTCATTGATCGATTCTGCCACCTAATGAGTGAGCTGCACACTCATGGAGTCACTACGTCTATGGAAGACAAGTTTCAAACTTTGCAGATGGGTTGCCCGAGAAATGGAGTTCGTTTGTTTCCAACCTCAGACAGAATGATATGCTAGCGAAGTTAGAAATCAATGACTTCATTATGAAACTGCAGGAGGAAGAGTTGAGGATGAAGTATAGGGCCCAAAAGTCTTCATATGATCAGAATCCGGCACTGTACAACTCAACTCCACAAGCCAAAACGTCTGGAGCACCACTTCAAACGGCGTTTGTGTCGAGTTCAGCTGGTCCATCACAAGCTACTACTTCGGGATCTGAAACGTCAGGGTCGTCTGGTACCCAATACATAGCACCTGAAGCAAATGCTACAAAACTAAAGATCGAGAATCTTGGGAATGTGACAGTAGAGGTAGCAAAGGAGCACATGGATCTCTTAGCAGCTGTTGTCCACTCCTATGATGGGCTAGTTGCTAGGAAAATTGGGAACTGCCATCTGGCAGACGAGGACTACGAGCAGGTAGACGAGACAGAGTTAGAAAGAATGGACATCATGTGGGCCTTAGCAAGTGCTGTTCAAAGAGCAAAGAAGTTTTCAAGAAGACCGGACAAAATCTGATTGCCACTAAGGACACAACTATTGGTTTTGACAAGACAAAAGTTACCTGCTTCAACTGTGGGGAAAAGGGACACTTTAAACGTGAATGTGTGAAGCCCTAGAAGACGGGAAATGAGAATCCATTCTCATCTTTCACTCGTCAGGATAAGCCCACAAGTAGTCCTACTTTGTCAAGCAAGGATCTTAAAGCCTTAACAGCTCATGATGACGAAGGACAAGATTGGAGCTTTTGTTTGTGTCTCCGGGAGAATCCAATATCGCTAGTGTTGAGGATCTAGATGATGACTCAGCAAGCAAAATGATATTGTAGTGGAACTCACGATGTTAAATGTTGATGAAACTGCAACTGTAGTTGATCACCTGCCTGAAGAAGGGACAAGTCCAACAAGTCCAGAATCACCAGAACCAGAGAAATCAGACACTGCTTTGATGGCTGATTCAACCTCACCCTCTCAGGTAAGTACCACTACTCTACTTTTCAATAATCATGCTTGTTCGGATTGTAATAAATTTAGGAAAAGCATTGATATGAAATTTTCTAGGTTATTAGACCATAATGATAACTTATTAAAGGACTTACAACTATGCACTGAAGCCAATAGAGTCTTAAAACAAAATAAGCCCAACTATAAGAAAAGATAGAACTCTTGAATAAACAACTTAGGGAAACTGAAGTTGTAGCCTTTAACCAAGCTAATGACATTAAGTTCTATCTAAACTCCCTAGAAGACACTAAGAAACAAAAGCAGTTTTGGAAGTAGAAGTAAATTCATTAAAACAAAAACTGCATAGTTGGACAAGTTCTTCTCACATTGTCCAACACTTAGTGAGAGACCGCAACAATGGGGAGGGTTTGGGATATAAAGTGGTAACACCACCACATGAGACCTTGATGAATGCCAAAAGTAAAACAATAAATAATAACCCAATCAAGGATCATGTGTGACCACTCCACTTGTAAGTGATCCAGATTCCACATGTAAACCAAATGAATCTGTCACTAAACAAAAGATGCCACTACAAATCAAAAGGTAAAATGCCTTGTGTTAATCTGGACGAACATTTGAAAAGGTTAAATAAAGTCTGGTTCAACAAAGTCTATTTCTGAACCAAGAAATACCAAACAAACTAACCAATCACATGCTTCATGTCCAAGTCCATATAAACAAAAGGAAAAGATGTTAACAATGTCCAAACAATTATTTTGTTAAAAGATAAAACATCTAAAAAAGTGTCAAAACCCAAACAGAATAAAGTCACTCGTGTGTCACATACTTCTCCATAGAAACAGGTAAATTGTCAAGTTGAAAGTAGATCATGCTACAACTGTGGAAAGTATGGGCATATAGCGTCTTATTGTCCTTATTATCAGACACCAAAGAAAAAGATTGAACTTTATGACACTAAAGCAAGCTCTTCCAAAAAGCTCCATGACTCCACCAAAAAGAGTCAGTGAACCTAAAGTTCAACCTATCAGCCAGTCGTTTGTTTTCACAAACAGGCCTTACACAAAGCTGGCTTATGGAAAGAAAAGTCTATGTCTGGTAATGAGAACAATAAGACAAATGATTTTCCCTCACCCTCTAATGGACAATAGGTAGAATTTATGATGTGTGATGCCTTTGGGACACCCAAGCCAGTTAAGGCTTGGGTCCCTCACCTTAACTAATGTTTTCAATTGAATGTGCAAGGTGTTCGCTATAGTGCTAAAACAAACATTTGGATTGTAGATAGCGGAGCATCAAGGCACATGAATGGAAACCCGTCACTCCTATCAAACATCATATAAATCAAAGGAGGTCATGTTTCTTTTGCTGGAAACAAAGGAGGGTACATCACAGCTCAAGGGGAAGTAAGGAACCAGAAAGTTAAGTTTGACAATGTAAACTATGTTCAACAACTTCAGAATAATTGCTTTCTGTTTCCCAAATATGTGACAAGGGATTTAAGGTAGTTTTCGACAATAAGAAGTGCTATGTCTTGAAAAAGGACTATGTGATTTCGGAGGACCAGGTCTTAATGTCTGCCTCAAGATATAATGACCTTTACGTCTTGGATCTATCAAAGGCCTCCACTACGAATCATCAAGTTTAGTGCTTCTTGTCAAAAGCTACTGAGAAGGATTCTATCTCCTGGCATAGGAGAATGGGGCACATCAATCCTAAGAAGATGAACCACTAGATCCAGAATGATCTAGTGCGCGGAGTCAATGTCAAGAACCTCCAACTCCCGGATTTTTGTGTCGCCTGCAAGAAAGGAAAACAGACAAAGAAGTCTCATAAGGCAAAGAAAGTTAGTTCTATAGAACTGCCTCTTGAACTTCTTCACATGGATCTGTTTGGTCCATTCAGTACAAGAAGCATCGCAGGCGACTTGTACTGCTATGCAGTTACAGATGACTACTCAAGATTCTCTTAGGTGATGTTTCTGAAATCAAAATCAGAAACATTTGAGTCATTCAAAGAATTGGTAACTACACTGGAGTCTCTCTACAAGCTGAAGGTAAGACAAGTACGCTCAGACAACGGAACCGAGTTCAAGAACCAATGGATGGAGCTTTCTGTAAAGAAAAGGGAATTGTGCACCAGTTCACTTCCGCCTACACTCCTCAGATGAACGGGGTTGCTGAGAGAAAGAATCACAGCTTAATAGAGGCAGCACACACAATGCTAGCAGACTCGAAACTGCCTATCCAATTTTGGAATGAGGCAGTGGCCAATGCGTGTTACACGTTAAATCGAGTTCTGGTGGTAAAACATCATGGCAAGACATGTTACGAGTTACTTCAACGACGTAAACCAAATTTGGCGTATCTAGAATCGTTTGGAGCACCATGCACGTTGCTGAAGAAAACTCAGGAAGGAAAGTTTAGTGAGAAGGCTGAAGAGGGCATCTTTCTTGGATACAACATACCGAATAAAATAGTTTACAACAACTCAACGGGTAAAGTAGAGGTGTGGTGTAACGTCGATGTTTAGAGATACAACACCCCTCCTGCTGGAAAAGGACCCGCCTTCTTTTTCGACTATAATGGATTCTTCAAGTCCTTCAACATCACTCTCTCCACTTCTGATGATGAGTTAGCAGCCAAAATGATGTATGATGTCTTAAACACACCTTCATAGGACTCTACATCATCTGGCTCACAAGGTGAATCACTTACCCACTCAGGGGGAGCACTCGAGATAAGTGACTCTTCCTTTGACGATGAAGCAGTAGAGAATGATCACGACACTCAGGAGCAACAGGTTCCTACTACTGCAAGTCCACAAGCATATGACATTGATGCCTTTAAATCTTCGGAACCTCACACTCCTACTGCTTCAGATACGAAACCAAATGTTCATAATCTAGATTCTGAGGTAGTTGTTCCCACCACTCCTGGATCACACCTAAATGTCTATCATCCTCTGGACAATGTCATTAGGGATGTCAGATCAGGAGTTCAGACAAGAAATCAGTTGTATTCAGCTGATTATGCCTCGGTAATGGAAAAGGGGTATCTTCACGATGGTGCTTAACGCTGTTTTGTGTCTTAGTTTGTGCCAAAATACGTCAGTGAAGCCCTAAATGATGAGGCATGGGTGAGTGCCATGCAAGAAGAACTTCTTCAGTTCAATAAGTTAGGTGTATAGACATTGGTAGATAGACCTAAAGGTGCTAAAGTCATGGCACCAAGTGGGTCTTGAAATGTAAGAAAGATGACCAAGGTGTCATTATTAGGAAAGCTCGACTTGTAGTTCAAGGATTTCGACAAGTCGAGGGAATTGACTACAATGAAGTATTTGCACCTGTGGCGAGAATGGAAGCCATCCATATCTTCCTAGCCTATGCCTCTTACATGAAGATTAAAGTCTATCAATTGGATGTAAAGAGTGCATTTTTTCATGGTGAAATACGGGAACAGTGTATGTCAGTCAACCCAAGGGATTTAAGGATCCATATCATTAGGACAGAGTTTACAAACTGGATAAGGCTCTCTACGGGCTTCACCAAGCCCCGAGAGCATGGTATGAAAAACTCTCAACTCACCTAGTGAAACACGGATTTTGCAGAGGTGTAATTACTGCACACTGTTCATCAAGAAAAGGATGGTGATCTGCTGCTGGTTCAGATTTATGTTGATGACATAATCTTCAGTTCCAAGAATGAAGAATTATGTAAAGAATTTGAAGCAGTGATGAAGGTAGAATTTGAAATGAGTGCCATGGGAGAGATGAAGTTCTTTCTCGGTTACAGGTGGATCAAACACCAAAGGGGATATTTCTACATCAGACCAAGTATGTAGGGGATATTCTCAGTCGGTTGACATGGAGAATGCTTCCACAGCTGGGACTCCACTTGCTACAAATCATGATGTAGCACCCGACGAGAATGCTGATCTGGTTGATGCCACCATGTACCGAGGAATGATTGGATCCCTCATGTACCTCACTGCCTCAAGACCTGATAATATGTATGCAACATGTCTTTGTTCAAGATATCAGGCAAAACCAAAAGTTAATCATATTATTAGGGTCAAAAGGATATTTCGTTATCTGAAGGGTACACCAACACTTGGGTTGTGGTATCCTCATGACGATGACTTCGAGCTTACCGCGTATAGTGACTCGGGTTATGGCGGCTGCAAGATGAACTACAAATCCACCTCAGCAGGTTGTCAATTCTTTAGGAGAAGATTAGTCACATGGCAGTGTAAGAAGCAGACATCAGTTGTGTTGTCAACTTGTGAAGCTGAATATGTTGCTGTGGCAAGTTGTTGTTCTCAAATCATCTAGATTCAATAGCAGTTGCAGGACTATGATTTGAAATTCTCTAACACCCCTATATTTGTTGATAATTCTGCTGCAATAGCCGTTACTAAAAATCCTATCCAACATCCTAAGACCAAACACATCGGCATTTAATATCATTTTATATGTGATTGTTTTGAAAAGAATCTAATCGATGTTGTTAAAATTAATATGGATTTTCAACGCGCTGACCTCTATACAAAAGCCTTTGATAAACCATGTTTTCTATATTTGTTAGAGGTCAACGGCGTTAAAAAGAAAAGTGATGTAATTCCAGATGATGAACAGGTCTAGTCCGATGCGTCAAGTCCATTTTCTTTTATTTTCTTTTATTCTAGTTTATTTTATTGATTTCAATTCTTCGCCTATTAAAATTCTAAAAACGCAAATCGTTTACGGTTTTAGAATTTTAGGGGGAGAATAGGTTAAGTTAGTATTAAAAAAACGAGGGAGGAGGACATGCAAGCTAAAAGCAATGAGATCGTATCTGAGATATCGATTCAATGACTATGGAAAATGATAGTACACAGGAACAAAGCATTTGGGACTTTAAAAGATTTAAATTGAATTAGATGCAAAATTCAAAGTATAAGTCTGAGAAGTCTAAGCAAAAATAAAAGGAAAAATTATAGTAAAACTAGCTACTACTAAGGTAACACGGAGAAAGTAGACCTAGAGGTTGCTACACCATTAGATGATGTGTCGGTAGATTCAACACAATAGATAAGTAGACCTTGTTGGTGATCTCAAGATCAAACTAAGTTGTTCACCAAGCTGTGGGTCGTCATCTTATCCCTGGTTAACACAATCAACAGAGTTCCAATAAGGGGTGACGAGCAAAATAAACGCCACAAATGTGTGTGGATGACCAAAATATGAGAAAAGCACATGTTGAAAAATGAAAAAAGCAATCAAACTGATAACCTATGTTGTTGGTGTGATCTGTGCAACAAAAATAAATTGCTCAAACAAGAAGATAGGTTATGTGCCTCTCTGCTGTGCGGTGGCACTGACCTGAGGATAAGCATAACCTATATATATTCTAGAATTCATTGTTGTTTGTCGCTTCTCTGCTGTGCGATGGCACTGACCTGAGCTTGGCTTATCTTTGAAAGCTCTAAGAATAGTGTCTTCTTGTCAAAAATACCCATAGACCGCTCAAAAATCTCCTAAGGAATGTTGATTACCATATAAGTGTGGGATCCATAAATGCTTGTTGAAATAATTAAACCTTAAACCATCACCAATCTATGTCAAAAGTTTGTGTATGGATTTATGTGGAAAAGTATACTAACAATCATCGTGGCAGCAATTCTTGAAAGTCCAAATCAATGTGTGCGTCTTATAGTACTAGTATGATTTCCTTAATCTGCTAATGACCCTCGACGAAAACATAGCATCAAATGATTTTGGTACCACGTCCTGAATGATTTGATACCTGTATGATTTCATCATCAATCGTTCCACTTATGGTCGAAATAACTTGAAGCTGCCTGTTCAAGAAATAAATCTATTAGATGTCTATCTTAGGATTTCCACCTCACACAAAATCAGAAAAACATCTTTAGTTTTGTCTTTTAATGTTAGTTTTTTTGTTTTGTTTTAACATTTAGTCAATTTAGAGTTATAAGTCGGACTATATCATGGAATTCAGTATGGGATTATATTACTTAAAAGGGTCACGTCTGAGGTGACCAAATGTGTGTTCAAATGTTAAATGGGTCACGTCTTAGGTGACAAAATGGTTTTTGCTTAAAAAGATCACGACTGAGGTGATCAAAAGTTTTCAAAGTTAAAATGATCATGTCTGAGATGATCCACTTCTCAAAATGTTCAATCAATAGTTAAATGGGGTTAAATGTCAAATGGTCATAAAGTCAAAACCATAAGTATCATCCATTCGCACGACTGGACCATGAGTATGGACTAGTCATACGATTAGACCTTACTTATGCACTAGACAAATGAATGGAGCATGAGTATGAAACATTCACACGAATGGCTTACAAGATTGAGCCAGTCGCCAGAATGGACTTGTCCGAATGAGTCAGTCGGCCGACTGAAACCCAGTCGGCCAACTGAAAGTGATCGACTGAACCAATCACCCGAATGAAAGAAGCGAATGGATCCAGTCACCCGATTGAAACCAGAGTTAGTATATATAGGGCCATAGTCGATTGCACATACTCACCACCCCTCAATCGCCCTAAAATCGCACATTGAGCCGTTACTCTGCCAAAATTTCTTCTGACCTTACTTGACTAATTTTGAGATTCTAACGATTGCTAGTTGTTATACAGGTACAATGCGGTGCAACCTACATGAAATTCAGTTGTTTCGTGCCCTAAATCATTGAATTCAGCCCTAACCAAGAACCGAAACTTAGTTGGACAAATTAACTAATAAAAACTAAGTAAAATGTTGAAATCAAGGTTATTAGGTGCTAAGTAGTGTTATTGCCAGTCTAATGATCCAAACCACAATGTCTAATTTTAAGATTTGCTCAGAATTTGAATCTGAATCGAACAGACAGTAGGTCATGCGACTGGACACCCGGATGAACTACAATCACACGACTGAGCTGGACAAATGACTCAGTTGGCCGAATGAACAATGCGTATGAGATCAGTCGGCCGATTGAATCAGTCACGCAGGCTTAGTCGCCCGATTGAACTCAGTCGCTAGATAAGTCACCCGATTGTATTTAGTCGCATGTTAGGTCAAACGACTGAACCTATTCGTATGGTTCAATCACACGATTGAACCAGACTGATCTCAAACAAGTTAGTTTGAAATGGTTTCTGTTGTGTGATGTTCTAACTTGTATGCTTCTTGTGTTACTGATTGATGGCTAAACGGTGGACCATCAACACAAAGCACAATATTGTGCTCATCTGGACGCCACCACTCGGAACGTAGCCGAGTTTGCTGGAATCATCGCGTTCCTGAAGAGATCACGGATACACCGAGCCATATCCACACCATGCACTCCTTATAGGTCTATCCAGCAGGCCTTTTGGGAGGGTGCATCAGTTGATCGATCTTATGAGCACTACTACATCAGGAGTACTATATTTGGGCAAGACATAGAGGTGACTGCTGCAGATATTAGACGGGTACTGGATCTGGGTGAGGATGCTGAACACCCAACCAGACTACACCCTCTGACAGTGAGGGGATGCTTCCTCAGGATGAAGTACTCTGGGGACATAAATGCAGGTGTGCTAAACAAAAGCAACCTGTGTCCCCAGTACAAGTACTTAGCACACGTGATGTTGAAGTGCATAGCTTCGAGGAGGGGTGGCTTTGATGACCTATGAGACCAGATTCAAAATGCCTACGTGGCACTGGTGCTGAACCACCCCTTCAGTTTCTCCAGCATGATATTCTCATACCTGATTGAGTATCTTGAGGCAAAAGGCAAAGAGGGATTTTGCATGTACCCGAAGTTTCTTCAGATGATTATTGACGAGAAGCTGCCCTCTCTGCCTAAGGAGATCCATGATGCGGTATCACTTGAGGTGATAGATGACACGACACTGGGCCACATGAAGGTCTACAGAGGAAAGCAGGTCAAACCCCCTGTAAAGAGAAAGTTCGGGCATCTGGCCCAGGAGGAGTACGTGGCGCCTGCAAGGCGTAAGTGGCACCACGAGGAGAGTGATTCAGAGGTTGAGCAGATTGCTCATCCATCTGATGACTTTGATGATGATGATAGAGACACTGGTGGAGATTCTGGCCCCGCTGTTTCTAGGGCCAGCACTACACATACTACACCTCCACCACCCACTCATATAGATGCCACCACCGCTAGTTTCCATCAGGATTTCTGTCCTCCCGATAAGGAGGAAGAGAGTGATGAGGAGCCCCTAACCAGGATAGTGGGTAGCAGGGTGGTTGCCACCGACCGAGGCATTCGGGAGGTTGGAGGACGCCCTAGCGAGTCTAGGGAGATTGTAACCGACCCAACTACTCACCAGGTCAGCCCAGCAGCATCCAGGGGGAGCATCCACCTCTAGGGGCATGAGGAGGAAAAGGATGGCTCAGCCCCATGGGATGAAGACGAAGAAGAGGAGGATGACCATTATCACCACCACCACCACAGCCACCACCTATACCACACCACCCACTACCTCTACCTCTCCCCCCATCACCACTACCACCATTCCACCTGTCACCACTACTGCCCCCACACACACCACCACTACCTTCATCACTCCACCACTTCCCCACATCACATCCACCACCACTTCAGCTTACCCATCACCACCCACACACATACCACCTCCCATATACACCACTGCCACCACCACCACCTCTAGCCACTAGACAGGACCATCATATCACCCATCCTTTCCATCAAGATCATCTCTACCTCCCAATAGGGTAGAGGAACAGCTTTCAGCACTAAACCATATGGTGCTGAAGCTGTTAGCAGCCGATGACGAGAAGACTACTCAGCTCCGACAGTTAGTGGAGCTTACTGCTGCACAATCATAGCAGATATCTCAGCAAGCACAATAGATTGAGGAGCAAGCTCAGCAAATGGCTGCTCAGAGTCAAGAGATTTCCCAACTCAAGGAGCAAAATGTGTTATCTACCAAGAAGATTGAGGAGTTGGAGGATGCTAAGAGGACCATCCTGCTCAAATTTAAGGCACAAAGGATGATCCTCTGAAGATCAAAGAGGGAGACGGTGATGATGGTGATGATAGTGATGATGATGATGGTGATGATAGTGATGATGATGATGGTGATGATGAAGGTGATGATGAAGGTGATGATGAGGATAGAGGAGACACTGAAGGAGGAGGAGAGTCATCTGCTTCAGGTGCACAGGAAGCTAATGAGAGGTGGACCAAAAAGACTCAAGATCCTGGTGCCTCGACATCAGCCCCGACAGCAGAAGAACACATGATCCAAGACAAAAGTAATGCATAGAGTTTTGTGTAATTTAAATCATGTGTAATTTGAATATTCTATTAAACTTATGTGCTTGAATGTTTATGTATATATATTTAATGTTTAATGTCTTGATTATTTACTGATGCATGATGTGTTTAATGTTTTAAATCAAGCAGATCATTCATCTTAGCAAGATGAGTATGATGTTGCTCCCCTTCAGCAGATCAAGTCTCAACTCACAATGATACTTGATCTGCAAGGGATCGTCAGGAGGTCTGTGAGTTACACTCCTGAGTAAGGAGAAATAATTCATGACCTTACTGATGAGCAACTGCCTGAGATGTTCCGACTGAATCCAGATGAGATTGTGAAGGATGCTCCTACTGTGGACATGAATAGTGACGATGAGCTTAACGATGTGGATGAGATTGAGATTGAGATTGAAGACGTCACAGCACAACATTATCCATAGTATGCTGACAACAAGGGAAATGTACTCCCCAATCTGGGTGACACCCTTGTTAGTGATACATTTGAAAAACTGGATAAGATGGAGCAGGAGTCGGAGAAGAAGAAAGATCAAGCCCAAGCCTCAGACGCTGATGTCAACATCAAAAAGGATGAATGGGCAGCATGTTTTGCAGAGATTACAGCCCAACGCAGTGCTCCAAAGCCTAGTATCTACACAAGCTTTACAAAGTAAAGAAGCATTTGAAGGTGTCAGGTAAATCCATAGCGTGGGCATATTTTGATGATCTAAATGTTTATGCTATCAAGAGAGAGAAAGGAATCGAGTACTTCAGATTCCCACACGATCTGAAGACTCTACCCAGTTTTGAGCTTAACCAGCTGGCCAAGTTGAAGCTGTTATATGTTGACCTTCGAAAGATGTCAGGCTGGTTGAAGTTGGTTTGAAGCTACTTTGAAGAGAGAGTACCACACCAGGTGGGTCAACTTCAAACCTCAACAACCAACAAGGTATATAAGAGGATCTGAAGTTGATACCATTACTGGAAAGCCAAAGATTGTGCTGAAGTGGAGTCCTCCGCGCACAATGTCAAGAATCCCTCTAAGGGAAATGCCTTAGGACTTCACTCCACAGTTTAAATGGCAGTACTATGACTGGAGAACTGGTGAGGCGGTCATAGTTCTGAACAGAAATGGAAATATGGAAACTATCAGAGTATTTGACCCGATGTGGCTAACTAACTTATCTTCTGATGACGTCTACACTTTATACAAGTGGCCACTGTTCTATGACGTGCAAGACATTGTACAAGCCCTCTAGTTCCAAAACGTGATAAGACTCTGCTTTGCATTCGAATACATGCAGGAGTTACAAGGGAGGAAAAGTACAAGAAATATGAAGAGCTGATGAAGAATGTTAGACAATAGATTAAACTAGGTCCAAGGGGGAGTTTGTAGATACATATGTACCTAGTTTATGTGCTTAATGTAAAAAGTCTTTCATGTCTTATATATATGTAACTGGATGGTTTGAATGAAATATAATGTGTGGTTTATGCTTATAATGTTTAATATTTCATTGATTATTGTGTGTTAACGCTTATTGAACTAACTATATAGGTTTGTGGTTGTTTACATAGTTCTTAGTCAATAATGATTGAGAAATGTTCTTAAACTTAATCGTGTGAAGTTCTCATGCGAATGGCCCATGCTAATGGACCATACGCATGAACAACTTCATGCTAATGAACCAGTCTCACGACTGAACCAGGAGACTGGATCAGTCGCACAATTGTGACATGAGATTGATTCAGTCGCACAACTGAACACTCAGTCGTGAGAATAGATTAATCGCATGACTCAGTCGCACGACTGAACCATGCTCAGTCGAAAGAATGAGTAACCCTAACCTATAAATACCACTTAATTCGTGGAAAAACGTAACACTTTGAAGAATTCGACTCCTACATGTACCCTACCCATCCAAAACGTCCAAGAAAGCCAGCCAAGTTCATAGATCGTTCTTGATCGATTCCTATTCGTTCCTAACGTTTAGATTAATCTTATATCAACCGGGTTAAAATTCTCACTGATTGGATTGCCAATCAAATAGGAATCCGCACTATTTGATTTGGTATACACGTGAATCAGTTAGTACTCCGTCCAGTACACGGTCCTCTAACAGCTAAGGCTTATGTAGCCATTTCTAAATACCTAGTAATTGCCAGCGATCAAAACCAACAAGCATATTAGGGGAGGAAGAACATCTAGAAGAAGAGTCTCGAGAGGAACCTCCAACATGTCCAATGGGGAGAGACAAGGCAAAGAAGTTAGCCAAAATAAAGGATAAAGGCATGACTTCTTTTTCTTCACTTGCTTATGAAGCAAAGAGACTAAGCCTCGTTGAAGACTTGGCCGAGACGACAAAGGCAAAGAAGAAAGCTATCCAACATTTTGACAATAAAATTGATAAATTCTTTGACTTGGAAGAGAAGAAGATCATTTTCATTGATACAAATCATATGGATCCATTCCAGCGTGCCAAACATGAAGAATTGTGTAACAAGATAAGAGAGAAATATGGAATGCCTCGTCGCAAATAACAATTTTAGTTTATTTTGTTGTTTTAGTTTATGTTGTGGTTTTAGTTTAATGTTGTATTAGTTTAATTCTCTATTTTAATGTAATTTTAGTTAATTAATGAATTTTTTTCTAACGGCTATATTTTTTTTGTCTTTTTTCTAACACCTAGTTTTATTATTTTTTTCTAACGACTAATTTTTCCTGTTTGTATAAATACCACAATGTACACCATAATCACTATAACACTTCACTCATTTTCCACACAAATACTTTGAATCCAAAATTCTAAAAATGAGCACCGATGATGATAGAATACCCATGAATATTCCTCAAATGCTCACACAAGAATTTCAAAATCTTATTTCCGATGATATCAAAGAGCTTGCTAATCGATTGTTTGAACTTGACCAATAAGAAGAGGGAAGTTCTTTCCGACAACGTAAGAAGCGCAAAAAGATAGATAGAGGTCATAAGGATGGAGACGCACGATTGTGGAATGATTACTTTGCTCCAGAGCCGGTGTACGATGAGAGTTTTTTCAGACGACGGTTCAGGATGTGCATTAGTCTTTTTAATCGCATCGTCACAGATTTATTTGAACCAGGTAAATCAGAATGTATTTTACACAAATATATGATGATGTAGGTAGAAAGGGTCTGTCACCAAGACAAAAATACACAAGTGCCATTTGTCAATTGGGTTTCCTAGAATGCTTGGAAGCATTGATTGTATGTACTGGAATTGGAGAAACTGTCCAACTGCATGGAAAGGTCAATATACTTGTGGTGATCATGGGCATCCCACCATTATACTAGAAGCAGTTGCATCATATGACCTTTGGATTGACATGCATTCTTTGGAGTAGCTAGATCAAACAATGATATCAAAGTGCTTAATCAATCCCCAGTTTTTAATCAAATCTTAGAGGGGAATGCACCATAATGTAATTTTACAGTGAATGGGCATAACTACACCATAGGGTATTATCTTGCAGATGGTATTTATCCAGAATATGCAATACTTGTAAAGAGGTTTACATATCCACCGGAGAATAATCTGAAAATGAAGTGGTACAAAAGGCGTCAAAAGTCTACAAGAAAAGATGTAGAAAGAGCCTTCGGTGTTCTTCAAGCTAGATGGGCAATGATACGATCCCCATCAAGATCCAAAACTTACCACTATTAGGTGATATAATGCATGCATGTGTTATATTCCATAATATAATTATTGAAGATGAAAGAGGTTCCATAACTAATTTGTCACATGAAGAGCAAGAACCAGAGCCAGAAAGTTACAATAATAGGGCACCACCATCATTTCAAACACACCTACATAGATTACAAGCTTATGTAACCAGGACGCAAACCATACATTGCGGAACAATCTAATAGAACATATCTAGGCGAATAGGGGGATTAGAGAGTAGTTTTATTGTTGTTTCTATCTATTAATTTTGTATCGTCGTTTTTATTTTATTGTTTTACATTGTTGTTTTTATTTTATTTTAATTAAATATATTTACATAATTTATATATCATTAATTAAAGTAAATTAATAAAGAAAATATGAGGTAGAAAAATAAAGGTGTTTATGGGAAGAATAGCGTTAGGGGTAAAAGATGTTTGTGAGAGAATGGGTGAAAGTGAGTGGAAAGCTGATATGACATGCTGATTATGACTATTTATAGGAAGTATGGGCTGTAGTGTTGGGAACAACCTTATGTTTGTTTTACATATTTTGTAATTTTTTTACATGTGTAATATGCTCTATATTTATGTGTTGGTGACTTGTCTTGTATTTTTATTACTTTATGAGTATATAAATTATTACTTTTGGTTATATTTTTTATAAAGTTTCAATAATTGATAGTTATGATTTCTAGACCTTTTTAAATTGTCAAAACTTACCCTAAAGTTAATGTTCTTAATTATGATTTAGTTGTGATGGAAATTATAGTTCATCTATGGTTCTTGTACTATACTTTTAGTTTAACTAGTAGATCTACCCCGCGCTTCGCTGCGGGTGCGAAACGGGTTTTACAACCATTTAAGTGTAATGAAAGTGTACAAAACAGCTACCTACTAACGTATCATAACATGGGCAAGTATAACGAAATTGAGACCCAAAGCATTAACACATGTAGCAACCAACCATGAGGTTTACACGAGAACAACAACTTAAGCATGAGGTTTACATGAGAACGACAACTTGAATAAGGATTTCCCCACCTTTGTGAAGGCTTGTTTGTAAGGCTGCATAGAGTAAGAAACACACAAAAGAAAATCAATTAATGATAGAATAAAGTACAAATAAAACAATGACAAGAGTAACACTTTTCATACTCAATAAATTTAGCGCATTTACAAAACCAAACAAAAGCCATGCAGTTACAATGAAATGAATAATACCGGTTAGCAAAACATTTTAATATACACGATTCAGGTTAAAAGAATTAAATTTTCACAAAAATTACTATAAAATCCTATGATATGATCACATGTAATTAAAAACATACATTTTAAATGAAGCAAAAAGCTGCATCATTTGCAAGACAAAGTTCCACATTCTCATTTTTTTTAACAAAAGAGAAAGTGAAAATTTTTATGTCATATACATATACCACGAGTATAACAAAACAAAACTAAATAATAGAATAAAATAATGAAGCTTTTACCTTTAATCGATGATTAGGAAAGAAAAGTGCATACCTTGATGCAACATCTTTCATTCAAAGGCATCCGAATCACGTTTTCTTTAGCGTGTCTAACCTTGAATATGAACCGAATTGCTTTCCCTTCTAACCCATAATCCACCATTGCTTCTTTAAACTACATCATCAAAAAATGATCATTCAATAGCATAATCAACCAAATGATTATCCAGATTTTTTATTCTTAAAACTCACCAATTTAATCACATCTGCATGTGCTTAATTACTAAACAATTAATAATCAAGTATTCATCAAATCTAGATCGATATTTTGAAAAAAACTTACAGAAGAGTAACAATATTCAAATAGAGAAAATCACCAACTTCGCCGTTGCAGTCTATACCATCACAATAGCTTGGAAGTTCTGAAGATTGCTTTTAGATAACTCCTACAAAAACGCGAGCGGGGTCTTTCGTGAACCTATGATTTTCATCACAAAAGCGAAGAGGCAGTTGGGGTGAGGCCGTCGGAATCGTGGATGGCAACGATGGCATAGGCATCACTGCCATTGAAGTGGGTATTCAAGGAGATACTTTGATTTATCTGAGATATATGGAAAAGTTTTGTGCCAAATATTGGGGAACATTATGTAAAATAAACTAAACTTTTATGGTTAAATAGCAAGACTCGAAAGTTTGTTGTAGCTAACAGCTTTCTTTTATATAGATAAGTAATTTTTAGATTCCCAGATGTGTATGTGTTATATTTCAATAATTTGGATTCTCGGTTTAGCCGGTTATTGTTGGTTTTGGTTTGGATTTTCTATTAAGATGTTGTATAGATTATTTTTAAGGTTTAATTCACTCAATATTTTATATGTAATTAGGATTTAAATTCTGCCTGTTGCCCTGAAGTTCTATTGTAATAGTATGGTTTTCTTTTTCTTTCAAGATTCTGATCATACCCATCCTATGCGTTACTTGGGGTATCTTGTGCTTGGCCATTTATGCACTGTGCGTGGGAGAAAGAAAACAAAACACACATGAGTGAAAGAGACATTAAAAGCATATTCAAAGAGGAATGAAGAACAAAATGGTTTTTCTACCTTCCATTAGTCATGATTTCGGTTAATACAACGGTTAGCACATCCACCAAGGTTCTCCGCCAAGACAAATGACAATGGTGATGAATCCATCGTCTATAGTGGTGACGAATTTGGTGGGTTTTGTGTTTACTACCGAGAACTCCGATGACCCAAAACAGCCCCTAAATGTTTACGACAATGGTTGGTCGAAGATCTATTGGCGACAATAACATCTGGGGTTAGATCAGCACGTGCATGCTACTTTAGGTGGTTTCAGTTGGGAATAAACTATGCAATACAAGGTTGTACAACAACAAAGGGTTTCTACATATGCAATAGGTGTATGTACAGTGGCACTGTAGCCACCGAAATACCATTTTAATATATAACATATTGTATAATATAAGTTGGGTATAATGATTATATTTAATACTATTGTAATTAAAATCTCAATTTTTAATATTTTAGCTTTTTTTAATTATGGTGAATTTTTCCAAAAATAATAATTTAAGCTTTAACTTATTATATATAATATTAAAACCGTATGTCAGTTTCTACGTTGAACATTATTTTTTTTATTATCAATTTTTATATAAATTAGATAATTAAAATTCAAATTGTATGCTAAGTTGAGGAGTATCTGGATTGGTAAGAGTTTTGGTGAGTAACTCAAGTACTCTTGGTTCGAGACCCAAGAGACCCGTTATAAGTTTTCTTTCTCTAGAAGCAATTTAGAATAAAAAATTTTTATTAGATTTTTACCAGCCTTCTTTCTTTAGAAGCAATTTAGAATAAAAAATCTTTATTATATTTTCACCAGCCAGAAACCCCACTCAACTTTTTTATTTATATTTTTTATTAAGAATGAAGCTGGAATGGGAAGGCGATGGAAACATGGGAATGAAGTGAAGCGGATGAGGAGGTAAGGAAAAGTTCTCGTAGTGTATAGTTGTACTTCATGCTTGAATAGAAAGAAAGTTCTAGTACTATATGCATGTCAAGTTGTACATCACTGCTAACGTAAGTTTGAAATGTAAGTATATATAATAGTATTAGTTGTTTAATAGTGTTTATCTTTTTAGTTTCAACCCACCATCGACAACACCACCGTACACCACAAACCTAACGCCTTTTGAGGTTTTGTTTTTACTTCTAGATGGAGCCTTTCTATGATTTTTTCGCAAGTGATAGTGGTGGTGGATGTCCAGTTACCATGGTGGTTTGTGTTGGTTTCGGTAGCGATGGCGTGTCACACCCGCTATAGCGGAAAACATAAGGATTAACGGTCATGATAATCTTAACAATTTAATTGTCAATAGAGATATAATAAATGATATCTATGGGTGTGCATACGTGTGTGTGTTGGTACGACTGAAACAAATCACAGCAGCCTTTGGCTGCTTTTGAAACTCACGCACATTGACACACGAAACCAAACCTCCACACCATTGCTAGACCCTCCTGATACCTACACGTGCACCGCCTTTGCACTAACAATCCATAACATAACCTAAAAGAATATGGAATGAAACAAAATGAAGAATATTGTGTTTATTTTCCATTTAACGACAAGGAGAAGGTGGGGATTCGTGACGACGAGGTCGTGAAGAGGAGGAGAGATTGGTTGGCAACAGGGAAGGTGGCCGGAGGTTGATCCCGACGACAAGGTTTTTGAGAAGGGTTACGGGGTGATAGCTAAGAGTTATAAGGGTTTATTTATCATTTTTTATATTTACATTTTAGTCCCTGAACTATTTATTGTAAGGTTCTGTATACGGTTGATGCATCCAAAACATCCAATAAGATCTAAAAGTCTATCCTGCATGCATCCATAAAATGCTGAGTAGAATGCTTCAGAAGTATTACACATTATCTCAGAAAAATAATCGAAGTGTAAAATCTTCCGAAGCCAAGATCAACATCTTCCGAAGCTTAAAGTGAAGTCTTTCGAAGCTTCAAGGACAAAGTTTTTTGAAGCCAAGAAGTGAAGACAAATTATCTTCCGAAGACTTTTGAAGACATGCTTTTATCAGATGTACTTTACCTAAAAGCTGGACCACCTTTCTGCTATAACTCCGTTGACTCACCAACTTTCACAATGGACATTGTAAGAAATTTATGTCCTCTCTTCTTAGGCAATGGCCACATTACTGTGTGGTTATCAAAAGGACTAAGAACCTTAAGACTCTCACCCTGACAGAGTTGTATGGTATTCTCAGTGGATACCAGATGAAGATGAACATACAAGGTTCATCTGGTAACTCCAGCAATCAAATGAGTTCAGCCTTGTATGTGGTTGAAAGGGATAGCATAGAACCTCAACATCATCTTATATGCTACCCTAACAACTCATAAAAAGATCCTTTCATCACCTTCTCGGAGACACCAAGAGAAAGCTACACTGAAGGAAACCCATTCCAAGAGACAAGCTCTTCACATGCCTTTGTGTCTTCTGATAAAAGCATAGGAAACTTTCTATTCACCCTTGAAGAGCTGGATTGTATCAATCCAGATGATCTGGAGTACATGGAAATAATCCAACAGATGGCTCTTCTCACTTATAGAGCCAAGAAGTTCTATAAGAGGGCAGGAAGAAAGTTTCCAAGCAATACAACCAGTGGAAAGTTTGAGCTGGATAAAAGCAAAGTGAAGTGTTACAACTATAACCAAATAGGACACTTTGCAAGAGAGTGCAAGGAACCAAGGACAAATGGTGGCCAAGCACAAACTGGACCAAACTACATTGATAAAGCCACCCAAAATGAGAAGCCAAAGCAGCAAGCTGCAGTTGCTATTGAAGAAGGAGGCTTTGACTAGAGCTTTCAGGTGGAAGATGTATCTCCAAACAAGCATTGATGGCAGAACATGATAAAACAAAGTTGTTGGAACATCTCTGTACACCTAAATGTATTGCTAAAGTTAATATTTACATGTCCTACAACTTAGAGATGAGATATGATCTTGAGTCCTTGAATATATTAAAATTTGATTTTAAAAGAGCTGAAAATGACTATAAGTTAAGATAGAGGAATTAGAGAAAACATTTTAACTCTTAAACATGAGCACACAAATTACAGGACTCAAATCAAACATCTCATAACTAAGTTGACTGAATGCCAGGCTGAGCTTGTGATAAGCAAAACCAGGACAGAAAAACGTGTTCTTGAAGAAGAGACCTTCAAGAATATTATATCCTCATCCTTGCATGCAAAAGTTTGTTATCAAAATAAGCAGGGACTGGGATCTAGTGAGATAGCTCCTCCACACATAATATTTTTTATAAGATCTCCCAGGTGTGAAACTTGTGAAAATGAGCTTCCTCTCACAGACCCTTGACTGAAGAGGATGAATAAGTGATAGTGGAGAATGCCTCTGAGAAGAGTGAAGAAGAAGATTCTAAGAAGGGTCACTATCCTTCTGAGGAGAGTAAGAAGACTAGGATGACCAAACTATGAGAAAGTACTTGATCGGGAAGAGCAAGAGAAAAGCAAAGAAGGCTCAAGAGATCAAGGCCACCTTCAACTCTAAGCAGAAACAAGTTTTCGTCTCTATAGGTTTTGAAGTGATAAAGACTAAAGATACTAACTTGAACTCTAGTACCAGGAGTTCTAATTCAGTTTCAACTCATCCCAGCAGCAAGAAGAAGGCTGATCAGTTGTGTACCAATGTTGCACAACCTGAACCATCCAACTCCAAAAGAAGTTCTCACCCTAAAAGAACTTTCACTACATCTGCAAAGATAAAGGTGGAGAAGGAAAGTGATCAATTTCAACTTTGTTCATAGAAGAAGGCTCTTAGCAAGAAGAAGATGGAATATGTCATGTGTGAGAGTACTTCTCATCTTGCTAAGGATTGTCCTTACAATCCAAAAGGCACTCTTCATATGACTAAGAAATAGACTTCTAAGAGTTTCAAGAAGAAGCCAGCTTCTGAAGGTAAATCTCTTTCCTTTGGAAGCTCCAAAAGAAAGATGAAGGCAAGTGGAAAATTTCCTTCGGAAGATAACTTGGCCTCGAAAGAAGGGAATACTTTCGAAGTACTGAAATCTGCTGCAGTGCTAGCAAGATCTTTTGAAGGTTCAGTCATCAAAACTTCTAAAGTCAACAAAACTTCTGAAGTATTGAAAGTCAAGTCTAAGCTTCCAAAGGTGGTGTGGAAGACAAAGAAAGACCAAATGATTGAAAGTTCTCCATCAAGTAAAAGATCCTCAAAACATGACTATAGGATCTATTACTGTTGCATTACCTTCAACTTCTTTTGATGAGCCCAAGACCAATAAGGCTTGGGTTTCCATATGTAACTAATCATCTCTTTTATGCAGGAATAGCTAAAGACAAACAAAAACATGTGGATCATTGATAGTGGTTGTTCCAGGCGCATGACATGCAATAGATCACTACTCCAAAGGTTTGAAAAGATTGATGGAGGATCAATTGCTTTTGGAGGAGATGCTGGTGGTTACAATACTGGAAAGGGCAAGGTTATAAATGTTAAGCTCAACATTGAGAAGGTGAATTTTGTCAAGGAGCTTGGATACAATCATCTAAATGTATCTTAATTTTGTGATCAGAGTCATAACATGCTCTTTACTAAGCATGAGTGCATCGTTCTCAAGTCTATGGTGGTCATTCCTCATGAGCATATCCTTCTCAGAGCCCCCAGGAAAGGGAACATGTACAAGATGGGCTTGCAAGAAACATCTTCCTCAAGAGAAGCTTCATGCTTTCTTTCTAAAGCAAATAGTGATGATTCCTTTCTTGGCATAAAATAATATGCCATGTAAACTTTAAGAACATGAATAAACTAAGTAAGAATGATTTGGTAACTAGAATCCCAAAGAAAGAGTCTACAAGTGATGACCACCATGTTGCATGCATGAAAGGGAAGCAACACAAGGTATCTCATAAGCCAAAGGAAAGAAACTCCATCACTACTCCCCTAAACTTGTTACATATGAATCTCTTTGGCTCCACCAATGTAATGAGTCTAGGAAGGACCTCTTACTGTTTGGTGATCACAGATGACTTTACAAGATTCACTAGGGTCTTCTTTCTTAGAATTAAGGATAAGACCCCTAAGATTCTCAAGAATTTCATTTAAAGATTAAGAATCAATCTGATCACAAGGTCAAAACCATAAGATATGATCAAGGAACATAATTCAAGAACCAAATCCTTGATACATTTTGCGATGAAAAGGGTATTAATAATTCTTGTGAGAATGTTTAAAGATCCACATATATTTTACTAATAGGTGATCTTGATCCAAGATTTGAGCTGAGAAGACCTTCAAGCAACACTACTTCAGCTCCAATTGAAACTAACCCCTCAAATTAAGAACGAATCAACATAACTATGACAAATTCAGCTGATAGATCTGAAATGCCTTCAAATTCCAACATAGAGGCACAAAATTCAGATGCAGGAGCTTCAAATGTAAGAGAGAATGGTGATGATGATAGTTATCAAGAATTTCTAGATCTTGATAACCATCCTATTGAAGACAACATCAATGATGTTACACACTCATTGGATTAAGTTTCACTTGATAAATGTGTTGATGTGATGGGAAAAACCTCAATGTCATATCTAAATTTCTCTAATTTAGATCTGTCTTAGCAACTTGCTGTGATCCCTCTGCTAAGGATCCACAAGTTTCATCTCATCTCAAACATCATTGGAGATGTTGATACAAGAGTAAAAAAGAGGACAAACCATGATCCAAATGTTTGTCTTCACTCTTGTTTGTTATCTCAGATAGAGTCTAAGAAGATTGATGAGGCTTTAAAGGATGGAAGTTAGGTTGAAGCTATGTAGGAGCAGTTGCTTCAATTCAAAAGGCAAAAGGTCTGGAACCTATGTCTTCTTCCTCATGGGAAGACTACTATAGGAACGAAATAGATTTATAGGAACAAAAAGGATGATAGTGGACTTGTCATTAAAAATAAGGCAAGACTGGTTGTTCAAAGGTACACACAAAAAGAAGGACTTGACTACACATATGTCTTTGCTCCTGTTGCAAGACTGGAACTTGTTAGCATATTCTTAGCTTTTTTGGCATCCAAGAACTTCAAGGTCTACCAACTTGATGCCAAGTGTGCTTTCCGTTGTGAAGTGATTGATGAAGAGGTATATGTCAAACAACCATCTAGTTTTGCATATCCTGATCATCCTGATTATGTCTGAAGGCTTGATAAAGCTCTCTATGGGTTGCATCAAGCACAAAGAAAGTGGTATGAGACTCTATCTTAGTATCTCTATCAGCATGGATACAGAAGAGGTACTATAGATATAACTCTCTTCATCAAAGGAACAGGGGATGACTTAATTCTAGTTCAAGTATATGTAGATGACATCATCTTTGGCTCAACTAATCCAAGCTCTGCAAAGACTTTGAGAAGCTGATGAAAGATAGATTTGAAATGAGTGCCATGGGAGAACTCAATTTTTTTCTAGGAATTCAAGTGAAGCAAGTTGAAGATGGCATCTTCATAAGTCAGTCGAAGTATGTTCAAGATATACTCAAAAGATTCAACATGACTGACTATAAGGTTGCTAAGACACCAATAGCAAGAAACCACCCCCTTGGGCCTGACCTTGAGGGGGAGTGTGTGGATGAACATCTTTAAAGGGCTATGATTAGGTCCTTATGTACCTCACAGCTAGCAGGTCTGATATCATGTTTGCCACATGTGTTTGTTCAAGATATCAAGCCAACTCCAAGATGTCACACCTAATCATTGTCAAGAGAATTCTAAGATATCTCAAAGGTGCACCAACACTTGGCCTTTGGTATCCAAAGAATTCTGACTTTAATCTATATGCATATACATATAGTGACTATGGTGGATGCAATATGACTGTAAAGTCTACATCAGGGAAATGTCGGTTCCTTAGAGGAAGGGTTGTCTCATGGTAATGCAAGAAGCAATCCTATTTATCTGCGTCAATTGTTGAAGCTGAATACATTGTTGCTGCAAGATGCTGTGCTCAAGTGCTTTGGATTCAAAATCAGATCCTAGATTATGGATTCAACTTCAAAGAGACTCTCATTCACATAAACAACAATAGTGCCATCTCTATCACAGAGAATCCTATGCAGCACTCTAGGACAAAACACATTAATATTAGGTATTATTTGATTAGAGATAATTTCAAGAAGGGACTAATCAAACAAGTCAAAGTCAAATCAAAAGAACAATATGTTGATCTTTTCACAAAGGCTTTTAATAAACAAAGTTTTAAGTATCTAGTTTCAGCTATTGGAATGATTAACTTTGAATAGCTTTTCTTAAAAATTAATCATATTATTTCTAAAACATCTGTGTGTCCTAAGTTGTCTATTCTATCACTTACATACACCCTTATTTACTTTGGAAGAACAAAAGTCTTTTTGAAGACATTCATTAGGTTTTCAAAAATTTTTGATCCTTTGGAAAATATCCTTTTACCTTCGGAATAAATTTATATCTTCAAAACAAACAACTACTTGAGAGAATTTACCTTCGGAAGAAATTTTCACAATATCTTTCGAAGCTTAACTTCTTCTTAAAATACTTGTATGTTATAAAGAACATTTTTCTTCCGAAAGCAATTAACTCGCGGAAGTTTTTATTAAACTTTCAAGTGTTGATCTCTTCCGAAGCAAAATTTTCAAAACTCATTGGAATATCTTTCAAAGCCAATTTGGCTTCGGAAGCTTTTTATCAAAACTTCCTAAGAAGAATTACTTCGAAAGATTTTTTACTTCCAAGAAAACTAACTTTTGGGTAAAAGAAAACACTTTTTCAGAGGTGGGACCGACATTTGGATACAAAGTTTATCCTCTTTCATTAACTTTGTCTGAGATCCATTTCATATATATACCCAAAGGTTCCCTCTATTTTCACTATCTTGTTCCTTTGAACTTTTACTAAACCTAAATTCACCCAAAAACCGCCCTTGTTCTTCACTTCCTTCACCTCCAACCTTTCTAAAATGGCCAACCTCAACCGTAGAAATGACCCAAATTTCTCCATGCAGCTTCACAGCCAACATAATCAAGTTGCTCTATTGCACTCTGAGAAAGATCCTAGTTTCTCAGAGGTTTGTCAGTTTTTGGCTCTATCAAACTATTTCACCTCCCTTACTATTGATCCTGTTTTTTATAAGGATCATTTGCTTGAATTTTAGAAGACCTGCCAAGAGGTCATCATGGATGGGGAGAAGGAATTGTCTGCTACAGTATAGGGGAAGACAATCTTCATCACTCCAGCCATTATCAACACCCACCTTTAGCTGGATGATGAGAAAGGTGAATTGTCCTTTCCAAAAGAAGCTGTTAACCACTCCTTCCAGTAGATGGCCTGTGAAGGAGATTTCTCTATCAAGACCTTTAGTAAAGGGAAGGTCTCCTCCAAGTGGAAGTACTTACTTCATGTGGTCATCCACAGCTTGTCTAACAACCATATGGGCTGGGACCAGATTCTTAAAGATCTTTCCTTCATAGTGCATGGGATGGTATAAGGGGTCAAGTTCAGGTACTCTTAGTTTGTTTATATGAATTTGCTTGCAAACTTGGACTACTTAAAGTATTATATGTTTTCTAGATATGTTCAACACATTCTTAACTATGAACTGGGCTCACAATTAAGGGAAACAGATAATATTCTTAAATTGGGATAGATGAAGCCCGACATCTTAAAAATTTTGAAGAAGCCAACTATTGGTTCTCTGGGGTAGAAACAACCCTTGTCCCCATATATTAGAGCTCATTGTTCAAGGTGACAACCTGGCACCACAAGCTAGTGTTGAACCCACATCTTCTACCTCTCAAGCACCAAACTACCACAAATCACCCTTACCTACTAAAGAAGATCCAAACGAACCCTGTACAAGCTATTCAGTCTGTACAGGCCCCCATAACACTACCCACATATCTTCAAGAATCAGTGCTGAGGTTCCTCATGCTCAGCCAAATGAGCTCATTAGCCAGACACCCTAAAGCCTTCAGTCTGAGTCTCAACACTCAAGTGAACAACCTTCAGGGAAAGCTACCATCCCCAACCTTTAGATTTAAACCAACCAATTCCTAAGTTTGACTTCTATGATGATGAAGACTTGGGATTTAGTGAGTATCATGAATCTCTCTACTCTTCCGCTAATAAAAGAGAGATAAATGCTCCTACCACTCCCCTATCTAGCCCACATCATCCACATACTACTAAGGTGGATCTCCCTAAACATGTTCAGGAGGTCCATATGGAAGAGGCTCTCCCCACTTCTGCAAGTGATTACATTACTAAGACCGAAACCATGGCAACTCAGTCCATTGACATTTCTTTTGAAGCTGTCAGTGAGCCGAGGAAAACTAGTAGCCAAGAACTTGATGTTGGTGGTGAGACTGAGGACTTTGGTCCAATAATCTCATCCTCCAATGACTCTTCTGATGAAGAGGAAGGTAATTTAAGACTAAAGGTTCATAAACCATCCAAAACTTATAGCTATTTAGTCTCTAAGGTTAGTCACCTTGAATCTCAGGTGACTACCTTACAAAATAGGGTCAATGATCAACAACTTTAGATATCTTATCTCAAGGAGAAACTAGCTGAGAGACCTTTAAGAAGAGATCAACCAAGAACACAAGAACCTATGGATTTGATTGACTTAACTCCTATCTCACCTATGCAAGTGGGTGATGCTACCAAAAAGGGGGAGGAAGTCATTACAATCACAGAACCTGGGAGTTCTTCATAGAGTATGGATACCGAGGACTCACCATCCTCACTTGCAATGTTCATACTCAGCAACTTCCTCAAGTTCATATTAAGGTGGACTCTATAGACTCTTTTATTCAGAGTCTCTTTGAGGAAGGTATACCAAGGGCTGTGTCATCTCCACCTTAAGGAACTTCCAACTACATCATAGGGTGGAGGTATGATACTGATAGAAGAACCCTTATTTTTCAAAGAGTTCAGGGTAGCAAGAGGTCTTCAACTTTCAGACATTGAACTACTATGAAGGTCTTGATCTTATTAACATGCCACTTGTCAAATCAAGCCAATCTAGACAAGCTGACAAGTTGGCTCAAAGGATTCAAGACAGGATTACTAAAGAGTTCAGCCTCAGAAGGAGACAAAGGCAATCAGGTAATGTCTCTAGGTCCATTAGATCGATTTGCAGTACAAATAAGATGTTAAATCATTCAGTATCATATACAAACAATAGAAAACAAAGATGAAGGATATTGAGAACAACCACAAATGAATCAAAGTAAGGCAATGATGATCAATATACTCAATAATAACAAAGCATAATGATATTTCTATGAACAGACTGCTTACAATACTCACTTGTAACAATAATAAACGATTAGGGTTTTGCAAGCCTAGCCAATAATGAAAATCATCAAAACTATATATAGCAGTCTTAGTTTCGCCTGACAGAAACAACAGTTTCACCAGGAGAACTAAACAGCTGACTGTGCGCGAAGTTTCGCTCACAGTTTTACTGGACTACAAAATTAAACTAAATACATACAAAAGTAAACTAACATTAGACCTATTACAAAGTAATACAAACAACCTATTCTAAGGTGAGTCCAACCTACAGATTATCTTTAATACTCCCCCTAGGTTGGATCTCATCACCTTCAGTTGTCTTGATTTGTAGTGTCAGCTCCAGTCTCTCCTGCTATATCTGATGTTTCTTCGTTACCTCCTGTAGCTTCTTCCATGGGAGCTTCAACAAATGATTCAACCCGGTCACCTACTGCTTCATTAGCTCCTTCAAAACAAGCACTAGCTTGCTCAAATTGTCTAGATAAATCCCTCACATCCATGTCTAGATCATCCTGGGCTCTCACTCTCTCTGCATGCTCTTTCACCTCTACCCTCACTCCTCTGACTCTGTTAGCCACAGTCATAAATAGACTGGCTTCCTTTCTCGTCTCATCACCCGTACTCGCTTTAATATGATTCTCGCAAAGAACTAGCAGGTCTTCATCACAGAACTAAACATCTCCATAGGATCCAACACTCTAAGCTCATCCCCATTCTTTACCCTGATCACCGCCTCTCCTATATTGTTATCGTAGAACCACTTCTCAAAGTTTTGCAGTTTCTGGGGGAGGGGATCTGCCAGTCTAATCCTGTTCACTAGTTATTTGGGGCTTTCACCCTTAGCACAATCTTTCCCTTTCCTGTTTCCTAATATTTATCCTTCTTGGATCTTCTCCTCTCAGCCTTCATAAATCCGAATGACTTAAAGTTGTCATTCAATCCATTCTTTATCTCCTTCTCAAGCAACGAGGCTCTTTTACTAGATGAGTGTTCAGTAATGGCAACACTACCAGCTCCTTAGATCCCATTTGGGTAAGGTCTTAAAAGCCTTCCTCTTGTGCTTATAAGTTATACCTCCCCCTCTCCTCTTGATCATAAACATTTGAGGCCGGGGTTATAATATCAACTAACAATCCTCTTGTCTGCTTCCTTCTTGCTTAACCTTTCCATGTTTTGGAACAGGGGATTCAGCTCTTCAGGCTCTTTCTCCTTGACAAACCATTCATCTTTGGCTATTTCAAACACATCTCCATCCTTATCTCCCTTCTTGGAAACATAGGTTAGGGGCCTTTCATCAACCTCATAGTATTCTTGTTCTGAATCATAATCAACAGTTGCTCATCATCTTCTTCTTCAGCAATTAACCACTTCCCTTTCTCAGCATCCTTTTCGACAGATTTCTCTATTATCACCTCTTCACCGACCAAATCCTTTTCAAAATCAAACTGCATGTTAACGAATCCAGCTTCAAATATCTCCTCAACATTCTCCATATTTTAAGTCTCCTTCCTCACACCAAAACCTCCCACTTCTTCAGTTGCTGCACCAGATGTGCCCTCTCCTACCCGGGAAGATGTACCCATATTTAGAAATGGGTACTTAGAAGAATCAGTCAAATCATATAACTCAGGTTGAGTTAGCTGATGGGCAGGCTGGCTGCAGCCTTTAGTTCATTCACCTCCTCAAACAGTCTCGTAATCAGTTTATTCTGATCTATCAGCATTCTGGTCATACCATCAATCACTTCATCCTTCTGTCTTTCCCTCATCTCTAGATTGGTAAGTTTTGTCTTAATCAATCTTAACTCATTGGCCAGAGAGATGTTGAGGTTTCTAATCGCATCCTCATCTAATCCAGCTCTCTCCTCTATCCTTGAGGTCTTAGTAAAAGATTGGTATCTTTGTTAGTCCTTCTCTCAGTCTCTCCCACATCAGCTTTCTTCTTTTATCTCCTTTCTTTCTCAACCTTTACCTCCTCAGCCATTTCATGCATTGCCTCCTCAAAGTCATAATCCTTCTCCTTGTATATCTTTTCCTCTTCTTAGCAGCATCAGCCTATTGTACCCTGGTCTCTTCAGCTCTTTTGTTCTCAAACTCGTCTACCCTCCTGATATAACTCCATCTTTCTGGTGGATACATGTTCTCCTAGAGATGAGTAATTTTTCCACTAAAATCGTGACAAATGGCATAGTAGTTTGCAAAGATACGGGTGTTCATTTGCACTAGCCTCTTGACCTCCCCGTGTCTTGGTAAGTTAGGAATAAGATCATTAAAAATCATCTGTAAAAATCAAGGGTAGAGTAGCCATTTATCCTTCTTCAATCCCATCACATTCTCTGCCATACAGGCAAATATCAATCTCACTATATTTGCCTTCCTTCCCTTGTAGCATAACACCATGGCTTTTTCCCAGTCTAGATTAAGCCCATCTAATCCACCTTTATAGTGATCTAAGCACATAATGAAGACGTGAGCTATATATCTCCATTCCTTAGAAAGGAAGGACTTTTTAATCTCATTCCTCATCCCAAAAGACGGTCCCTCATATCCCATTGATCTGAAGGCTTAAAACACTTCCTGATCTGACATAGTAACCTCCTCTCTTGTGTCTTCATCTAACCTTAACACCCTCGATACAACTTTTGAAGTAATGATCGCCTCATTCTCCATCACCCTGGCTATAATCCTTTGAGAGTTACCTCTCGTATCATACTGCCAGAAATCCTAATATGTAAGTCATATATGGTAGAGGAATGAGAGATCGCGTAGGCGATAGGAGATCTCTGCAACCAGCGAATGCAGTCTCTAAAGCCAGCTGCTTTCGGGTGTGTGTCGTCTAAGATGGAAAGAATGTTGTTCCTCTCAACAAACTTTAGATTCGCCATAAGTTTGAAAACCAAATGAAATGTATTAGAATTGTATATTAATAATAATATTAAAGAAAAATAAGAAAAAGATTAAAATTAATCAAAAACCAAATTAATCTTATCGGTCGAAAGTATAGTTTCGCAAGAAGAATTTTAGTTTCGGCAAGCAAAGAGTATAGCAATTATTCATTAGTTTCGGCAAGACAATGAAGTAGATTCGACTGGCCGGAAGTATGGTTTCGGCATAGCGAAACTGAAGTTTACCCAACAAAACTGTTAAGTTCACTCGGAAAGCATAACACCACAGTTTCGCTAAAAATCCATGAACTTTCGTTCAGTTTCGCTGGACTATCGGCACTTTCGCAGTTAGAACTGCGAAGGTACCAAAGAGTCTCAATCGAATAGACTCACAATGTTGTTGTTTATCTTCGACTAAATTATAGTCCTGAGTTCAAAACTCACTTGATGTTGGTCCATGTGATCGATGAACAGTACAATTGATAGGATAATTTGATCAATATCAAACACACAATCCAAATAACAACAATTGAGAAGTGAATATGATGAATCAAGACATAATTGGTACTCAAATGAACAAACTCACTCAATAACAACAAGCACAATTGTATTTCAATGAAGTAACTGCTTAGAAATGGTAGCTTGCAACAGAATTCCACGATTAGGGTTTTGCAAGCTTTCCGTACAAAGTGAAATGACAATAGTATATATAGCAGTCATAGATTCGCTAACAGTTTCGCTACCAGCGAAACTGTCATGCCGAAACTATAGTTTCGCCGGGCAGAACACAAGTTCGCTGGGTAAACCAAAACAGCAAACTGTGAGTGAAATAGAGATTCGCTCATAGTTTCGCTGGACTGCCAAAACTGCTAATTACAAACAAATACAAAATGAAACTAAAAAAAGTCCTATTACAATGTAAAGTAAACATCTATACTAAAGTGAGTCCAACCTAACATGATCTTCAATACTCCCCCTAGGTTGGACCTCATTATCTTTACTTCTCTTGATTTGACTCGTCGGCTCCGGGTTCCTCTGCTGCTGTTGGTCTATCTTCATCACCTCCCGCAGCAACATCTTTAGAAGCTTCAACACTGATCCTCCAAGGTTAGTTCTTGCATCACCAGCTTCCTCAGAATGACCACTAGCTCTAGCAAACTGCCTGGTCATGTCTTGAACATCCATGGCAAAGTCATCTTGTGCTCTCACCTTTTCAGCCAAACTCTTTACCTCCGCCCGTACTCCTCTTATTTTGTTTGCCACATTCATAAACAAGCTTGCCTCTTTTCGTGTTCCTCTCCTGCCCCAGCCTTAATATGATTTTCACAAAGAGTCAAGAGATCTTCATCACTGAAGCTGAATAATTCCATCGGGTCAAACACCCTAAACTCTTTTCCGTGTTTGGCTCTAATCACCGCCTCGCCAGTGTTATTATCATAAAACCACTTTTCAAAGTCCTGTAAACGTTGGGGAAGAGGATCAGCCAATCTTACCCTGTTTACAGTCTTTGGTGGTTTGACTCTCAAAACAATCCTCCCTTTGCCAGTCTCCCAGTCTTTCTCTTTCTTTGATCTTTTTCGTTCAGCCTTCATGTATCCAAATGACTCAAAATTATCCTTAAGTCCATTTTTAATTCCTTCTCATGAAATACTGCCTTTTCACTTAAATGAGCATTAATCAAAGGCAAAGTGGCCAACCGTCTCAGATCCCATTTGGGCAAGGTCTTAAAAGCCTTCCTCTTGAGCATGTAGCTGATATTACCTCCTCTTCTTTTAATCATAAACATCTTTAAACTAGGATTATAACACCAACTTATTATCTTCTTGTCTGCCTCTTTCCTGCTTAAACCTTCCATATTTTGAAACAAAGGAGTAAGTTCTTCAGCCTCCTTCTCCTTCACCAACCAGTCACTCTTATCCATCTCAAACACATCAGCTTCATCATCTCCCTTCTTAGCAACATACACCAGTGGTCTCTCATCTACTTCATAAAACTCTGGTTCAGAATCATAATCAACCAATTGCTCATCCTCCTCTTCTTCATCGATCAAACCTTTTCCTTTATCAGACATTCCCTCAGTGGTAGCAGTAACAACCACTTCTTCACCCACACTATCCTTATCAAAATCAAACTGTAGGTTAACAAACCCTGCTTCAATAATATCATCATCCTCATTTCTTCCAGCATCTTCTCTTGGGATCTCTTGTTCCCCTGCTTCAGTATTAGCTGCTCCAGAAGTTCCCTCTCCTACCTTGGAAGAAGTACCCACATTCAAGAATGAGTACTTAGATATATCAGTCATATCATCTAACTCAGATTGAGTTAGTTGACTAGGTAGGCCAGCAGCAGCTTTCATCTGAGAAATTTCTTCAAACAATCTCTTAATCAAATTATTCTGGTCAACCAACATCTTTTTCATTCCTTCAATTACCTCATCCTTCTGTTTTTCCCTAATCTCCTGATTCGTCAGTTTAGTCTTTATCATACTCAACTCATTGGCCAATGAAGTATTTAGACTACGAATAACATCCTCATCAAGACCAACACTAGCCTCTTTCCTGCTGTGAAACCCTCGTGTCGATGTTTTGATCTCCGTTCAGGCTCAACAAAGTCAGTTTTCTTTTTAGATCTCCGTTCTTTCTCCACCCTTATCTCCTCTGCTTGTGCATCTATATCTTCTTCAAAATCATAATCTTTCTTTTTGCATATCTCTTTCTCTTCTTAGCTGCATCAACTTGTTGCACCCTTGTTTCCTCAGTCCTTTTGTTTTCAGACTCATCGCCCGTCTCATATAATTCCAGCGTTCTGGAGGGTACATATTTTCCTAGAGATGGGTGATTTTACCACTGAAATCATGGCGGATAGCACAGCAATCAACAAATATCCGAGGGTTCATCTGCACTAATCTCTTGACTTCACCATGTTTAGGAACATCAGGAATAAGATCATCAATAATCATCTGAATAAAGCGAGGATATAACAACCATTTATCCTTCTTCACAGCCATCACATTCTCTGCCATACACGCAAAGATCAGTCTAGCAATGTTTGCTTTCTCCCCTTTACAACATATCACCATAGCTTTGGCCCAGTCAAGATTAAGTCCATCGGATCCACCCTTACGGTGATCTAAGCACATAATAAAAACATGAGCTATATATCTCCATTCCTTAGATAGAAAAGACTTTTTAATCTCCTTCCTCGAACCAAAAGCTGGTCCCTCATACCCCATTTGTCTGAAAGCTTGGAATACTTCAGACTCCGTCATATCCACTTCATCACCAATATCATCTTCTAGTCTAAGAATCCTCGACACGCTCTCAGCAGTAATAGTTATATCATGATCAATCACTCTAGCTGTGATTCTCTGTACATCACCTCCAGTGTGTATTCTGCTGATCTCCAAAAATCTCTAATATTAAGATCATAGATAGTGGGTGAGTGAGAGATAGCATATGCAATGGGTGATCTCTGAAGCCATCTAATGCAGTCACGAAATCCGGCCGCCTTTGGAAGAGTATCGTCTAATATGGCAGTGATGTTATTCCTCTCATCAAACTTGAGATTCGCCATGATAACCTGAGAAGAACAACAAATAAATTTGAATAAGAAATACTGAAAATAAGAAAATAAAACAAAAAGAAAAGAAACAATCAATTTCGGCAAGCGAAACAATAGTTTCGCTCACTAAGACATGATAGTTTTGCTGAATCAAAGACGATTTCGACAAGGAAAACAAACAGTTTCGACAAGCGAAACTATAACTTCGCTCATTGAACCTTGTTATTTTCGCAGAACAAAAATTAGTTACGACAAGATTAGAATGAATTAAAGTAGTTTCGCAATTAGTTTCACCAAATATTAATTTAGTTTCGCTATTACAAATTAGTTTCGCTGACATAAGAAAATACAAGCGAAACTGTGTAAATTAAAGATCCGTCATTGCGAAATTAGAGAAGATATGACGAAACTGTTAAGTTTGCTCGGATAGCATAACTTTACAGTTTCGCAGAAAAGATGTGAACTTTCGTTCAATTTCGCAGAGAAATTAGTAGTTTCGCTGATCGAACAGCGAAACCACCGAAGAGACACAATCTAGATAACTTAAGAATAGACTATTTTATCCAGATTAGAAAGTGAATCAGTGTTCGAAACTCACATACGAAGTGAATCTCACGAAAAATCAGTCCAATCACAAACACAAGTCAAAATCGCCTTAAAAGTTACGGATAAACCCTAAAAGTGAAACTGAGCGATTGTGCGAAATTATGAGAGAAAATTCGCAAACATGACTTATATAGCAAATAGTTTCGCAGACAGTGAAACTATAATTTCGCTAGGATGTAACTGATTAACAACTTATTAGCCAACCTAGCGAAATTGCAGTTTCGCTTTGCGAAATTATTAGCGAAAGAATACTTTCGCACCTTTTATTTTATTATTTATTATTATTTTTTAAATTATAATACTTAAAGGAAGCACATCTAATAATGAGATCTAAAATAATCAGAGATCACATTCTCTAATTATTTTAGAACATAAAGATGATCAAAAAAATCATCTACCAGTCATGAGATCATACTGAATACAAGATCTGATCACAATCTGCATAGAAACAACTGAAATTAGAACAAATCAATAACGATTGCTGATATAATTGTCCACTTAAACTCATGCCTTATCCTTTTTCGAACAACAGCTTATGATTCATTTAAGGTTCGATTAGATGCTTTAAAATGCAAGACCCCACAATCATTGGTAAAAAACCCTCACCCAACCTCAGGATTTCTTGAATTATGAATCAATCTTCAAAGAACAAGGTTTGTGAATTAGTGTGCAAATGATTATCAACAGAATATTTCATTCTGAGAGAAATTCATCGATAAGATGATTTGACATAATTATATCAAAATGGTGAGAGCTCCAGATCTATACTCACGTATAATAGAGGAGATAACCATTTGAACATGTGCTAATGAGAGCTCCAGGTCAGTACTATCGTACAGCAGAGGAAATCATCACTCCAGGTCAGTACTCACGTATAGCAGAGGAGATAAGCACAGACACAAGACATCTTGACACTTAATATACCAGCAGCGGATGATGACAAAACAAAGCAAAATGAACGAAAGATTCATTCTCAATCCAATTTTTGTCAGGACTCAATTTTTGTGCAATCCAAAACGATTGAGTAAATCCAGACATTCTTAAGCATAAAGTTTAATTTAATCAAAAAGCTGCTGTCTACTTCATTCGTCAGGCAGAGTCTATCAAGCATATCGTTAAAGAATCTGATCCATTTCCTTTTTTTATGTGAAACCGAATCCAGTAACAGTTACTATCATTTCTCATAGAAGTACTGGTCATGTAAATAAAATTTTTTAGAGAATATACAATCATTTCTCATCATGTTAAATTCCAATCTCAGAATAATGATATTACTCCCCCAAATTTTTATTTTCATATTTCTATTATTATCAATGAATTTTCATTTTAATTAATTTTTTTATATGTTTGTTATAATTTTTTTTAATAAAGAAATAGAAAATGAAAATTTTTAAAAAGATATTAACCCAAGCATAGAAATCAATTCATAAAAACGAGGTTTATCAAATGTTTTTGTGAAAAGATCAGCTTTTTGATTTTTTGTATCGATGGGTATAATATTAATGAAATCCTTCTCTTGAGCATCACGAATAGCATGGATTCGTGTTTCAATATGCTTTGTGTGGGAATGATGATGGGTATAAATTTGAGAGACACTCAGAAGATTAAAAGCCAATTCAGAACATGGTTGACTTTTTCTAGAGTAAGAGACCATTGGTAACTTCTCCTTATCCAATCATTTTTCCACCCTTCTTCTTTCCAGCAAATGCCACAGATCCTCCATCTATAATCCGATAATTGGTCAACAATCCTTTAATCCCGTCATATGCTTGGAACATCCGCTATCAACATGCCACAGACTGTGTACAATCTTTGAAGAGGATCCCTGAAATGAATTAACAAATCATTTAGCCAGGAGCAATAGGGACCCAAGATTGAACAACTTTTGTTTTTAAAGAAGCAGATTTTTTACAAAAGAAATTAGTAACCAATTTTGTCAATTTATTCCCAAAACAGTTCCTATTAGAGGATCTTTGAATCAAAGGGCAATTTTTGATAAGATGATCCTCTTCACCACACCTGAAACAATGATGTTTGAATCTAGGTCGATGATGTGATGAGGTAAAAATAGGATCAATAATAATCTCCTCATCACACTCAGACAAACTAGAATCAACATCACTGAATGTCTCATATATCTCATGATGTTTTTGTTTATTTGAATCATAGTTCTTCTTGTCAAAATCAAAACGTGATTCTTCTGACAAATCAGTAAAACTCGTACCATTGGTACCGTGTCAGATAAAGACGAACTACATATTTCTAATGATGTCATATTTAATGGTATGAAAGATTGAATAGGTTGAGAAAAGAACTTTTTGAAAGAATTAATTTTAAGTTGCTTAGTTGTTTTAGGAGAAACATCAGATTCATTGCATTCATTACCAGAACAAAAATCATCACTATCATGATTTGAAGTACAAGATAAAATAGAACTATCAAGAGAACATGAGACATTCAAGTCTGTTACATTTGAACTAGAAACAAACACTGAATTTAAACTAGACTTATTATCTAAAACAGACTGCTGATTTTCAGGTGTACTAGAACTAGTGCATCCAAGCCCACTAGTTGGTCCATAGTCGTAGGCTTCACGAATGTACTTAGAGTTATTCCCGACTAAACCTGCAGACATACTGTCAGTATTTGATTTGATTAAATCATTAGAAGGATGAGGAACAGGCATAGGAGAATAACAGTATGTACTAGGAGGAGGATAAACCTGTACATTTTCATAACCCAAACCTGTTTTAATTCTTGCTCCCCGTTGAGATTTACAAAGATCATCATGTTTCATTCCAAAAATAGTCCATTTATCTAACTTTGACTGAAGTTTGCTTGCTTCAAATTCAGCAAGAGCAACCCGTTCAGTCAAAGTATTAACCTCTACTTTGACTGAACCTGTAATTTCCTCTTTCTCCTCTCCATCTGCCTTCTCTTCTTTCTCCTTTACTGAAGATTCATTTGCTCCTTTGAATTCCTTGAACAACATAAATCCATCTTTATCAACTTCCATCTCATCACTTTCCACAACCTCAGCAACTAACGCGTGATTTATTTCAGATCTTGTTTCTTCCACCTCCACACTCCAGTCAAAGTTTGAGATCAAAGCTGACTCCTTTTTTGAATTTCCTTCTTCCTTTTCTTCTCTGCTGTCAATCTTGGTACTCCAGTGTTACTAAGATCTGTGACAATTGGTAATGGACATTCACGTTTAAAATGTCCCAATTGTTTACAGTTAAAGCACCTCAATTTTGACTTATCAAATCCTAGTTTTGAGGTAGATGATTGACCACCAAAATTCTTTCTTCTGTTCTTTCCATGAATCTCCTGGCTCTTAAAGTTAACATCACCATTTGCCATTGAATGTCAGTTTCTTCTAAATCATCAGGATCAACCTGATACATATCCTCCATAGTCATTCCTTTACCTTTCAATTCACCAGCAACAAGAGCTTCATAGCTCTAACAAACATTCCAAAAAGAGCCATTGTTTCAGATGAAATTGAAGTTTCAGCATTCACCTTAGAATTTCCCAATTCTTTTCCAACATGATTACTACCACTCGAGAAATTACTTGTATGCTCCCTCCTTGAATTGGATTTTGAATGTGAGAGTTTGCAGCGGATGACAACAAAGCAGCATTTTGAGAAAAACCAGATGTGGGCATCATAGTCTGGTTAAATTCTCTTCTTTTCATATCCAACTCAAAAGATTTCAACTTGTTAATGATATCCATCAGCTTATAATCTGTAAAACCTCTTTCTTGTTTGAGCATCCTCACTTGAAGACTCCACTGTGGTGGAAGAGAATCGAGAAGCCTGTTAACTTGTTCACTGTTGGAGAGTCTTTCATCATACTTCTTCAGAGTGCTTGAGACGGTTAAGAAACGATTTGTCAGATCTGTCAAACTTTCATTCTTGTATCCTACAAACGAATTGAACTCCTTTTCAGCTTGAATACTCTTGTCTTTCACCAGATCTGCATTCCCATCATAGAATTCACAGTGAGCATCATAAAGGGATTTAGCATTTTTATGCTCTGCAAAACGATTGTAGATATCTGGAGCCAAGCAGAGAGTTAGAGCACCAAAAGCTTTTTGATCACGATCAATCAGTTTCAGATCTCTTTCAGTATAAGAAGATGGGTC
Organism: Flaveria trinervia; assembly: GCA_025506515.1. Classification (NCBI taxonomy): domain Eukaryota; kingdom Viridiplantae; phylum Streptophyta; class Magnoliopsida; order Asterales; family Asteraceae; genus Flaveria; species Flaveria trinervia. The sequence continues at coordinate 45,782,146 of CM046456.1, forward strand.
TTTGTTCTGAGAAACGACATCACCACCGTAACCGTAGGTATATGAGGACCTGAAATAATCGATTCCCATTGATTATGATCTGTGTAGAAAAAGAAAGCTTTGAGACATCTCTTCCAATCTTCAAAATTATCTCCACTAATGAGTCTTGGAGGTCTATTAGGAGCAACACTTTCAAGATCCGCAAGTGTAAGAGTAGTTAATTTCGACATAATAGTTTCGGCAGAAAAATTGATAATTTCGCTGACAATTCGCTAACAAATTCGCTGAAAGAGGTGACTTGGCTAACAGTTTCGCTGAAACAATACTATCGCAGATACTTTCGCAAAACAGACACTTTCGCTTGCAATTTCAGCAGCACTTTCACTTGATCAGAGAAAACAATTGCTTAATTTCGCTGCTAAATTCGCAGGAAACAAGCTTGAACTTTCGTTCAAAAATAGATTCGGCGGCAATTTCGCTTGATGATTGGTCAAAAACACTAATGAACTTTCGTTCAAGGGAATACTTTTGCTGAAACTCTAGAAAACAACTTCTGATCCAAAATAACTCATAATTTCACTGAATGAAGATGATAGTTTCGCTGTAAGAACAATAATTTCGCTGGTCGATCTCAAACCCTTTTTCACCTCAAAATCAATCTGATATCATCCAAATCTCAATGAATTTGAGATCTGATGATTGTAGAATCTTCCTCAATCAAGAACAAGCATAATTCAATCAATTTCCATGCCAAAAACAGCTGATAATCCAATGAAAATTGATTGAAACTAGATATTGACCAAAACCACAAAAACTCAACAAATCAAGAGCACTAAGGCTCTGATACCATATTGTTGGTCCATGTGATCGATGAACAGTACAATTGATAGGATAATTTGATCAATATCAAACACACAATCCAAATAACAACAATTGAGAAGTGAATATGATGAATCAAGACATAATTGGTACTCAAATGAACAAACTCACTCAATAACAACAAGCACAATGTATTTCAATGAAGTAACTGCTTAGAAATGGTAGCTTGCAACAGAATTCCACGATTAGGGTTTTGCAAGCTTGCCGTACAAAGTGAAATGACAATAGTATATATAGCAGTCATAGATTCGCTGACAGTTTCGCTACCAGCGAAACTGTCATGCCGAAACTATAGTTTCGCCCGGCAGAACACAAGTTCGCCGGGTAAACCAAAACAGCAAACTGTGAGCGAATGTATAGATTCGCTCACAGTTTCGCTGGACTGCCAAAACTGCTAATTACAAACAAAATACAAAATGAAACTAACAAAAGTCCTATTACAATGTAAAGTAAACATCTATACTAAAGTGAGTCCAACCTAACATGATCTTCACTTGAAAACAAGATACAATGGTCAATGAAGAATCAAAAACATCGACAATCAAAATCGCACTCAGAAGCAACCGATAAAAGGTAAAACGCCTAAACCTTCGAATGTGTGAAAATGAGAGAGTAATCTCGCAATTGAGTTATATAGAAAATAGTTTCGCAGTGAGTGAAACTGTAGTTTCGCCAGGTGAAGCTACAATTTCACCGGGCGAAACTCTAGTCAAGATTGACTTTGCACGGCTTGAAAGAGCCGGTCGAAGCTACAATTTCGCCTTGTGAAACTATCGGCGAAAGTATAATTTCGCTATAATAAAAAAAACTTAATTTTTTTTGATTCCCTTTCTTTAAAATAAGATAAAATAGAATAAAAAATAAAAAAATAAAAATAAATAAAAATAAAAGACAAGGAATAAAAGGAATTAAAATACTGTAAACAAAATTAAAAGAAAATAGCCCCACAAGACCTCACCATTATTCACGATTAATAATTTATAACAAAATTTGAACAATATAAAAGGATATGAATGAGAAGCTGAAAAGATTTTTTGGAGAATCAAAGTTTGGCGGGATTGCTGATATGCTTGTCCTTTTAAGTCCATGCATTCGTCTTTTCAACGTATGCATCGCAACTATTGTTATCATGGTTTGGATTTTGTTCAAAGAAAACATTGAATGGCCCAATCCCCACAGACATCTGGCAAAGAAACTTATCATGTCCTGATGATGTATTGAATAAATGACACGCTTTGCATGAATCTTCCTCTCAGAAGCAACAGAGGCATAATTTCAAAAGAAGCCATGCCCTTATAGACATCAAATGATGAGAGCTCCAGGTCTATACTTACGTATAACAAAGGAGATGATCAATTGAGTTTTCCAGATGATAACTTCAGGTCTATACTTACGTATAACAAAGGAAATTATCAATTGAGTTTTCCAAATGATAACTTCAGGTCTATACTTACGTATAACAGAGAAGGTTATCTTATTGTGATGGTGAGAGCTCCAGGTCAGTACTATCGTACAGCAAAGGAGATCATCACTCTAGGTCAATGTTCACACATAGCAGAGGAGATAAGCACAAGATAGAAAACAAAAGGGAGCATCTTATATGCAAAGATGAAAAAACATATTGCTTTATGAGATAGATAGGAATGATTTAACCCAAAGATACTTTAGATAAGAATAACTCAAAACAGAGGCATCACGTTCTCAATCCTTTTTGAACAATGACTTGAGACTTTGTGAAGGCCAAAGATGTCAAGGGGATTATTTGAGTCATTAAGTTTCTTGTTCTATTAATTCAGCTACAAAATAACTATTTACTTTGATTCCTAGCTGAACTTATCAAACATATCCCACACAATACTGTTAACCTCTTTTACATCATCCAGGCTTCTCATTTTATTCTCCAAAGAAAAACAAAAAGAACTTTTAATATATATTCTCCCCCGAAATTTCTACACTTAAGAAAGATGTTGAAACTATTCGCACATTCGAAGGTTTAGGCTCACAATGTTTAGAAATCGAATAGACTCACAATGTTGCTGCGTTGCTCACAGTTTTGCTAGACTACAAAATTAAACTAAAAGTAAACTAACATTATACCTATTACAAAGTAATATAAACAATCTAATCTAAGATGAGTCCAACCTATACATGATCTTCAATGTCATTGGTCAACTAAATGTTAAGGCAGACCATGAGATTAGCTTCAAAAGGAAAACCTTGACTGAAGGCCCAGTGATAGAGCCTGAGAGCCCTATCTCACTAACAACTGCTTTAGAAATCCACCCCTTGATAAAACACATGCTGGTGAAGGTGTATCTCAACATCTCTCTAGCCAGAGCATGGATGCCATACCAAGCAATAAAGGCCAAAGCTCTCTCCACCCTGAGTCATAAAAGTCTGTTGGTGACAAAGGGAAATGGTTCTAACTCCTGAGGAATTAAGGAGGAGAGAGAGAGAAAGAGCGGAAAATGAAGCTAAAGGGAGAAAGTTCCTTTGTTGGGTCTGCTGGCTTCATGGAAATTGCAATTAGGGCTTTCCCCAAACCCCAAACACTTAGATGATGAGTTAAGGGCAGTCAAGATTGCTTACTTGCAGACCAGGTGCTATGATATTGATAACATCATCTCCCTCCCCTTAGAAAATTGAATGAACTAGCTGGCATGGAAATGTCAAGGGGGAAGAAGGAAGAAGAGGATGCAAGGTTGCTTTTTCAGATCAAGGAGGAAAAGAGACTGAAAAGGCTCTACAAACATGTTCCTACTCAGAAAGCCCTATGCAAGAGATTGTGGCACCACAAGAACCTCTAGTAGATAAAGAAACTCATAGGATCAACATGATCAACTACCTGAGTGACACAGGTCTCTACCAGGCAAATACACTTATTCCATTGGGACTTGAGTACATTGAGTTTGAGTATCTCAAATAACTTAAGCTTCAAGTACTCAAAGAACGGAAGGAAACAAAGAAGAAAATGAGGGAAGAAGCTGCAAGTCAAGAGTCATCATCCAGAAAAGCAAAAGAAGTCTACAATTATTCATTAGTTTCGACAAGACAGTGAAGTAGATTTGACTGGCCAAATGTATGGTTTCGGCACATCGAAACTGAAGTTTACCTAGCGAAACTGTTAAGTTCACTCAGAAAGCATAACACCACAGTTTCACTAAAATCCATGAACTTTCGTTCAGTTTTGCTGGACTATCGGTACTTTCGCAGTTAGAACTGCGAAGGTACCAAAGAGTCTCAATCGAATAGACTCACAATGTTGTTGTTTCATTTCGATTAAATTATAGTCCTGAGTTCAAAACTCACTTGCAAACAAGATACAATGGTCAATCAAGAATCAAAAACACCGAAAATGAAAATCTAAAACACCCGGTTTTTTTCTTTGAAGTCAAAGAAAGAAGAATAAAGTGAAAAAAAAGAAAGAAAAGATATTTTACCCAAGTTCAGGGGTAAAAAGTGTCAAAAGGACAAAAAGGTTTAAAGTGGGTGTAAAGTGGGCATGGCCGCCCACTCCATTCTCACAACACCCAAATCTTAAGATTTTTAGAGAGAAAGTGTAGATTCGGATTTTTGAAGAACAAGAGCAGAAAAGTCGAATTCAAGGTAAGAATTCATGGTTTTTAAGTGTCTTAACTAGCCTTGCCTCGGTTGTATACTTATGTGTGTTTGTATGTTCGGTTGTGTGTGTTTTTAGTGGGTTTCTAGGTGGTTGAACTCAATTGCAGACGAGTTTGGAAGAAGCCATACTCAAGAGCTGCAAAGGTCAGTTCTAGAACCCCTCTTTTTACTTGTTTTAACTGTTTTGGGGCTGGAAATGCATGAATGTATGTTTCTATAAAATTAGGGTTTCATACGCGTATGTATGAATGTGCGTATGATGCGGGTGGAGTTCGATGTCGGGCTATGTTGATGTTTGATGATGTTATGGTTGTGTTTCTATGGCTTAGAATGTAAGATTTAAGCTTAGAACATGATAGATGGTGTTGGGGACCGAATTATGAGGTTAAGAGTGACCTGGGCTGCTCATGCACCCAAATAGTAGCTCATACGCCTACGTTTTAGAATAACTGCTTTAGTGTGACAAATGCGAATGAACATTGGAAAATGCGGATGAACAAAGGTCAATGCGGATGAACAAAGGTCAATGCGGATGAGTAAAAGTCAATGCAGATGAGCATTGACAAATGCAGATGAGTATTGACAAATGCGGATGAGTAAAGCGTCAATGCGGATGAGCATTACAAATGCGGATGAGTATTGACAAATGCGGATGAGTAAAAGTCAATATGGATGAGTAACAGTCAATGCGGATGAGTAAAGAGGAAATGCGGATGAGCATTGACAAATGAGGATGAGTAAAAGTTATTGCGGATGAAAAAATTCGGATAAACAGAAGTTCATGCGAATGAACAAATGCGGATGAGCAAATGCGGATGAGTAAGTTAATGCAGATGAACAAATGCGGGTGAGTAAGTTCATGCGAATGAGCAAATGCGGATGAGTAAGTTAATACAGATGAACAAATGCGGATGAGTAAGTTAATGCGAATGAACAAATGCGGATGAACAAAAGAAATGCGGACAAACAAAAAGAAATGCGGATGAACAAAGAGGAAATGCGAATGAACACTTAGAATATTTTCTGACTTTCTGGTAAAAAGTGTAGATGTAGGCTTTGACTTGGGAGGTTCTCGAGGGTTTATGTAAGTTGACTTTTGAGGTCATAGATGATGTGATGGGCATTGTATGATGATGATATGATGTATGATTGATGCTTATGCAAGATGATATGTATGATGTATTTTATGCATGTCTGATGATGCCCTGTATGGTGATGTTGTATGTGTATGTTAGTATTCCTTGTTATGCATAATTTTTTTCCCGTGGCTTTACGTTGAATGTTAATGAATGAAATGAAAGTATTACGTAAAGTAAAGTGAAAGATAATGAAAAGAGGGACGCGATGAATGAATGCATGCATTAATGAATGAATGAAAGTGAGAAAGGCTTGCAAGAATATGTATGGAGGTTCACACCCAATGAAGGGTGTTAGCTCAACCGTGTGCGGGTTAGCTACCCTAAAGGATGCACACTGGGGCTTAATCAGCGTGATTAAGCATATGTATGGAGGTTCACACCCAATGAGGGGTGTCAGCTCAACTGTGTGCGGGTTAAACACCCTTTGAGGATGCACACATGGGTCCAATCCTTGTGATTGACCATATGTATGGGACCCTTGCCGCTTACCCTAGGTACTGGAGTCAGCTTCATGCACAATGTTCGGGGTCTTTGAAAGACCTCAGGCCTAGTACCGGCTTTATGCATGACGGTTGGGTGAAACACATGGCATTGGTCTGAATGAAAGTAAAGATGTAATGACAAATGTATGGAATGAATGAACGAATGATGAAGATAATAATGATATTATCTATGTGTATGTATGATGTGTGACCACTTACAAAAGTAAAGAACGGTTTTAGTGAAAGTAAAGTATGTTTTATTTTTAAACTAGAACTCACTCAGGAACGCTGACTTTTTATGCATTTTCCAGTTGGTAGGTGAGCATTGCTGAGGATGGCGCGGGGCAGCTACTTGGCATTTTGGATGGCATTCTGTTGTTAATATTTTTGCATTGTAATACAAACAAATGGAATTGTGTAACGAATGTTGTATTATTTTGCAAAAGCATTATTAATGAAAATGTTGTTTTTAATGTTTTCGCTGCAATGTTTATTTCAAGTTAATATAATTTATATTTTATGTGCAATGATTGCCCAACTGTAAGCATCCCGGGAACGGGGCTTTACAAGTTGGTATCAGAGCCAAAGTTTAGTGAAATGGGTAAATTTTCAAAATAAACCTAAACTTAAACTGAAAATAGGATAGAAAGGGAAGGGATGACTGTCTGAGTAGCGAGGTGCCATCAGGTATTTTCTTAATATTAACCGGTATTATGTGCACATGTTATGTGGTTTATGTGCTGCTTGTAGATTTAGAAACTGATGCAGTCAGGATAGGAAATGCTTGGGGTATGAAGAGTAAAGTAAGTGGCTAATCACAACTGGCCACTGTAATTAGGGACTTACTATACTTGACATAAACTGAGTTGTTCCCTTCAATGACTGTGTTAGTGTTTGAATTTTTCAGTGTGTGTGTTAGAGGATGGCTGGTGGTAGATCATCTAAAGCTTCACGTGGTGGAGGTCGTGGTGCTGAACCACGGGCTACGAGAGGAAGACCTAGAGCCGAAAAGGTGGTTCATAAAGACCGAGACCCCTCATCCGGAGAGCGGTGATGAGAGCACCAATCTGAGAGCCTCAGTAAAGGAGGCTGTTGTTGAAGAAGTGCATCAAGTCATGCAAACAATCTTACCGTCTGTAGTGATTGAAGTGATTAAGCTGTACGAGAAGGTGAGAGAAAAGAGAGAAACAGGTCCTCGGGAGGACGGGAGCAACCGAAGCCTGAAACGGTTCTCTCCGATGATGAAGAGGAGGAAGAAGAAGAGCCTGCGCCGGAGGTGGCACGAGGCTGTAACTACTGGGCATTTCAAAGGTGCAAGCCCCCTACTTTTGATGGTAATGGCACTGCTGGTGCTGCTCACCGCTGGTTGAGAGAAATGGAAGCTGTTCTGAATATCAGCGAGTGCCGAGAAGACCAGAAGGTGAAATTTGTTCCCCACTCGTTTGTGGACTCGGATCTGTGTTGGTGGGACAATATAATCCAAGCCGAGGGTAGTCGGGAAATTAGGAAAATGAGATGGTCTGAGTTGAAAAAGTTTATGATTGAGGAGTTCTGTCCTTATAGGGAAATGGATAAGGTGGAAAGGGAATTCCTGTAGCTGGAGGCAGGAACTATAACACATCAACAATACACCACTAAATTTAATGAGATGTAACATCTGGTGCCAGACCAAGTGATGCCTTTGTCACGAAAGATTAAAGGTTACATTCAGGGTTTGCCGGCGGATATCCGTAGGCACATGATCGTTGCCCGACTGAGCACATTTAGGTCGGTGGTTGATTTGGCAGGGAGATTGTATGATCAAAGAACTGTGGTGGTGACTGAAGGCAGCAAGAAAGGTGGTGGTGACCGAAATTGGAATGGAAAAAGGTTTAGTCAGGGTGGTGCCCCGACGAGTAACAAGAAAGCATGGGTAGATGACCGTCGTGTGGTGACATCCGGTGCGGGAGTAAAGAGATGCATCAAATGTGGGAAGGAGCACACTGGCGAGTGTAGGTGGGGATCGAATGTGTGCTTCAAGTGTGGGAAGCCTGGTCATATGGCGAGGGAATGCAAAGCAGGGAGATGTTTCAACTGTGGCGCGGAGGGCCACATGAGTAAGGACTATAAGAAGCCAAGGGTTGAGGGTTCTGGGGTGAAGAAGACTGGAGGTAAAGGATCGAGGGCGAGTGCCAGAGCATTTATGTTGATGCAGGAGGAGGCTAAGACAGACCTGATGTTGTGTCAGGTACTTTTCTAGTGAACCAAACTTTAGCCTTTGTGTTATTCGATTCTGGTGCTAGTAAAAGTTTCATTTTTGCTGCTTTCTGTGCTAAATTACTTGTTAGTAGTAAGAATATAGATGCGCCCTTTGATGTAGAAACTGCCATAGGTAAGTCTACTAGAATTTCTGAGATAGTAGAAGGTTGTGACGTGGAACTAGAAGTCATAAGTTTCTGGTTAGACCATTCGTGATGACCTTAGGTGGTTTTGATGTGGTTCTTGGGATGGATTTGTTAGCGGACTACGAGGCAAACATTCTGTGTCGCAAGAAGATGATTTGTTAACAGCGCCTGACGGGATTATGGTGACGGTTTATGGTGATCGAGTCATGGCAATCCCAAAAGTAATCTCAATGGCGGTGGCGGAAAGTGCATGAGGCGTGGATGTAGCGCCTACTTGGCCTATGTGAAGGATGTGGAAACACCAACACCATAACTGTCTGATATACTGGTTGTGTGTGACTTTCCGGACGTGTTCCCAGAAGACTTACTAGGAGTGCCACTTGACCGAGAGATCGAGTTTCAGATTGATTTAATACCAGGTGCCCAACCTGTTGCCAAGGCACCGTATCGATTGGCTCCGACTGATGAAAGAATTAATGGAGAAATTGCAAGAGCTGCTTGACAAGGGGTTTATTAGGCTGAGTATCTCTCCTTGGGGTGCTCCGATCTTATTTTTGAAGAAGAAAGATGATAGTATGAGAATGTGTACAGACTACCGTGAGCTAAACAAGTTGACGGTGAAGAATCGGTATCCGTTACCGAGGATTGATGACCTATTTGATCAGCTTCAAGGTGCCAGTTGGTTCTTGAGGATAGACCTTCGATCTGGTTATCATCAGCTGTAGGTTAAAGAGCAAGACATTCCTAAAACAACTTTTCACAAGCGTTATGATCACTATGAGTTTCTCGTTATGTTGTTTGGTTCGACCAATGCGCCAGCTGCTTTTATGGACTTGATGAATCGAGTGTGTTGGCCGATGTTGGATAAATTAGTGATTGTGTTTATCGATGATATCTTTATTTATTCCAAGAGTGAAGAGGAGCATGCCGGTCACATTCGAGAGGTGTTGGAGACATTGAGGAGGGAGAAGGTGTATGCTAAATTCTCCAGGTGCACATTTTGGTTGCCCGAGGTTCAATTCTTGGGTCACGTGGTGAATCCCGAGGGGATTATGGTGGATCCGGCAAAGGTGGAGGCAGTGATGCAATGGAAGTCTCCAAAGACGCCATCCGAGATTCGTAGTTTCTTGGGTTTGGCGGGCTACTACATAAGATTCATTCAAGACTTCTCTAAGACCGTTTCTCCAGTAACCAAGTTGACCCGGAAAGATGTAAAGTTTGTATGGGGTCAAGCTCAAGAGAAGGCATTCGAGGAGTTAAAGGCGAGGTTGATTCAAGCTCTTATTCTGTCATTACCCGATGGAAGTGAAGATCTGGTGGTTTATTCTAATGCTTCCTACTTGGGGTTGGGGTGTGTGCTAATGCAGAGGGGAAATGTTATAGCCTATGCATCCTGATAGTTAAAGGTTCATGAGGTTAATAACCCTACTCATGACTTGGAGCTGGCAGCTGTGGTCTTCGCATTAAAGATATGGAGGCACTACCCATACGGTACAAAGTGTACTATATTCACCGACCAAAAGAGCTTGAAGTACTTCCTTGAGCATAAAGATTTAAAAATGAGGCAGAGGAGATGGTTGGAGCTTATAAAAGATTATGATTGCGAGATCCACTACCATTCGGGCAAAGCGAACGTAGTGGCGGATGCCCTTAGCCGAAAAGAGAGACCCGAGCAGATTCGGGTGAAAGCTTACCAGTTGATCATGACCCCTGAGGTGATGAAGCAAGTCAAAGAGTTTCAAGATGAGGCATTGAAAGAAGATCATCTTAACTCCGAAAGAATGAGAGTCTAGTTACGGAATTGGGTGAAAACACACTTGGTGTTAGAACCCGATTTGGACGAATATGGATTCCTCGTTTTGGGGATCTACGCGTGAAGATTATGGACGAAGCTCATAAGACTCGATACTCTATTCTTCCCGGTGCTACAAAGATGTACCAAGACATGAAGAAAGATTATTGGTGGCCGGGTATGAAGCGTGATGTGGTGGTATATGTGAGTAAATGCGTTACTTGTTTACAAGTGAAAGCCGAGCACCAAAAGCCGTATGGGAAGATCCAACCTTTGGATATACCGGAGTGGAATGGGAACATATCACCATGGACTTTATTACGAAGCTACCGCGTACCATGCGAGGGTATGATACCATATGGGTGACAGTTGATCGTTTGACGAAGAGTGCTCACTTCCTACCAATTCGCGAGACGTATTCATCCGAGAGGTTGGCGGATCTTTTCATCAAGGAGATCGTAACTTCTCATCATGTGCTAGTCTGTTGTGTCTGATCGTAACACTCGGTTTACATCCAATTTTGGAAGAATTTCACGATGCTATGGGGACGAGGTTACACATTAGCACGACTTATCACCCCTAGACAGATGGTTAGTCGGAAAGGACCATTCAGACACTCGAAGATATGCTTCAGGCATGCGTCAACGATTTTGGAGGAAGTTGGGATGACACTTACCGTTAGCTGGTTCTCATATAACAACAACTATCATGCCAGTATTGGTATGCCCCTTTATGAGATGCTATATGGTAGGAGATGTAGGACACCCGTGTGTGGGGTGATGTTGGTCAGAGGAGTTAAGGAGCGTCGAGGTGATTGAGGCTACGATTGATAACCTTGAAAAGATCAAGGCCTTCATGAAGGCAGCAAAGATAGACAAAAGTCGTATGTTGATAAACGACGTAGATCGATTGAGTTCCAGGTGGGTGATAGAGTTATGTTGAAAGTATCACCTTGGAAGGGTATCATTTGGTTCAGAAAGCGGGACAAGTTGAGCGCAGGTAAATAGGGCCTTTTCGAATCATTGCTCGAGTAGGAGAGGTGGCCTATAGACTGGAGTTACCGGAGGAGTTAAGTGGAATTCATCCGACATTCCATGTATCTCATCTGAGAAAATGTTTGGCAGACGAGGACATGGGGTCCCACTGGAGGATATTGAGGTATATGAACAACTTAATTATGTGGAGCAACCAGTGGCGATCATTGACCGCAAAGAAGAGAGGTTGAGAAATAAAGTGGTTCCCCTTATGCATGTACAATGGAAGCACAAGAAGGGATCCGAGTCTATGTGGGAAACTGAAGAGGAGATGAGACAGCATTACCCATGTTTGTTCGAGGAATAACAGGTTTCAGGGACGAAACCTATATAAGGGGCGGGACTTGTAACACCCGGTTATTTTTTTTGAAGTCAAACTGTTGATACATGTATGTCCCGAGATCATGATATGAAATGTAATAGATTTTGTTTATCTGATTCTGGTGTAATTTGATATGATTAATGAAATGATATTGGTTGTTTGTGATTTGTAATGATTAATATTTCATTAATAAGTTGATATTAAATTAATTAATTAGGTTAGTTATTGGTTGAATGTTTACATATAATGTTTACTAATTAATACATTCAAACTTAAAATAATAAAGTTTTCATGCGAATGGCCCATGCGAATGGACCATAAGCATGAACACCTTCATACGAATGAGTCGCACGACTGAACTAGGGACTGGATCAGTCGTATGATTGTAACATAAGATTGGCTCAGTCGCACGACTGAACACTCAGTCATGCGAATGAATCAACCGCATGGCTCAATCGCACGACTGAAACATACTAATGGTTCAGTCGCACGATTGAATAACACCAACCTATAAATACAACCCAATTCGTGAAAATAAGAACTTCGATTAATTACGATTCCAGATGTACCCTAGCCGTCCAGAAACCTCCCAATTCGTTCTCCAAGTTCATAGAACACATTAGATCGATTCCCAATCGATTTCTAACGTGAGTTTCAATTCTTGATTGATTCTTCGTGTGTTCTCACTGATTGGATCGCCAATCAAATAGGATTACGCACTATTTGATCTGGTTTACACGCTAATCACTAGGTATTTCGTTCAAATACCAGGTCCTAACAAGTGGTATCAGAGCTTTGGCTCTTGATTACGTGTGATTCAATCAAGATTGATAAAAAGTTTGTGTTTTTGCACTAAAAACGCAATCTTTTGTGTCAAAAGTGATCTTGGACGTTCCCTGCTCATCAAAGTTTGGTTTCTACGGACTTAGGCAATTCAACCTTGCGAAAGTTCAAATTTTTACGGCTAAAACACGTTTAACCTAGAGATTTTCGCATAACAGCAGCTTCAGTCGCACGAGTGAGCCATTCGCACGACTGGACCTCATTCGCATTGCTCAGACGCACGATTGGACATAGTCGTATCTCCATTCGTACGATTGAACCGTTCGGTCGCACTGTTCATACGCATCAGATTCATTCGCACGACTGAGCTAATCACTTAGTTCAGCCGCACGATTGAACCAGTCGTAGAGTTCATACGCATGACTAGTCCATTCGCACCCTTCAGTCGCCCCAGTGACAATGGTTATTAGACTTAAAGTTATTCACAATGGAAGATCAAATGTCAGCCTTTACTGCTGGGAAGGACTCTAGGATCCAGAACCTGCTGTTACTTGAGAGTGAGGTGGGTAATCATAATAAACCACCAAGCTTTTAACGTTAGATGAGTTTCCCCACTGGAAACAACGTTTTGAGATCTACCTCAATGGAGTGGATCCGAATCTGTGGGAGGCCATCGAGATTGGATATAGTACGCCGGTGGGAGCCGATGGTGTAAAGTTAACCTTAGGAGGGATGACACACGCGTAGAAAGTCAAATATAATGTAGAGAAGAGGGTCTATGCATTGATTACACAGTCTATCCCTAAAGAGATATTCCACCAGTACTCAGAGAATAAGCAGTCCAAGAAACTATGGGATGAGCTAGAGAAGAGGTACGACGGGAATGCCTCGTTGAAGGCAATCAAGGCTAAGGAGTTAAAGAAGGAATTCGACAACTTCTCATCGATGGGAAACGAGAGTTTGGACGATGTTATAGATAGATTCTACCATCTGATGAGTGAACTGCATACACATGGAGTGGCTACTACCATGGAAGAGAAAGTTAATAATTTTGCAGACGGATTGCCTGAAAAATGGTTTCATTCGTGTCTAATCTTAGACAGAATGGAATGCTGTCAAACTGGATATTAATGACTTCATTCTTAAGTTGCGAGAAGAATCACTTAGAATGAAGTACAGAGCTCAGAAGTCTACGTACAATCAAAATCCAGCTTTATACAATGCCACGCCTCAAGCTAAGACATCTGGAGCACCTCTCCAGACTGCATTTGTGTCTAGCTCATCGAGTCCTACACATGCACCTCCTTCAGGTTCAGAAACGTCAGGGTCTTCTTGTACCAATACATTGGATCTGAAGCGAATGCTACTAGACTGAAGACCGAGAACCTCGGTAATGTGACTGTGGAAGTAGCTCGAGAGCACATGGATCTATTGGCAGCAATGGTCCATTCTTATGATGAACTTGTTGCTGGAAAGATTGGAAACTGCCATCTGGCAGACGAGGACTACGAGCAGGTGGACGAAATGGAGCTTGAGAGAATGGATATAATGTGGGCCTTAGCTAGTGCTGTCCGGAGGGCGAAGAAGTTTGTGAAAAAGACTGGACAGAACTTGGTTGCTACTAAGGATACCACCTTTGGCTTCGACAAGAGTAAAGTGACTGCTTTAACTGTGGTGAAAAGGGGCACTTCAAGAGAGAATGTGTGAAGCCAAAGAAGACTGGAACGGGAACCCGTTCTCATCCTTCACTCGTCTAGACAAGCAAACTACCAGTTCTACTTCCTCAAACAAGGACTCAAAAGCCTTGACTGCTCATGATGATGAAGGACAGGATTGGAGCTTTAGGTTTGTCTCACCAGGGGAATCAAACATTGCAAGTGTAGAAGATATTGACAGTGATTCCGCTAGTGAAGGAGATCTAGCAGTTGAGATAGCAATGTCACATAGTGAAGAAGCAACTGCAACCGAGGTCAGTTACAAGCCAAACGGAGACTACCATGTCAGAGACTGAAAAGATAGAAGACAGCAACAGAATCAGAATCATCTGATACTGCATTGATGGCAAACGCTTCTGAATCAACTCAGGTAAGTACTACTGACACAATGTTTAATAATCATGCTTGTTCTGATTGTGATGCCTTTAGGAATAGCATAGATGCTAAATTTTCTAGGTTATTAGATCATAATGATAACTTGATAAAAGATTTGCATCTATGCACTGAGGCTAATAGGTATTAAAACAAAATGAGCACAGTTATAAAGAAAAGATAGACCTTTTGACTAAACAGCTTAGGGAAACCGAAGTAGTTGCCTTTAATCAAGCTAATGACATTAGGTATTATCTAAACTCCCTAGAAGACACTAAGAAGCAAAAGGCAGTTCTAGAAGTAGAAGTAAATTCACTAAAACAGAAACTGCATAGTTGGACTAGTTCTTCGCACATAGTCCAACACTTAGTGAAAGAAAGGAACAACGGGGAGGGACTGGGTTAAAGTGGTTCCCACCACCTGAGACTTTGATGAACACTAAGACTAGACCTATAAATAGTAATCCCATCAAGGATCATGTAGTGTCTACTCCTCTTGTTAGTGATCCAGATTCCTTATGTTCATCTATTGACACTGGAAACAAACAAAAGGAGACCACTTCAAAGGCAAAGGGAAATTGCCTTGTGTTAATCTGGAAAAGGAATTTGAAAAGGTTAACTTAAAGTCAGGTTCAAACAAAGTCAAATCAGAACCTAAAAGGGCTTTTAAGGATAATCTTTCACATACTTCAAGTCAAAGACCAATTAACCAAAAAGAAAAGGATGTCAAACAGGTTAAATCAGTTAATTTTGTTAAACCAGTAAACACATCAAAAGAACCAGAGTCAAAACCTAAAGTGAGTGATGTTACTAGAGTGTCACACACGTCTCCACAAAGAAAGTTTAATCATAAAGTTGATAGCAGGGCGTGCTACAACTGTGGAGAATGTGGACACATTGCTTCCTATTGTTCTTATTATCAGACACCTAGGAAGAAGATTGAACTTCAGGACTCAAAACCTAAGTCTTCTAAAAGGAGCTCTTTAACTCCACCTAGAAAAACTAGTGAACAGAAGGTTCAACCCGTTAGCCAGTCGACTGTTATCACAAACAGGCATTGCACAAATCTGGCTTATGGAAAGAGAAGTCAATCTCTATGTCTGATAATGATGACAAGAAGGAACCTGAGCTACCCTCACCTTCTAAGGGTCAATGGGTTGAATTTTTGATGTGTGATGCCTCTGGGAAACCCAAGCCAGTAAAGGCTTGGGTTCCTAACTTAAACTAATCCTTTACCTTGTATGTGCAGGTTGTTCAATACAGTGCTGAAACTAACACGTGGATAGTAGACAGCGGAGCATCCAGGCACATGACAGGAAACAGAGCTCTTTTATCAAATGTCAAACAATAAAAGGAGGGCATGTTTCGTTTGCTGGAAACAAGGGAGGCTATATCACAGCTCAGGGAGAAGTTGGAAATCAGAAAGTTAAGTTTGATAGGGTGAACTACGTCCAGCAACTTCAAAACAACTTACTCTCTGTTTCTCAAATATGTGATAAGGAATTTAAAGTCATCTTCGACAACAAGAAGTGTTACGTACTAAAGAAAGACTACATGATCCCAGAGGACCAAGTTTTGATGACTGCTTCAAGATATAAAGATCTTTATGTCTTGGATCTGTCAACAGCTTCTACAATGGATCAGGAGGTTCAGTGTTTTCTATCCAAAGCTACTGAAAAAGACTCCATCCTGGCATAGGAGAATGGGACACATCAGTCAAAGGAAGATGAATCACTTGATTCAGAAGGATCTGGTGAGAGGTGTTAATGTCAAGAACTTTCAGCTTCCTGATTTTGTATAGCTTGCAAGAAAGGTAAACAGACAAAGAAGTCTCATATGGAAAAGAAAGTTAACTCAATAGAACTTCCTCTTGAACTTCTTCACATGGATCTGTTCGGTCCAGTCAGTACAAAGAGCATTGCAGGCGACTTGTACTGTTTTGTGGTCACCGATGACTACTCAAGGTTCACTTGGTAATGTTTCTGAAATCCAAATCAGAAACATTTGAATCATTCAAGGAGTTGGTAACCACACTGGAATCTCTCTACAAGCTGAAAGTTAGACAAGTACGCTCAGACAACGGAACGGAATTCAAGAACCAGTGGATGGAGGAATACTGCAAGGAAAAGGGGATTGTGCATCAATTCACTTCTGCTTACACACCTCAGATGAATGGCGTTGCTGAGAGAAAGAACAGGAGCTTGATAGAGACAGCACGGACTATGCTGGCAGACTCGAAACTGCCTATCCAATTCTGGAATGAGGCAGTGGCAAATGCATGTTATACACTGAATCGAGTCCTGATAGTCAAGCGCCACGGAAAAACATGTTACGAGCTACTACAAAGACGCAAACCGAACTTGGAGTATCTCGAACCATTTGGGGCGCCGTGCACACTTCTGAAGAAGACACAAGAGGGTAAATTCAGCGAGAAGGCAGATGAAGGCATCTTTCTAGGATACAACATACCGAACAAGCGAGTTTACAACAACTCAACGGGTCTAGTAGAAGTTTGGTGTAATGTTGACGTTCAGCGATTTACCACACCACCTACTGGCAAAGGACCCGCCTACTTCTTGACTATGATGGATTCTTCAAGTCTTCAACATTCCTCTCTCTCCCTCGGATGACGATTAGCTACACGAATGATGTATGATAGCTGGATCCACCAACATCTAGCTCACAGGGAGAATCATCTACTCAGTCAGGGGGAGTAGTTGACAACAAGTGACTCCTCTGAAGATGAAGCTGAAGAAGATAACCAGAATAGTCAGGCGGAACAGGTTCCAGTTCCTGAAAGTCCACAAGCATCTACCAGTGATGCACCTTCGACTTCAGAGCCTCAAACTCCAACTACCTCAGATGCAGAACCAAATGTTCATCATCTTGGCTCTGAGGTAGCTATTCCTACTACTCCAGGATCACGACTAAACGTTTATCATCCCTTAGACAATGTCATTGGGGATGTCGATCAGGAGTACAAACCCGAAATCAGCTGATTATGCCTCTGTTATGGAAAAGGGATATATTCATGATGGTGCCTATCGGTGTTTTGTCTCACAGGTTGAGCCAAAATATGTCAGTGAAGCACTAAATGATGAGGCGTGGGTGAGTGCAATGCAAGAAGAACTTCTTCAGTTCAAGAAGTTAGGTGTATGGACTCTGGTTGATAGACCTAAAGGTGCTAAGGTCATTGGCACCAAATGGGTTTTAAAATGCAAGAAAGATGACCAAGGGGTCATTATCAGGAATAAAGCTCGACTGGTGGTTCAGGGTTTTCGCCAAGTCGAGGGAATTGATTACAATGAGGTGTTTGCACCGTGGCAAGGATGGAAGCCATTCGTATCTTCCTTGCCTATGCATCGTACATGAAGATTAAAGTCTATCAATTAGATGTGAAGAGTGCATTTCTTCATGGGGAAATTAGAGAAACAGTCTATGTCAGTCAACCGAGGGATTTGAAGATCCTTATCATCGGGATAGAGTCTACAAGCTCGACAAGGCTTTATACGGGCTTCATCAAGCTCCAAGAGCTTGGTATGAGAAACTCTCGACTCATCTTGTGAAACACGGCTTTCGCAGGGGAGTCATTGACTGCACGCTGTTCATTAAAGAAAAAGATGGCGACCTACTGCTAGTACAAATCTATGTTGATGACATAATTTTCGGTTCAAAGAACGAAGAGTTATGCAAAGAATTTGAAGCAGTTATGAAGAAAGAGTTTGAGATGAGTGCTATGGGGGAGATGAAGTTCTTTCTCGGGCTACAGGTGGATCAAACACCAAATGGGATCTTTCTACATCAGACCAAGTACGTAAGAGACATTCTCAATCGTTTTGACATGGAGAATGCATCTGCTGCTGGACTCCACTGGCTACGAATCACGACATAGCACCTGATGAAAATGGAGATCTTGTGGATGCCACGATGTACCGAGGAATGATTGGATCCCTCATGTATCACTGCCTCTAGACCTGATATCATGTATGCGACATGTTTATGCTCTAGATATCAGGCTAAACCTAAGGTCAATCATCTGATCGGGGTCAAAAGGATTTTTCGCTATCTAAAGGGTACACCCACACTTGGGCTGTGGTATCCTCATGATGATGATTTTGAGCTCACGGCGTATAGTGACTCGGACTACGGAGGCTGCAAGATGAACTACAAGTCTACATCAGCAGGGTGTCAATTCTTTGGGAGAAGATTAATTACTGGCAGTGTAAGAAGCAGACATCGGTTGCATTGTCAACCTGTGAAGCCGAATATGTTGCTGCTGCAAGTTGCTGTTCACAAATCATCTGGATTCAACAGCAAATGCGGGATTACGGTTTAACGTTCTATTCTACTCCTATTTTTGTAGATAACTCTGCTGCAATTGCAGTAACTAAAAATCCGGTCCAACATCCTAAGACCAAACATATCGGTATTAAATATCATTTCATAAGAGATTGTTTTGAAAAGAACTTAATTGATGTGGTAAAAATTAATACTGATTTTCAACGTGCTGACCTCTATACTAAAGCCTTTGATAAACCACGTTTTCAATATTTGCTAGAGGTCAACGGCATAAAAAGAGAAGTGAGGTTATTCCTGATGATGATCATGTGTAGTCTGATGTAGCTTAGCTAATTCTTCATTTTGTTTGAGCTTATTTGGTTAAATTAGTCTGGTTAACGTTAAACTTATGTTATTCTGCTGTATTAAAATCCTAAAATAATAATACCAGTTATGATTTTAGTATTTTAGGGGGAGAATAAGTCAGCAAGCAAATTTAAAAAAAAAGGGAGGGAGAAGAAGTGAAAAGCTGATATAAGGTAGATCGTATCTATGATACCGATTCAAACCCTTTGGAATATGATAGTACACAGGAACAAATCAAGAGGGACTTTGAAATTTTAATTTAGAAAAGGTGCAAAAATTCAAAGTATAAGTCTGTGTAGTCTAAGCAATATAAAAGGGAAGATGATAGAAAAACTGGTAACTCTTAAGGTAACACAATGAGAGTAGACCTAGAGGTTGCTAGACCACAATTGATATGTCGGTAGATTCAACACAATAGATGATTAGACCTGACTGGTGATCTCAAGATCAAACTAAGTGGTTCAACTGACTGTGGGCTCCCATCTTATCGCTGGTTAACACAATCAACAATATTCCAATAAGGGGTAATGAGCATGTAAACGCCACAAATGTGTGCGGATGACCATAAATAGAGCAAAGCACCAGAAAAAATGAAATAAAAATGCTATCAAGCTAATGACTTATGTTGTTAGTGCATTTGGTGCAAAATATATTAAGCGCTCTAACAAGGAGATAGGTTGTGCGCCTCTCTGCTGTGCGATGGCACTGACCTGAGGATAAGCATAACCTAGATATTCTAGAATTCATTGTTGTTTGCCGCCTCTTGCTGTGCGATGGCACTGACCTGAGGATTGGCTTCTCCTTGAAAGCTCTAAGAATAGTCTCTTCTTGTAAAAAAACCGTAGACCGCTCAAAAGCTCCTGAGGAATGTTGATTACCATATAAGTGTGGGATCCCAAATGTTCGTTGAAATAATTAAACCAAAACAACACCAGTTTGTGTCAAGAGTCTGTATGGATTTAAGTGGACAAACATATTGACAATCATTGTGGCTGCAATTCTTGAAAGTTAAATCAATGTGGTGATCTAAGAGTTCCAGTATGATTTCCTAAAGTTGCTAATGACTCTGGATGAACACCAAGAATTGAGCATCAAAAGATTTTGATAACAAGTCCCAAATGATTTGATGTGCCTGTATGATTCCAAAATTGAATTGGTCCAGGTGTGGTCAATCTAAGTTGAAGCTTTCGATTCCGGAACCAAATCCAGTAGATTTCCACCTTAGGTTCTATCTCTCACAAAAAGCCAAAACAAAGTCTTAATTTTTAGTCTTTAGTTAAGTTTCTAATTTAGCGAGTCGTTTTAGTTAATTTGTTTGCCGGACTACATCATGAAAATCGATAAGGGATCAACTCACTGAATGGGTCATGTCTGAGATGACGACATGAATTTTCAAGTTTAAAGTAGTCACGTCTGAGGTGACTAAATTGGTTAAAAATGATCATGTCTGAGATGATCAAAACTCATAATGTCTATTTCAAAAGGTTAAAATGTTCAAAATGGCAGAAAATCTACTAAGTGTGACCTATTCGCACGATTGGACCATGAATATGGACCAACCATGCGAATGGATCCCATTCGCATGACTGGACATGAAATTTAGTCATTCACCCGAATGGCGTTTAAGAATGATCTTTCGACCGAATGACAGGGTGCGAATGAGTCAGTCAACCGACTGAGACTCAGTCGGTTAATTGAGAAAGCAATGAAAGGGCACGAATGAGTCAGTCGACCGACTGAGACTCAGTCGGCCACTGAAAGCGACCGACTGGACCAATCGCACGACTGAACCTCAGTCGCCCGAATGAACTGAGCGAATGAGGCCAGTCGGCCGATTGAAATTAGGGTCAGTATATAAAGGGCCTCAGTCGATCGCATTTCTCTCATCACTCCCAATCGCACCCAAATCGCTTTCTTTCCCTTACTCTGCCAAAATTTCTAGAGATAGTTTTTCACATTGCTATTGATCTTCTGACATTCGATTGACAAGTATACAGGTACATTGCAGTTAAACCTATAGAAATCAGAAGATCTTGAGTCAAATTTGGGTTATTCGAATGAAACATTGATCGGATTGAAAAATGCCCTAATAACCTACATAAACTAAGCTAAATGTTAAATTAAGTTTAATAGGTCATTAATGACAAGATGGCGAGTCTAATGGACCATTAAGCCATGTTAAATACTTGAATTAGGTCAAGATTCGAACCTCAGTCGATTGAACAGGGGGTCATGCGATTGGTCGTCCGATGAAACCAATCGCACGACTGAATCTTGCGATTGATCAATCGCAGAATGAACCATGCGAATGAGTTCAGTCGGCCGACTGAACCAATCGCAGACTCAGTCAGCAAATTGAACTCAGTCGCATGTCTCATTCACCCGAACAAGCTCAGTCGCACGAAAGAACAAACGACTGCTCCAGTCACATGATTCATTCGCACGAATGTATCGGATTGAATTTAAACTATACACCTTGAATGAATTTGATGTATGACCTACAACTGGTTCTGTGTCTTGTGTTTCAGGTCAATGGCTGATAGAGTCCATACATCCAAAGCACAATATATGGCTCATTTGGACCATATGACTGGGATGGAGCCGAGTTTACAGATATTTGCATTCCTTCAACGCTCTCGGATACACAAAGCAATATCCACAAAGTGTTCCTTAAGGCGTTAATCAGGCTTTCGGGAAAATGCATCCGTAGCTTGTTAAATGAGCCTACGCATACGAAGCTCCATCAGGTCATGACATTGAAATTACAGCAGCGGACAATCCAGAGAGTACTTGATTGTAGGGATGTACTGATTCAACCCACCGACTCATCCACTCAGTTTAGAGGTGCTTCTCAGGATTCAATATCATGGGGGACATCAACGCAGGTGGCTCAACAAGAGCACCGTGTACCAGTATAAATACTTGGCGCATGGATCCTGAATTGTATTGCTTCTCGAAGGGGGGCGTTGATGATGTTAGGATCAGTGATCTACGTTTGATTGATTAGAGAGTATAGCAGCGGAATTCTAACAATGAATTAGCCAATTCACAAGAACAAAAAGATATTCAATGTAAGAACAAAAACGGTTATAGATAGAGAGAATTCTGCAGATATATTCATTCAATATTCGCTTTCGTGGTAACGGAATGTCACAATTACAATTAGGTCGACACCTCTTATATAAGAGATGTGACGTCTGCTGATGTCACTTGATAGTGACATCTAACAGAATTTATCACAAACTACTGATAGTTAACACAACTACTGAAGATGTCAAACAGCTGACATCTTCTTACAAAAATGCTAAGTGTTAACTATTATTACAACTACTGAAAAAAAACTACTGAAACATAACAACTGAAGAACATACTCTTCAGTTGTTTTACAAATATTGAAACAAAGAAACTACTGAAAGGTAAACCATCACAACTACTGAAGAAGACCTCTTCAGCTGTTGTGACAACGTCTGATACTTTGTCCGCACTTGTGTCTTCAGACTTTTCTTCAGCACTTGTGTCTTCAGACTTTGTCTTCAGCACTTGTGTCTTCAGACTTTGTCTTCAGCACTTGTGTCTTCAGACTTTGTCTTCAGCACTTGTGTCTTCAGACTTTGTCTTCAGCACTTGTGTCTTCAGACTTTGTCTTCAGCACTTGTGTCTTCAGACTTTGTCTTCAGCACTTGTGTCTTCAGACTTTGTCTTCAGCACTTGTGTCTTCAGACTTTGTAATCAGCTGTTGTCTTCAGCACTGTGTCTTCAGACTTTGTAATCAGCTGTGTCTTCAGCTGTTGTGGTCTTCAGTATTGTTGTGACGTCTGTGGGACTTAAGGTTTTTTTTTTCTGATCCGGCTCATTGGTTCTTTTGGTCCAACAAACTCCCCCTGAACCAATGCAGCCAAAACCTTTAACTTTATTGAGGTCCCACTTATTGTTGGCAGAATGGTTGGTCTTTTTCCTTCTTGATCAGTTGAGAAGATGACCCATATAAGCACTGGCCTGGAAATGAGTCTCTGAAGATTTGGTTGGCAATGTATGGATGGGAGCTCTGTATTGGGGAATTGGACACTGAGCTGTTCCCCCATCCATGAGACTCACTTCCCATGTATAAGCCTGTAGGATTCTCTGGTGTATGCTCTGAGAAACATGATTTGTTCTTCCATGGTCAGGTTCTCGGCTTCACCATCAAACAATCCTTCTCGCCCATACAGCTCTGAGATGTACTTGGCCTGTTTACCATTTTTGAGCTCAACTGTTGTAATCTGTCGGTATGCAAACTCATCAGGATGAGTCCCTTCAAGTAACAGACTGAGCTCATTTTGTTTGAAGTTCTCAAGCCTCTTGTAGACTAACCCCTTTTAATAATTCTGTTCTCTAACATCTTTGGGGTGGTTGTTTAGTCTCATAGGCCTTCTTGAAGTCTTCTACAATCTCCCAGGGTGATACTACAAGGACCACTGTGATCTCTTCATCTACGATCCTTTTGACTTGGCCCTTGTATCTCGAAGGAATGTCTTTCTTTACAATCCTGTGAGCCACCCTAGGATCAGGCCATACTCTCACCTTTTCCTTCTGATATTGAAATGTGTTGGCAAGGGTGTACAACCTCAGAGCTTCTTTCTTCATACTAATAATGATGACGAAGCAGCATAAGTTTTGTCAATGCTTTTCAGCATTTCATCATCATGAAGCTTTTGCTGCTGTTCTTCTTCAATCTTTACTCTCACAGCTTCCATCTGTGAGGTGGGAGTGATGGGCATGGGTTTGGCTTTCGCCAATGTTAGAACTGCAGACAGAGGCAGCCTATCTTCTTCCACATCATCTCTTCTTCTTCTTCTTCTAGCCTCAACACCCTTCTCTTCTTCTTCTTAGGTGCATCATCGGCTGTTGGTTTAGATGGTAAGGGAGTTGGTTTTGTGGGTTGTGGTTGTGGTTGTTTTGGAGAGGGAATGTTGACAGGCTGAGTTAGCATTTTGGAGGTGAGTGTTGCTTTTGAGTATTTGGCTAGCTCAGTCCTGCTCCCTGCTCCTGCTTCATTCAAAGCTTCAATAACAAGTCCCTTAGTATATGCTTCAGATGAACAGATCTTGGTGGTGATTGCCAAGATACTGTCCCTGGACCAAGCTTTGATTTCGATCATTGATCTTCCCAGATATTTTGCAATAAATCTAATCATGATCTCAAGCCTTTCTCTTTCTAACACTTCATAACTTGCCCATCTATTCTGGATTTCTTCAATCTCTAATCGTCGAATCTCAGAGTCAAGTTTATCGGTGTCATGGCCTTGCCTAAACAGCTGATCAATGATGTTGTCCATTGATCTGCTGTGTTCGGCATCAGCCTCTTTTATCAGTAGCTCCAAGGCTTTCTCTTTTTCCTTCTCTTTATCGGTCTCCACATTCAACTCCAACTCCTTTTCCACTACTCTCCCTTCTGTTTCTTTCTCCTTTTCTTTCTCCTCTGTACTCCTCTTTCTTTTTCCTTTCACTGACTTAATCTCCCCTTTTTGGTTGCATTGGTTGCAAGGGGTTGATTGCCAGAAAGTGTTTGCCCACAACCTCCTCTATCAATGGTGTATTACTGAGGAAAGCCTCTCATCAATGGCTTTGATCACGATGTCAGTGATTATGGGTGTGATGAGAGGGAGGGAATTTTGAAGGATAGCAACTATTTGCTCAGGAGGGTTCTGTTCCTGAGAAATAGTGCCAGAAGCAGAGGCAGGTGGCTGAGTTGTTGGGAGTGGCTCAGTGTTTGGGAGACCTTCAGATGAAGGTGCCATCTGTGAGGTGGTAAGGCAGATGGTCTTTGTTCCTTAGAAGTTTTGGCAAGCAGCTCTTTGAGTCTGCTCACCTCCTCTTCCAGGATGGTGTTTTGGGCGATTACATCGTAAAAGAAGCCCAGGTCATCATCAGTAGATACTGAATCACCTGACCTCCTGATAGGATCAGGATGAACATGCACTGAGTGTAGCTCAGTGTAGCATGTGCCCCTTTGTCTTGGAACTGGGGACTTCCTGCCTCAGGACTTTGTCCGTCATCAGCAGTTGCCTCTGGTAAGGTCTTAGTAATGGTACCAACTACAACCTGATCATATGCTGACGCAGGAGAAGTGGCAGCCTCACCAGAAGTTCCAATCTCCATTGCTACACTAGGAGAAGGAACATTGTAACCCCTATGCTGTGGGTTCTCAGCTGCACTTTGGTCCTCCCCCTCAATGGTAGAAGTGTTCCCAGTAGTAATTGGTATCTGGGGAGGGGGTGAGGAGTGCAACTGAGTCAGCACTTGTGCAACAAGTAATGTAGGACTTTGGGGGGCGGTTGCATGGGGAGATGGGGTAAAAGCAGTCTGCACCTGGGGAGGATGGTGCTCTTCAATGGCAATCTCCTCAAAAGGAAGATCCCAGATTGGTGGGTACCCCTTCTGAGGTTGCTGCAGGCTCTTTTGAGAGGAATCCTGAGCGGCTGTGGCTGGAGAGTCCTTATATCCACTAGGGGTTATACCAGTGGATATAGCCTGCGTTTGTGTTGCAGGGCATCCTCAGGGGACTCATCATTTCCCTGAGTGCCTTTTGGTTTTCTTTTGAGTGGGTTTGGTGGGGACTTTTGATTTGGAGGTGGTGGCTGTGGGTTCCAGCTGCGTGGGTTTGCGCAGCTTGGCAGCCATTTTGAGTGATTGGTCAGAGTTGTGCCGGGAGTATACTTCAGGCAATACAGCCATAGCAGGGACTCCCAGGCCAACAAGTCCCTCAGCTTGAAGCTGGTTTGCAATTATGGCCATTATGAACCGAGGATATAATATCCAACGGTTAGCAGTTTGTTTTTGAGCCATATCCTTGAGCTCTGAAAATAGTATTTCCGAAAAATTAAAGGTGTTGCTCAAGGATGGAGTACATTACCTGCTGCCACCTTGTAGACATTTGATCCCAAGAAGAAGTCTTAGGAGCCAAACAGACATTTACCATGTGAAATATGAGACGTTCAGCATCATGGAAATGTTTCTTCAGTATGGTGGAGGCACGAAGGTTTCCCTGATATCCATGGTGGGCAAAGGATAAATCAGTTGTGCCCTTTGGATATCCAGCAGGAGAAGTGGCATCATCCAGGTGTAGAGTTTGACGAAGTATATCGGGGAGTGATGACCACTTCGTGGTTGTTGATGACCGACCGGAGAGACGCTTGTTGTGTTCTCCCCAGTGGTGAGGGTGACGTTCATCCAAAACTGGTTAAGGGATTCGGCATGAAGGATTGGATTGAGAAGAAAGGCCGTTTTGTAGGGTGACTGGACCATAAGATCAATAGCATTATCGAACTTAGCCCAGAATGGCGATTTGGTGAGGTAAGCTACACAGTTGTGTCGCGGTTTGAGCTGCATGGACGCCATTTATGAGAGAGAAGTTTTGGAGAGATGAACGTTAGGTTTGAAGAAGATGAGGCTCTGAAGGATTAGGTCGGATATTTATAGGACGGGTTAGAAAACGACTGAAGGGTTTGGTGTTAGTCATCAGTAGTTTTAAACGACTGTTGACATGGTATTACCCTTTCAGACGTTGAAACAGCTGAAGTCGTGGTTTTAGGCATCAGCAGTTAGAAAACTACTGAAGACCATGGTTTTGACTTCAGATGTGAAACAACTGAAGACTTGGTATCAGTCATCAGTAGTGGGAAACTACTGAAGACATTGGTTTTGTCAGCAGTTGTAAACAGCTGAAGACTTGGTGTTAGTCTTCAGTAGTTGTGAAACTACTGAAGACATGGCTTTGTCATCAGTTGTTGTAAACAGCTGATGACTTGGTATTAGTCATCAGTAGTTGTGAAACTACTGAAGACATGGTTTTGTCATCAGTTGTTAGGATGAAACAGCAGTTGTAGAAACAACTGAAGAGAAAGTTCTCTTCAGTAGTTTTCGTCAATTCATAGCCTTTCAGCTGTTTCATACTGTCCTCAACACTTACTCATCAGACTTTGCATCTGCTTTTCAGGTGTTTCATAGGACGTCAGTACTTATCTGTTTGTACTGATTTCAGTAGTTGTAACTACATCAGTGGTTTAGAACAGATAAAGTACTTCAGTACTTGTGAGGCATTTAGCCGTCAGTAGTTATAAAAACTACTGAAGGTGAAAAACTCATCAGTACTTATATGTGACATGGTTACCAATGATCACCAGTACTTTTTACTGAAATCATCAGTAGTTGTCACTTATTCTAGCTGCAGCATACCAAGCCTTAACACAAGGTTTTGGAAAGTAGAACTATCCAAAGGCTTAGTAAAAATATCTGCAAGCTCATCAGCACTAGGCACAAACTTAGGATCAATCAGACCTTTTTCAAAACAATCCCGAATAAAGTGATGTCTGATCTCTATATGTTTGGTCCTAGAGTGCTGGACTGGATTTTTGACAATACACAGAGCTGAAGCACTATCCATTAATAATGGAGTCTTAGTCTCTGTAATGCCATAATCCAGAAGTTGGTTCTGAAGCCAGAGTACCTGAGAAGTGCAACTTGCAGCAGCAATGTACTCGGCTTCAGCAGTTGATGTAGCAACAGATGTTTGTTTCTTACTCTGCCAAGAAATCAAACAGTTGCCTAGGAATTGACAACCACCAGAAGTTGACTTTCTAGTTAACTTGCACCCTGCATAGTCACTATCTGAAAAAGCAACTAATTTGCAAGAGTGTAGTGGAATACCATAAACCTAGAGATTGTGTACCTTGCAAATATCTAAAGATTCTCTTGACTGCAATCAAATGAGACTCTTTAGGAGCAGCCTGAAATCTAGCACAAACACATGTAGCAAACATAATATCTGGTCTAGAAGCTGTTAAATACATCAAGGACCCAATCATACATCTGTAAAGTGTTTCATCAACAGCTTTACCTTTCTGATCTGCATCCAGTTGTGTGGTGTTGCACATGGGAGTAGAACAGGGCTTACAGTTTTGTAAATCAAACTTATTCAAAAGATCTTTTGTATATTTTGACTGATGAATAAAGGTTCCATCAGCCTTTTGTTTAATTTGCAAGCCTAGAAAGAACTGTAATTCTCCCATTGCACTCATTTCAAACCTCTTTTTCATTAATGTTGTAAAATCATCACACAACTGGGGATCAGAGGATGCAAAAATGATATCATCAACATAAATCTGAACAAGTAGCTTATGCTGATCCACCTTCTTAATAAACAAAGTTTTATCAATGGAGCCTCTAGTGAAATTATTCTTAAGAAGAAAAGTGGAAAGTGTCTCATACCAGGCTCTAGGAGCTTGTTTCAACCCATAAAGAGCCTTATCAAGTTTATACACCCATTCAGGATGTTTATTATCCTCAAAACCTGGTGGTTGACACACATAAACTTCTTCCTTTATTTTACCATATAGAAATGCACTTTTGACATCCATTTGAAAAACTTTAAGATTGTGGAATGCAGCATAGGCTAAAAACAATCTGATTGCCTCTAGTCTGGCTACAGGGGCAAAGGTTTCATCATAGTCAATACCTTCTTCTTGTGAAAACCCCTGTACAACCAATCTAGCCTTGTTCTTAACAATAAGCCCATTTTCATCAGTTTTATTCCTAAACACCCATTTAGTGCCTATTGCACACTTACCTGGGGGAAGAGGAACCAGTTCCCACACTTGCTGTTTCTTGAACTGAAGTAGCTCAAGCTGCATGGCTTCAACCCATCCATTGTCTCTCAAAGCAACATGGTAGTTCTTTGGCTCTAGCTGACTGATGAAGAGAGCATAGAAGCAGAAGTTAGACAATTGACTTCTTGTTGAAACACCAGCATTGATATCACCAATAATCTGAGACATTGGGTGATTCTTCAGTTCTTGATAAACAATGAGATCTGTGCAAGTGTTTGTAGGACCTTCAGCAGCAGCAGATGTTGATGCAGACTCTTGAAACCAAGAATTAGATGGTAACCCAAAAGATGTAGAGGAATCAGAGATCTCATCAGCATTTGTTGTGGATGGAACTGCTGAAGCTACAGGAACATCAAATTTAGCAGACACAGGCAGTTGGTCACTAAACTTGAATAGGTGAGTATTGATATTCATCATCATCATCAATACCACCAGGTGGAAGACATGCTGCAGAAGATGATTTATCCACATGATCTGCAACAGCTGGAGGTTGATAAGGAACATATTGCAGTATGTCCAAATCAAACAACTCCACAGGGTTTTGTGGAATCTTGTCCATAGGAGATTCATTAAACTTCACATGCAAAGTCTCTTCAACTATCTTTGTTTGCAGTTGAAGACTCTGTATGCCTTGCAAGTAGATGAATAACCAACAAAATACCCTGCATCCACCTTAGGATCAAATTTTTGGAGTTGATCCTTTGTGTTGAGAATAAACAGGGACACCCAAATGCTTTGAAAAATGAAATTAGAGGAGCCAAGTGATGGAGAACTTCATATGGAGTCTTCATCAACCTCTGATTTACTAAGGCTCTATTCTGCACATAGCAAGTTGTGTTAACAGCTTCAGCCCAAAAGGTCAGTGGCAAACCAGAGTCAGCCAGCATGGACCTTGCAGCTTCAATTAGGGTCCTGTTCTTCCTCTCCACTACTCCATTTTGTTCTGGAGTCCGTGGTATGCTAAACTGCCTTTTTGATTCCCTTTGAAAGATAGAAGTCATCAAGTGTATGGTTTCTGAATTCAGTTCCATTGTCACTCCTAATACACTTGACTGGAAGGGAATACTGCTTCTCAACATACAACACAAAGTGAATAATCTTCTGAGCAACCTCATCCTTTGAATGTAGAAAGAAAGTCCATACAAATCTGGAGTAATCATCCACAATTACCAGACAGTATTTCTTCTTTGCCATGCTCATCACTCTCACAGGACCAAATAGATCCATATGCAGTAATTGCAAGCAGGCAGTGGACTTAGGCTCTTCAATAGGAGGGAATGAGACTTTGTGTTGTTTTCCTTTTAAACAAGCAGTGCGGTTTCATCACAGTGGAACTCCTTTATTGGTAAGCCTCTGACTAAACTATTGTGGATCAGCTGATTCATATTGTTGAAATTAACATGACCCAGCCTCTGTGCCACAGTTTAGATTCTTGAGAAGAGGCTTTGGAAAATAGGCAAGGATTGCCTCTGAGATCTATTTTCTTGGAAAGATCTAAGGCATACACTCTTCTGTCCTGTTGGCTCTCAGGAGAGTGTGATCATCCAACACCTTATCAATCAAATGCAGAACTTTGGATGACAGAATCCTATAGTTCTGACTGGTGAAAAGAGCAACATGGCCTTTATCACACATTTGACTGAC
Source organism: Flaveria trinervia (assembly GCA_025506515.1). Taxonomy (NCBI): domain Eukaryota; kingdom Viridiplantae; phylum Streptophyta; class Magnoliopsida; order Asterales; family Asteraceae; genus Flaveria; species Flaveria trinervia. The sequence continues at coordinate 45,812,578 of CM046456.1, forward strand.
ACTCAAGAGATTGTACTTGAGATTTTCCACATGATTAACATCATCAAACTTTATTTCTCCATTGGAGACAAAGCCGTTTCCAATGATGTAACCCCTAGCATCATTGCCAAAAGAAACAAACCCCTTCTTTCCTTGAGAGTAGTCATGAAGAAGAGAGCTGTTCCCAGTCATGTGCATAGATCCCCCACTGTCTACATACCAGATGCTACTTTGGCATGTTGAAGAACCCTGCAATTATAAACAATCAGTTAGTTTTGGAGACCCAAACCTTTTTGGTTTTGGGCTGTTCTCATCAACAGATGGTAAACTAACAGGTTTGATGGAAACAACAGCCTGAGAGGAAGAAGATGGTGAAGAAGAGGAATCCTTTGGCTTGGACCTCCTTTTCTGTGGTTTCAACATAGGAACATCTAATTGGTTAACTCTTCCCAATAGATGTTGAACCATCATAACCAGCTGTGTCTGATTTTGTGATAAAGCTTTCAGCTCATCAGACACATTGCCATTGGAGTTTGATAAGTTCCTATGTTGCACCTTCTTTTTGAGCAATCTCAGCTGTTACCTGTTTAACCCCTTCCTTTTTGGATTTCTTTATGGACTTAAGGGTTACAGGATTTGATGTTGCTGATACAAATGTGGTCTCAAACTCAGTTTTCATTTTAACCATTTTCTCTTTAATTTCCTCTTTATGTTTGAGTTTGGATCCTCTTTTGTACCAGCAATCATCTGTAAGATGATTGAACAAACCACATACTTCACATGGTTTCTTCTTCATCTTATGTTGATCATCAACTAAAGAGGATGAAACTACTGAAGACTTGCTCTTCAGTGCTTTGAAAGCATTGTTTGCTTTCTTGACTTCCTCTTTAGTAGTCTTCAAACTCTTTCTACTGACAGTTTTCTTCTTTTCAGTACTGACAGTAGTTGGAGTTTGAACTTCAGGTGTTAAATCTTGCTCTCCAGTCCTTTCAGGACTTTCAGAATTAACTCCTGAGTTGATCAACTCTTTGATCATGTGAGTGTCAGCAGTGGAACCATCAACATCAGCTGATAGGTTCTGAGAGGGCTTAGTGCTGACTTCTACTTCTGATGGTGCTGTATCAGAAAGTAGATCACATGATGAAATGGATTGGTTATTGCTCTCACCATCAGATTCTACCTCTGCTCTGGGAGTAAAATCTGTAGGTGGAGCAGTGTGATTGTAACCAATGCCAAACTTCACATTGGAAGCAGATTGCTTACTAAGAAGCATTTCAAAACCTTTGCATGATTGTACCCATCGATCACACTCTACTTGGGTGACTGCAAGGGTTCTTTGAGATCTTTGTACTTCTCTAGAGTACCTCTTCCCTAGCCTTATAATCTGTGATTTGGCATTTAAGTTTGTAAATCTCATCATTCTTTTCATTAAGCACAGACTCAAATTCAGCTTTTCTTTTGGAAATTGTTTGTTCTAGCTCAATGTTCTTGTTAATCAAAGCTACATTTGCTTCTCTAATAGATGCAAATGCTGCTATGCATGTTTCAGAACATAATTTGGCTTTTGCCTCAGAGGATACCTGTGATACCTTTGGTGTAGAGGCATTAGTAGATGAAGTATCCGCAGAATCCAAAGCCATAAGAGCTAGATTTCCAAAGGGACTGTCACCACCATGTTGACCAGCACCAGTGAACAGTTGTTCATGACCAGACAAATCATCTGGTAAACTGCTCCAGTCAACAACTCCTGGGGTGAAGAAGCTGTGTTGTTGAGGTTGAGTTTGTTGATGAGATTGGGAAGGTTGTGGTTCAGGCAATGCTTGTGGTTGTTGTGCAATTGGAGCTTGAACAGGATTTGGTTGAGGCATATAATAGCAGGGATAAGGATATGACATTGGACCCTGGGGGACAAAGTATGCAGGAGACCTAGGATGTGAAATGATGACCAGAACCAGCAGGATGTTGCCCTCTGTTTTGTGGACTAGTACTAGGAAAAGTCACAAAGGGTGCAGAAGAGTTAGATCCAGTTGATCTACACTCTCTTGCAAAGTGTCCCAGCCTTTGGCATTTGTGACACCTCAACTTACTCTTGTCAAAACCAACTTTGGTTTTGCCAGAGAGTCCAGGAAATTTCCTGCCAGTTCTCTTATAGAACTTCTGAGATCTGATATTAATCAATGCCATTTGGCTCAGAATATCCATCTCTTCTAGATCATCATCAGCTATTCCTTTCAAATCATCCATGATGAAGCATAGATTGTCACTATTACTGCCAGAATGACTCTCAATACCAACAAATGCATGATCAGAACTATTTGAAGAGAAATCAATATGCTCATCATAATTGCTTTCAGATGCAGCATATTCTGACTCATGACCAACCAAGGCAGTATTCCCTGGTACAAAGTCATCAGTGAGCTTTCCTGATGAGGACAGTTTCCTCTTCTGCTCTATCTCTCTTTCGAATGTAAGCAGTTTCCCATGAAGTTGGGTGAGAGATAGGCTATCCAGATTTGCACTGGAGCGTAGGACAATAGTGTATGTGTCCCATCTCTCAGGCAGTGATCTGAGGAACCTGTTATTCATCTGGCTATTGGTGTATTCCTGTTTCACCATTTTCAGCTCAGAGATCAAGCAGAAAAACGCTCAAACTGTTGCGTCAGTGTCTCACCCTTTCTATGAGAGAATGTCTCATATTGTTGGGCAAGGATTCTCTGTTGTTGGACCAAAAGATCATGAGCCAAGATCAGCAAACCTCTAAGTCCCACAGTTTTTGATCACAATAACCCTGAAAGCTTCATTAGCAGTTTGACAGAGTGCTGAAGACTTCAACAGCTGAAGATCAAGTGCTGAAGACTTCAACAGCTGACGCAACTAAGGCTGAAGTTTACAACAGCTGAAGAACAAGTACTGAAGCTGAACAGTGAAGAAACACAAGTACTGAAGCTGAAACAGCTGACGAATACAGTGCGAAGATGAAAGACCAAAGTACTGAAGACAATAGTTAAGAGTTTACAAGTGATGAGATCAACAATATTCAAGAGTCTGAAGACAAAGCTGAAGACATCAAGCTGATGATAGCTACTGAATTGAAGTCATCAACATGATGAAACATCGAAGGTCAAAGTATGAAGATCATACTGAAGGTCGTAGTTTGTCACAACTGCTGAAGAGTACTTCTCAGTAGTGTGATATCAGTAGTTTGATATTTTTAGGTTTCAGTATTTTGTAAAACGAATGAAGATCTTTTCTTCAGTCGTTGTAGTTTCAGTAGTTTTATATTTCTCGGTAGTTAGTTGTAACACTGATAACACTTAGCGTTTATTAAGAAGATGTCAGCTGTGTGGACATCTTCAGTAGTTGTGTTTCAGTGAAATAAATCTGTTAGTGTCACTATCAAGTGACATCAGCAGACGTCACATCTCTTATAAGAGGTGTCGACATAATCATAATTGTGACATTCTGTTACACGAAAGCGAATTTGAATGACATATATTTGCAGATATTATCTCTCTATAACCGCTTTGTTCTTCATTGAATTCGTTTTGTTCTTGTGAATCGACTAATTCATTGTGAATTCCGCTGCAATACTCGTCAATCAATCAACTTAGATCATTGATCAACACTGTTGTGTGCTAAGACCTATCTGTGCCACCGAATTGTTCCTTCAGGGCATTCCAAAGATCATGAGCAGTTTCATGATGCAAGACTGAATAGATTTCATTAGGCAGTGCCATGGCCAGAATTCCATGGCTTTAGCATCAATCTCAAACAGTTTTCCGATCTTCATCAGAGTATGTTCCTTCTTCTTCGGAACCATTTGAGTGGTTTCCGGATTGTTCACCATAGGATTGTGTGGTCATGTACCACAGATGTCCAACAACCCTGACTGTTAACAGACAGTGTGATGAAGCATTCTTCGCTGCATATGTATACTCGTCCTAACCAGCATCGGGGGCTGGTTGAGGAACCGTATTGTGAGGATCATTAGAAGAGTAGTCATCTCAGATTCATCAATTCAATTAAGCTATAACAGATTTAGAAACACCAACACAACAACCAATTGAACCAAGAGAGATCTTCAAAATAAATGAACGACAGGTCAGAAATTCAATAATCTATAACAGTTCTTGCAAATATGCTAATTCAATCAAACATAGATATCATTAGCAGTTTCAATGATCAAAATGTTAGATCGATCAGATTAAACCTGCTCTGCCCACTTGTAGGATCAGTGATCTACGTTTGTTGATTAGAAGAGTATAGCAGCGGAATTCTAACAATGAATTAGCCAAATCACAAGAACAAAAGATATGAATGTAAGAACAAAAAACGGTTATAGATAGAGAGATTATGCAGATATATTTCATTCAATATTCGCTTTCGTGGTAACGGAATGTCACCTTACAATTTGGTCGACACCTCTTATATAAGAGATATGACATCTGCTGATGTCACTTGATAGTGACATCTAACAGAATTTATCACAAACTACTGATAGTTAACACAACTACTGAAGATGTCAAACAGCTGACATCTTCTTACAAAAATGCTGTGTTAACTATTATTACAACTACTGAAAAGAAACTACTGAAACAATAACAACTGAAGAACATACTCTTCAGTTGTTTACAAATATTGAAACAAAGAAACTACTGAAGGTAAACCATCACAACTACTGAAGAAGACCTCTTCAACTGTTGTGACAACGTCTGATACTTTGTCTTCAGCACTTGTGTCTTCAGACTTTGTCTTCAGCACTTGTGTCTTCAGACTTTGTCTTCAGTTGTGTCTTCAGACTTTGTCTTCAGCACTTGCGTCTTCAGACTTTGTCTTCAGCACTTGTGTCTTCAGATTGTCTTCAGCACTTATGTCTTCAGACTTTGTCTTCAGCATTTGTGTCTTCAGACTTTGTCTTCAGCACTTATGTATTCAGACTTTGTAAAGCTGTTGTCTTCAGCACTTGTGTCTTCAGACTTTGTCATCAGCTGTTGGGTTTCAGTAGTTGTTGTGACGTCTGTGGGACTAAAGGTTTTTCTGATCGGCTCATTGGTTCTTTTGGTCCAACAGATGACCTTCAGACCAGATTCAGAATGCCTATGGGCACTGGTGCTGAACACCCCTTCAGCTTCTCGAGCATGATCTTCTCGTATCTGGTGGAGAATCTGGAGGCCACGGGGAAGGAGGGTTTTTGTATGTATCCCAGATTTCTGCAGCTGATCTTTAACGAGAAGGCCATTACTTCCCAAGGAGAAACATGATGCGGTTGCCTAGAGGTTATGGATGACACGACTTTGGGTCACATGAGAGGTATCAGGGCAAGCAGGTAAAGCCCCAGGTAAAAAGGTTGATCGGGCATCTGGCAAATGAACGATATGTGGCACCAGGTAGACGCAAATGGCGTCATGATGACAGCGATTCAGATGATGAGAGGTTGTTGCTCCCAGAGCATGATTCAGATGATGATGATAGTGGGGATTAGGGATGATATGCTGCTCCAACGAGGGGCACAACTTCAGATGTTATACCCCCTATGTCTGCCCCAACAGGCGACATAGCTGAGTCTGCAGGCTTCCACCAGGACTTCATACTGGTGAGGAGGAAGAAGAGTCAGATGAGGAGCCCTGACGAAGGACCGTGGGAAGCAAGGTTGTTCCCACCGAGTATGGACTCTGGGCGGTTGGTGAACGCCCCAGGGATTCGGGAGAGACGACAGTAGATCCCAGCTATGCTCCTGAGTCTACTAGCCGTGTTCTAGGGGAGCATCCACCTCGACTGGATCGAGGAAGAAACAATGGCTCAGCCCACGGCCAGACGAAGAAAAGAAGGGACTCACCTTCGTACCCACCACAGCCACTACATCTACCACCATCCCTACCACTCTACAGCCACACCATCCACCACCACAACCACCACAGCCACCCACAGCACCACAGCTACCACTACCACTACCACACCTCCCACCACTGTAAATATACCAACCACCACCATATCTTTCACTCCTACATCACCTCCAATACCTCACAGACCCAACCCAATCTTACCACAACCACCACCACCACTAGCCACCGATCAGGACCCTCATCTGATCCTGCACATATATATGGATCTCATCTACCTCAATTGGGGTAGAGGACCAGCTGTCAGCGCTAAACCGTATGGTGATGCGACTGTTAGCTGCTGATGAAGAAAAGACTGCACAGATCCGACAGCTTGCAGACCTCACTGTGCAGTCATATCAGATCGCGGAGCAGGATCGGCTAATCAAGGAGCAGGCCCAGCAAATGGCTGCTCAGAGCCTCGAGATCGCCCAACTCCAAGAGCATAGAGTCACTTCTGCTAAGAAATTGAAGAGTTGGAGAATGCTAAGAAGACCATCATGCTCAAACTTAAAGGATCTAAAGATGAGCCTCTGAAGATTAAAGAGGGAGATGGTGATGATAGTGATGATGATGATGTGGATGAAGATGATGAGAGTGACACTGAGGATGATGGAGAAGGAGAAGTAGGGGATGCACCTGCATCGGCCACTGCTACAGGTCAGGAGAAAAGGACTAAGAATAGACAAGATCAATCAGCTTCTACCTCTGCCCCTACAAGTGATGAAACCTTGATACAAGAAAAAAGTAAAGATTAGATGATTATGTATTTATCTTCTTTTGTATTTGAATCATGTAATTGAACACAATGTACTTAATGTTTATTTACTTTAATGCTTTTTTGGTTGATCAACTACTAATGATTTATGTGTGGAATGTTTAAACCAAACAGATCAATTACCAAAGAGATGAGTTTGATGTTGCTCCCCTTCAGTAGGTTAAGTCTCAGCTAACGATGATACTTGACCTGCAAGGGATTGTCAGAGGTCAGTGAATTATACCCCAGAAGAAGGGAAATAATTCATGATCTAACAAATGAGCAACTCGCCGAGCTTTTCGACTAAATCCAGATGAAATAGTAAAAGATGCTCCGACATGCGATTCGACTAGTGACGAAGAGTTCAACGATGTTGATGATGTAGAGATCGAAGATGTCACTACCGAGGAGTACCCTCAGTACGCTGACAATGAGGTAATGTGGTCCCAAATCTGGGTGAATCCCTTGTCAGAAATACTATTGAGGTGTTGAACAATATGGAGCAAGAAACAGAGAAAGCAGAAGACACAGCCCAACTTCAAATGATGCTGTTGACGTTCGAAGGTGAGTGGGCTGCATGTTTTGAAGAAGTTAGAGCCCAACGTACTACACCAAAGAAGGATTCCTACACCAAACTCTATAGAGTCAAGAAACATAACAAGGTGTCAGGTAGGATCATAGCATGGGCATATTTTGATGACCTATGCGTATGCTGTTAAGAGAGAACAGGGCATAGAGTACTACAGATTCCACATGATCTGAAGACCTACCAGGTTTTGAGCTCAACCAGCTGGCCAAACTAAGGCTTTTGTATGCTGACCGAGGAAGATGTCAGGCTGGTTTGAGACTGCCCTAAAGAAGGAGTACCACCTAGATGGGTTAACTTCAAACCTCAACAGCCTACTAGGTATCAGAAGGTCTGAGGTTGATGTCATTACTGGCAAGCCTAAGATAGTGTTGAAGTGAATCCTCCTCGCACAATGTCGAGAATCCCACTCAGGGAAATGCCACAGGATTTCACTCCACATTTTAAGTGGTGTATTATGATTGGAGAACAGCTGAAGCGGTCATAGTCTTAAGTAAAGAGGGACAAATGGATACTATCAGGGTATTCGACCCGATGTGGCTTACAAACTTGTCGGAAGTGATGTTTATACGCTATACAAGTGGCCACTATTCTATGATACGCAAGATATTGTACAAGCTCTTCAGTTCCAGAAGTTATACGACTCTGCTTCGCGTTTAAGATTCACATGGGAGTCACAAAAGAGGAGAAGTACAAGAAATACAAAAGGTTATGCAGAAAACAAGAGATTAGAGAGATCTAGGTCCAAGGGAGAGTTTGTTGATACATGTATGTCCCTAGATCATGATATGAAATGTAATAGATCTTGTTTATCTGATTCTGGTGTAATTTGATATGATTAATGAAATGATATTGGTTGTTTGTGATTTGTAATGATTAATATTTCATTAATAAGTTGATATTAATTAATTAATTAGGTTAGTGATTGGTTGAATGTCTACATATAATGTTTACTAATTAATACATTCAAACTAAAATAATAAGTTTCATGCGAATGGCCCATGCGAATGGACCATAAGCATGAACACCTTCATACGAATGACTCAGTCGCACGACTGAACAGGAGACTGGATCAGTTATGATTGTAACATAAGATTGGCTCAGTCGCACGACTGAACACTCAGTCGTGCGAATGAATCAACCGCATGGCTCAATCGCACGACTGAACATACTAATGGTTCAGTCGCACGATTGAATAACACCAACCTATAAATACAACCCAATTCGTGAAAAATAAGAACTTTCGATTAATTACGATTCCAGACGTACCCTAGCCGTCCAGAAACCTCCCAATTCGTTCTCCAAGTTCATAGAACACATTAGATCGATTCCCACATCGATTTCTAACGTGAGTTTCAATTCTTGATTGATTCTTCGTGTGTCTCACTGATTGGATCGCCAATCAAATAGGATTCCGCACTATTTGATCTGGTTTACACGCTAATCACTAGGTATTTCGTTCAAATACCAGGTCCTAACACAAACAAAGAAGAATAAAGTGAATAAAAAGAAGAAAAGATATTTACCCAAGTTGAGGGGTAAAAAGTGTTAAAAGAAAAAAAAGGTTTGAAAGTGGGTGTAAAGTGGGCATGGCCGCCCACTCCCTTCTCACAACACCCAAATCTTTAGATTTTTAGAGACAGAGTGTGGATTCGGATTTTTGAAGAATAAGAGCTGAAAAGTCGAATTCAAGGTAAGAATTTATGGTTTTAAGTGTTCTTAACTGGCCTTGCCTCGGTTGTATGCTTATGTGTGTTTGTATGTTCGGTTGTGTATGTTTTTAGTGGGTTTCTAGGCGGTTGAACTCAATTGCAGACGAGTTTGGAAGAAGCCATACTCAAGAGCTGCAAAGGTAAGTTCTAGAACCCCTCTTTTTACTTGTTTTAACTATTTTGGAGCTGGAAATGCATGAATGTATGTTTCTATAAAATTAGGGTTTCATACGCGTATGTATGAATGTGTGTATGATGCGGGTGGAGTTTGATGTTGGGCTACTATGGCTTAGAATATAAGATTTAAGCTTAGAACATGATAGATGGTGTTTGGGGACCAAATTATGAGGTTAAGAGTGACCTGGGCTGCTCATCCGCCCAAATAGTAACCTCATACGCCTACGTTTTAGAATTATTGTTTAACTGTGACAAATGCAGATGAACAATGGAAAATGCGGATAAACAAAGGTCAATGCGGATGAGTAAAAGTCAATACGGATGAGCATTGCCAAATGCGAATGAGTATTGACAAATACGGATGAGTAAAAAGTCAATGCAGATGAGCATTAACAAATGCGAATGAGTATTGACAAATGCGGATGAGTAAAAAGACAATGCAGATGAGTAAAAGTCAATGCGGATGAGTAAAAGTTAATGCGGATAAGTAAAGAGGAAATGCGGATGAGCATTGACAAATGCGGATGAGTAAAAGTTAATGTGGATGAACAGAAGTTCATGCGAATGAACAAATGGGGATGAGCAAATACGGATGAGTAAGTTATTGCGAATGAGCAAATGCGGATGAGTAAGTTAATGTGAATGAACAAATCCGGATGAGTAAGTTCATGCGAATGAGCAAATCCAAATGAGTAAGTTAATGTAGATGAACAAATGTGGATGAGTAAGTTCATGCGAATGAACAAATGCGGATGAGTAAGTTAATGCAGATGAACAAATGCGGATGAGTAAGTTAATGCAGATGAACAAATGCGGATGAACAAAAGAAATGCGGATGAACAAAAAGAAATGCGGATGAACAAAGAGGAAATGGGGATGAACACTTAGAATATTTTCTGACTTTCTGGGAAAAAGTGTAAATGTAGGCTTTGACTTGGGAGGTTCCCAGGGTTCATGTAAGTTGACTTTGAGGTCATAGATGATGTGATGGGCATTGTATGATGATGATATGATTTATGATTGATGCTTATGCATGATGATATGTATGATGTATTATATGCATGTATGATGATGCCTTGTATGGTGATGTTGTATGTGTATGTTAGTGTTCCTTGTTATGCATGATATTTTCCCATGGCTTTAAGTTGAATGTTAATAAATGAAATGAAAGTATTATGTAACGTAAAGTGGAAGATAATGAAAAGAGAAACGTAATGAAGAATGCATACATTAATGAATGAATGAAAGTGAGAAAGGCTTGCAAGCATATGTATGGAGGTTCACACCCAATGAAGGGTTAGCTCAACCGTGTGCGGGTTAGCTACCACAGAAGGATGCACACAGGGCTTAATCAGTGTGATTAAGCATATGTATGGAGGTTTACACCATGAGCGGTGTCAGCTCAACTGTGTGCGGGTTAAATACCCCATGAGGATGCACACAGGGGTCTAATCCTTGTGATTGACCATATGTATGGGACCCTTGCCGCTTACCCTAGGTACTGGAGTCAGTTTCGTGCATAATGTTCAGGGTCTTTGAAAGACCTCAGGCCCAGTTCCGGCTTTATGCATGACGGTGGGGTGAAGCATATGACATTGGTCCGAATGAAAGTAATTATGCAATGACGAATGTATGGAATGAATGAACGAAGGATGAAGATAAAATGATATTATCTATGTGTACGTATGATGTGTGACCACTTACAATAGTAAACAACGGTTTTAATGAAAGTAAAGTATGTTTTATTTTTAAACTAGAACTCACTGAGCAACGTTGAATTTTTATGCATTTTCCAGTTGGCAGGTGAGCATTGTTGAGGATGGTGCGGGGCAACTACTTGGCATTTTGGATGGCATTATGTTGTTTAATGTTTTTGCATTGAAATGCGAACAAATGAAATTCTGTAACGAATGTTGTATTATATTGCAAAAGTCTTTTTAATGAAAATGTTGTTTTTAATGTTTCCACTGCAACGTTTATTTCAAGTTAATGTAATTATATGTTTTATGAGCAATGATTGGCCAGCTGTAAGCATCCTGGGAACAGGGCCTTACAAAATCACACTCAGAAGCAACCGATAAACCCTAAAACGCCTAAACCTTCGAATGTGCGAAAATGAGAGAGTAATTTCGTAAATTGAGTTATATAGCAAATATTTTCGTAGTGAGCGAAACTGTAGTTTCGCCAGGCGAAGCTACAATTTCGCCGGCTGAACTCTAGTTGAAATTGACTTTGCATGGCGTGAAAGAGCCGATCGAAGCTACAATTTCGCCCTGTGAAACTATCACGACAGTACAATTTTGCTATAATAAAAAAAACTTAAAATTTTTTTTGATTCCCTTTTCTTTAAAATTAGATAAAATAGAATTAAAAGTAAAAAATAAAAATAAAAGAAAAATAAAAGAAAAGGAAATAAAGGAATTAAAATACGATAAACAAAATTAAAAGAAAATAGCCCACAAGACCTCATCATTATTCACGATTAATAATTTTATAACAAAATTTGAACAATATAAAAGGATATGAACGAGAAGCTGAAAAGATCTTCTGGAGAATCAAAGTTTCGCGGGATTGCTGATATGCTTGTCCTTTTAAGTCCATGCATTCGTCTTTTCAACGTATCATCGCAATATTGTATCATGGTTTGGATTTTGTTCAAAGAAAAACTTGAATGGCCCAATCCCCACAGACATCTGGCAAAGAAACTTATCATGTCCTGATGATGTATTGAATAAATGACACGCTGTGCATGAATCTTCCTCTCAGAAGTACAAAGGTCTTATTTCAAAAGAAGCAATGCCCTTATAGACATCACATGATGAGTGCTCCAAGTCTATACTACGTATAACAGAAGAGATGATCAATTGAGTTTTCCAGATGATAACTTCAGGTCTATACTTACGCATAACAGAGGAGATGATCAATTAAGTTTTCCGGATGATAACTTTAGGTCTATACCTACGTATAACAAGAAGTATCATATCGTGCGATGAGAGCTCCAGGTCAATACTATCATTCAACAAAGGAGATCATGACTCTAGGCAATGTTCACACATACCAGAGGAGATAAGCACAAGACAGAAAACAAAAGGGAGCATCTTATATGCAAAGATGAAAAAACATATTGCTTTTTGAGATAGATAGGAATGATTTGACCCAAAGATACTTTAGATAAGAATAACTCAAAACAAAGGTATCACGTTCTCAATCCTTTTTGAACAAGGATTGAGACTTTGTGAAGGCCAAAGATGTCAAGGGGATTATTTGAGTCATCAAGTTTTGTTCTATTAATTCAGTTACATAATAACTGTTTACTTTGATTCCTAGCTGAATTTGTCAAACATATCCCACACAATAATGTTAACCTCTTTTACATCATCCAGGCTTCTCATTTTATTCTGAAAAGGAAAACAAAAAAAATTAATATATATTCTCCCTGAAATTTCTACACTTAGAAAGATGTTGAAACTATTCGCACATTCGAAGGTTTAGGCTCACAATGCTTAGAAATCGAATAGACTCACAATGTTGTTGTTTCGCTCAAAGTTTTGCTAGACTACAAAATTAAACTAAATACATACAAAAGTAACTGACATTAGACCTATTACAAGTAATATAAACAATCTAATCTAAGATGAGTCCAACCTATACATGATCTTCAATGTCATGGGTCCTCTATGTTAAGGCAGACCCTAAGATTAGCTTCAAAAGAAAACCTTGACTAAAGGCCCAGTGATAGAGCCTGGAGCCCTATCTCACTAACAACTGCTTTTTAAAAATCCATCCCCTTGATAAAACACCTGCTGGCCAAAGCATGGATGCTACAACAAGCAATGAAGGCCAAAGCTCTCTCCACCCTGAGTCATAAAAGTCTATTGGTGACAAAGGGAAAAGGATTCTAACTCCTAAGGAAATTGAGGAGGAGGAGAGAGAGAGGAAAAGGAAGCTAAGGGGAGAAAGTTCCTTTGTTGGGTCTGCTGGCTTCATGGAAGCTACAATCAGGGCTATCCCCAAACCCCAAACACTCAAGATGATGAGCTAAGGGCAGTCAAGATTGCTTACTTGCAGATCAGGTGCTATGATATTGATAACATCATCTCCCTCCCCTTAGAAGAATTGAATGAACTAGCTGGCATGGAAATGTCAAGGGAGAAGAAGGAAGTAGAGGATGCAAGGTTGCCTCTTCAGATCAAGGAGGAAAAGTGACTAAAAAGGCTCTAAAAACATGTTCCTACTCTCTCACCAGTTCAAGAAAGCCCTGTGTAAGAGATTATGGCACACAAGAACCTTTAGTAGATAAAGAAACTGATAGGATCAACATGATCAACTACCTGAGTGACACAGGTCTCTACCAGGCAGATACACTTATTCCATTGGGATTTGAGTATATTGAGTTTGAGTATCTCAAACAACTTGAGCTTAAAGTACTCAAAGAATGGAAGGCAACAAGAAGAAAAATGAGGGAAGAAGCTGCCAAGTCAAGAGCCATCATCTAGAAAAGCAAAAGAAGTCTGCTAATAGACAGAGGATGATGAGCTTCTTGAAGCTTTATGGATTCTCCAAAGGGGACTTGGACCTATGTATTTATCCACTATTGGATGAACACATTAGGGTGATCAAGCAGAAGACAAAAGGGCAAAACTTGCTGACTTACACTCCCGACCAAGTCAGGTCCCTCAAGAAATCGAGGTTGAGGTTGAACCTTTTGAGATAACACAACCTGGACCTCCTGCTGAGTCTTAGCAAGCTTTATCTTGTGATCCATTGTTGGGTCATGCCTCCTATCATTATGAACTTGTGAGAAAGGAAGACCCAACTGAGAAAGACAAGGATGATCAACAAGGTGTTGCGGGCCAGTCTTATTAGTTAAAGAATTCAAAAAGGAGGAAAAGGATGGCTTCTAAACTAAAGGCTAAGAAGAATAAAAAGATAGATTCATCCACCTCCAAACCTTAGGATGAGTCAAACATCCCGAGGAAGTGCAACAAGAGGATGCTCTAGTAACTCCTATTCAAGTAGCTCCTCTGGCATCAGGACGACCTATCTTATCATAGACTCACACGACCAATCTAGAGAGATGCATTTTATCAGAGACCAAGGGTGGAATATGTATATACATGGCAAGACATGTTCAATCTACCTCTACATGATCTCTTTGAAATGAGAATAGACTATGAGAGTTTGAGTGATCCTGACCATCTAATGAAGAAAGGATTGGTCATCATTGTTGGACCAAAAGAACCAATGAGTCGGATCAGGAAAACCTTTAAGTCCCACAGACGTCACAACAACTACTGAAGACCACAACACTGATTACAAAGTCTGAAAACAAGTGCTGAAGACAAAGTCTGCAGACAAGTGCTGAAGACAAAGTCGAAGACACAAGTGCTGAGACAAAGTCTAAAGACACAAGTGCTGAAGACAAGTCTGGAGACACAAGTGCTGAAGACCAAAGTATCAGACGTTGTCACAACAGCTGAAGAGGTCTTCTTCAGTAGTTGTGACGGTTTACCTTTCAGTAGTTTTATGTTTTATCTTTTTAGTAGTTTGACAACAGCTGAAGAATACTTCTTCAGTTGTTGTGCTCATCAGTAGTTTTATATTTATCAGTAGTTTTGTAAAACGACTGAAGAGCTTGTTCTTTAGTCGTTGTAGTTTCAGTAGTTTCTTATCAGTAGTTTCTTATTTTGTACTTAACCTCTGATATGTTCTTAGTAGTTGTGAACATTTCAGTAGTTTGTTAAGAGTTAGTTATTTTTGTAATAGATCTGCCAGTTGTCACTTTCCCGTGATAACAGCAGCGATTGCACTCTATATAAGAGTGTCAACCTATTGTAATAATGATGATTTGATCAGAAATATTCAATATTATTAAAACATTCCTTGTTACATAATATATTCTCTCGTTATAACCGTATTTGTTCTTAATGCATACGAGCATCAAATTCTTGCTACAATTTGTCTAATTCTTGTTCTTATTCCGCTGTACTACGCTCCATTACATCAAACTTGTGATCACGGATCCTGACAAATGGTATCAGAGCAGGTTAATCATTGATCGATCTAATAATTGATCATTGAAACTGCTATTCAAGATCCAAGTTTGATTGAATTAGCATTTTTGTGTTTTGCAAGAAACGGTTATAGAGATTGAATTTTCTGTGTTTTCTGGTCAATCATCCTGAGATTTTCTCTTGGTTTTCATTGAGTCTGTTGTGGTCTTTATAAAACGTTTAAAAGCTTGAATTAAATTGTATTTGGACTCAAAATGACTACTCCTTCAATGATCCTCACAATACTGGTTCCTCAACCAAGCCTCCAAGCTGGTTAGGAATGAGTATAACATATGGCAACGACGAATGCTCCATCACCTGTCTGTTAACAACGCAGGTTGTTGGACATCAGTGGTACATGGTCCACCAAGCCTATGGTGAATAACCCGGAAACCAATCAAATGGTTCCGAAGAGGAGGGAGCAATACTCAGATGAGAATAAGAAGTTGTTTGAGATTGATGCAAAAGCCCATGGAATTCTGGCCACGACACTGCCTAATGAAATCTATTCTGGGCTAATGCATCATGAAACTGCCCATGACCTCTGGAATGCCTTGAAAGAACAATTTGGAGGAACAGATGAGGTCTTGGCAAATAATAGAGAAATCCTTGCCCAACAATATGAGACATTCTCTCATAGGAAGGGTGAGACACTGACTCAACAGTTCGAGCGGTTCTCTTGTTTGATCTCTGAATTAAAAATGGTCAAACATGAACACCAATAGCCAGATGAATAACAGATTTCTCAGATCACTGCCTGAGAGATGGGACACATATACTATTGTCCTACGCTCCAGTGCAAATTTGGACAAACTATCTCTCACCCAACTCCATGGGAAATTGCTCACATTTGAGAGAGAGATTGAACAGAAACAAAACTGTCTTCATCTGGAAAGCTCACTGAAGACTTTGTACCAAGCAACACTGCCTTGGTTGGTCATGAGTTAGAATATGCTTCATCTGAATGCCAGTATGATGAGCATATTGACTTCTCTTCAAACACTTCTGATTCTGCATTTGTGAGTGTTGATAGTCAGTTTACTGGATGTAATAATGACAATCTATGCTTCATCATGGATGATCTCAAGGGGATTGCTGATGATGACTTAGAAGAGATGGATATTTTGAGCCAAATGGCCTTGATAAATATCAGATCTCAGAAGTTCTACAAAAGAACTGGAAGAAAGTTCCCAGGACTCTCTGGCAAAACCAAAGTTGGTTTTGACAAGAGTAAGTTGAAGTGTCACAAATGCCACAGGCTTGGACACTTTGCTAGAGAATGCAGATCATATAAATCTAATTCCTCTGCACCTTTTGTGACTTTCCCTGGCAATAGTCAACAACACAGAGGGCAACATCCTGTCAATTCTAGTCATCATTCTCAACCACAATCTCCTGCATATTTTGTTCCTTAGGGTCAAATGCCATATCCTTACCCTTGTTATTACATGCCACAGTCAAATCAAGTTCAAGTTCCTATAGTACCACAACCTCATGCACTACCAGAACCTCAACCATCTCAATCTCATCAACCACAACAACACAGCTTCTTCACCCCTGGAGGTGTTGACTAGAGCAGTTTACCGGATGACATGTCTGGTCATGAACAACTGTTCACAGGTGCTGGTCAACATGGTGGTGACAGTCCTTTTGGGAATCTGGCTCTCATGGCCCTGGAGTCTACTGAGGGTTCCTGCTCAAATGCATCATCTTCACAGGTAACTCAGGTATCTTCAAAGGCTAAAGCCAAGTTATGTTCTGAATCATGCATTGCTGCCTTTGTCTCAATTAGAGAGGCAAATGTAGCATTAATAAATCAAAACTTGAGCTTGAGAAAACCATTTCCAAAAGAAAAGCTGAGTTTGAGTCTGCTCTTAATTGTAAAAATGATGAGATTTATAAGCTTAAATGCCAACTAAATGACGAAAAGGCTAAGCTAGAGGTTATTCTGGATGACCAGAGAAGTCTCAAAGAAACCCTTGCAGTCACCCAGGTAGAGTGTGATCGATGGGTACAATCATGCAAAGGTTTTGAAATGCTTCTTAGTAAGCAATCTGCTTCCAATGTGAAGTTTGGTATTGGTTACAATCACACTGCTCCTCCTACAGATTTTGCTTCAAGAGCAGAAGTGAAATCTAATGGAGAAAGCAATAACCAATCCACCTCATCATGTGATTCACCTTTTGATAGAGCATCATCAAAAGTTGAAGTCAGCACTAAGCCCTCTTAGAACCCATCAGCTGATATTGATGGTTCTACTACTGACACTCACATGATAAAAGAGATGATCAACTCAGGAGTTATTTCTGAAAGTCCTGAAAGGACTGGAGAGCAAGATTTAACACCTGAAGTTCAAACTCCAACTACCGATAGCACTGAAGAGAAGAAAACTGTCAGTAGAAAGAGTTTGAAGACTACTAAAGAGGAAGTCAAGAAAGCAAATAATGCTTCCAAAGTACTGAAGAGCAAGTCTTCAGTAGTTTCATCCTCTTTAGTTGATGATCATCATAAGATGAAGAAGAAACCATGTGAAGTATGTGGTTTGTTCAATCATCTTACAGATGATTGTTGGTACAAAAGGGGATCCAAACTCAAACATAAAGAAGAAATTCAAGAGAAAATGGCCATAATTGAAAACCAGCTTCAAGCTGAGGGACTTGTTGGCCTGGGAGTCCCTGCTATGGCTGTATTGCCTGAAGTATACTCCGGCACAACTCTGACCAATCACTCAAAATGGCTGCCAAGCTGCGCAAACCCACGCAGCTGGAACCCACAGCCACCACCTCAAATCAAAAGTCCCACCAAACCCACTAAAAAGAAGACCAAAAAGGCTACTCAGGGAAATGAGTCCCCTGAGGATGCCCCTGCAACACAAACGCAGGCTATATCCACTGGTTATAACCCCCTAGTGGATATAAGGACTCTCCCAGCCACAGCCGCTCAGGATTCCTCTCAAGGAGCCTGCAGCAACCACAGAAGGGGTACCCACAAATCTAGGATCTTCCTCATTTGAGGAGATTGCCATTGAAGAGCACCATTCTCCCCAGGTGCACACTGCTTTTACCCCATCTCCCCATGCAACCGCCCCCCAAAGTCCCACCCTTATCATTGCAAATGTGCTGACTCAGCTGCATGCCTCTCCTCCTCCCCAACAACCACCAACAAAGGGGAGAACCACAACTATTGAGGACGAGGATCACCATGCTTCTGACACCCACAACACCGGGGTTTAAATGTTATATCTCCTGGTGTGGATATGGAGACCAGAACATCTGGTAAGGCAGCCACCTCTTCTGAATCAGCATATGATCAGACTGAGGCTGGTAACATTCCTAAGACCTCACCAGAGGCAACAGCTGATGAAGGACAAAGTCCTGAGGCTGGAAGTCCCCAGTTCCAAGACAAAGGGGCACATGCTACAACTGGTCTACACCAGTGCATGTACATCCTGCTACAAGCAGGAGGTCAGGTGATTCAGCATCTGCTGATGATGACCTGGGCTTCTTTTATGATGTTCTTGCCCAGAACACAATCCTAGAGGAGGAAGTCAGTTGGCTCCAAAAACTACTTGACCAACTCTCTTAAGGAGAAAGACCATCTGCCACCACATTAACCCAACAGATGGCACCTTCCTCTAAAGTCCCTTAAACACACAGCCACTACAAAATTCTCAGCCACCTGCCTCTGTTTCTGGCACCATTTCTCAGGACCAAAACCCCCCTGAGCAAATGGATGCTATCCCTCAAAATCCCCTATCTCTCATCACACCACATCTAACCGAATTTGTTATTAAAACTGTTGATGAGAGACTTTCTACTGTCTTACAACCTCTGGTGGAGGATGTACTGCGCCAACAACTTTCTGCTACTCAATCCCTTGCAACCAATGCACCCAAAGAGGGGGAGAGTTCAGTAGTGAAAGCTAAAAGAAAGAGGATGGAGAAGGAGAGAGAGAAAGAGAAAGATAAAGAGGTGGAAAAAGAGAAGGATTGTGTGTATGAGGCCGAAAAAGAGAAGGAGAATGTGATTAAGAAGGGAGCTGAAATTGAAAAAGTACATGAAAGTCAAAAAGATTTTCATGTCACATACAAGAAAAAGAAGAGTGCTGAGAAAAAGAAGAACTTGAACGAAATGGTTTAAGAGGCTGATGCTGAACACAGCAGATCAATGGACAATATCATTGATCAGCTGTTTAGGCAAGGTTTCGACACTGAAAAGCTGGATTTGAAATAAGAAGATTAGTGATCGAAGAGATCCAACAAAGATGGGCCAGCTACAACACTATGGATAGAGAGAGACTTGAGATCATGATCAAATTTATCAGCAAATACCTTGGGAGATCATTGAGCGAAGTAAAATCATGGACCAGGGACAACATCTTGCCATAACCTCCAAGATCTGTTCGTCTGAAGCATACACTAAGGGGTTAGTAGTCGAAGCTTTGAATGAAGCAGGAGCAGGGAGCAGGACTGAGCTAGCCAAATACTCAAAAGCAACACTCACCTCCAAAATGCTAAATCAGCCTGTCAACATTCCCTCTCCAAAACAACCACAATCACAACCCACAAAACCAACTCCCTTACCCTCTAAACCAACAGCCGATGATGCACTAAGAAGAAGAAGAGAAGGGTGTTGAGGCTAGAAGAAGAAGAAGAGGATGATGTGGAAGAAGATAGGCTGCCTCTGTCTGCAGTCCAAACATTGGCTAAAGCCAAACCCATGCCCATCACTCCCACCTCACAGATGGAAGCTGTGAGAGTAAAGATTGAAGAAGAATAGCAGCAAAGGCTTCATGATGATGAAATGTTGAAAAGCATCGACAAAACTTATGCTGCTTTGTCATCAATAATAAGTATGAAGAAGGAAGTTCTGAGGTTGTACACCCTTGCCAACACATTTCAATATCAGAAGGAAAAGGTGAGAGTATGGCCTGATCCTAGGGTGGCTCACAGGATTGTAAAGAAAGACATTCCTTCGAGATACAAGGGCCAAGTAAAAAGGATCGTAGATGAAGAGATCACAGTGGTCCTTGTAGTATCACCCTGGGAGATTGTAGAAGATTTCAGAAGGCCTATGAGACTAAACAGCCACCCCAAAAGATGTTAGAGAACAGAATTATTAAAAAGGGGTTAGTCTACAAGAGGCTTGAGAACTTCAAACAAAATGAGCTCAGTCTGTTACTTGAAGGGACTCATCCTGATGAGTTTGCATACAGACAGATTACAACAATTGAGCTCAAAAATGGTAAACAGGCCAAGTACATCTCAGAGCTGTATGGGCGTGAAGGATTGTTTGATGGTGAAGCCGAGAACCTAACCATGGAAGAACAAATTATGTTTCTCAGAGCATACACCAGAGAATCCTACAGGCTTATACATGGGAAGTGAGTCTCATGGATGGGGGAACAGCTCAGTGTCCAATTCCCCAATACAGAGCTCCCATCCATACATTGCCAACCAAATCATCAGAGACTCATTTCTAGGCCAGTGCTTATATGGGTCATCTTCTCAACTGATCAAGAAGGAAAAAGACCAACCATTCTGCCAACAATAAGTGGGACCTCAATAAAGTTAAAGGTTTTGGCTGCATTGGTTCAGGGGGATTTTATTGGACCAAAAGAACCAATGAGCCGGGTCAGAAAAACCTTTAAGTCCCACAGACGTCACAACAACTACTGAAGACCACAACAGCTGAAGACAACAGCTGATTACAAAGTCTGAAGACAAGTGCTGAAGACAAAGTCTGAAGACAAGTGCTGAAGACAAAGTTTGAAGACACAAGTGCTGAAGACAAAGTCTGAAGACACAAGTGCTGAAGACAAAGTCTGAAGACACAAGTGCTGAAGACCAAAGTATCAGACGTTGTCACAATAGCTGAAGAGGTCTTCTTCAGTTGTTGTGACGGTTTACCTTTCAGTAGTTTTATGTTTTATCTTTTAGTAGTTTGACACAACAGCTGAAGAATACTTCTTCAGTTGTTGTACTCATCAGTAGTTATATATTTATTAGTAGTTTTGTAAAACGACTGAAGAGCTTGTTCTTCAGTCGTTGTAGTTTTAGTAGTTTCTTATCAGTAGTTTCTTATTTTGTACTTAACACTCTGATATGTTCTCAGTAGTTGTGAACATTTCAGTAGTTTGTTAAGAGTTAGTTATTTTTGTAATAGATCTGCCAGTTGTCACTTTCTCGTGATAACAGCAGCGATTGCACTCTATATAAGGAGTGTCAACCTATTGTAATAAATGAATGATTGATCAGAAATTTTCGATATTATTAAAACATTCCTTGTTACAGAAATATATTCTCTCGTTATAACCGTATTTGTTCTTAATGCATACGAGCATCAAATTCTTGCTACAATTTGTCTAATTCTTGTTCTTATTCCGCTGTACTACGCTCCATTACATCAAACTTGTGATCACTGATCCTGACAATCATCATGATGAGGACTGTTGATATCTAAAGTCTTCAAATGTTTTGGTCGTATCAGCCTAGGGGGAGTTTGTAAGGTTTTGTATAAGGCTGATGTATCCAAAACATCCAATAACATCTCAAAGTCTATCATGCATGCATGCACTAATTTTTGAGTATAATACTTCGGAAGTTTTACATATTATCTCGGAAAAATACTCTATGTGTAAAATCTTCCGAAGCCAAGACCAACATCTTCCAAAGCTTAAAGTGAAGTCTTCTGAAGCTTCAAGGACAAAGTCTTCCGAAACCAAGAAGTGAAGACAAATTATTTTTCGAAGACTTTTGAAGACATGCGTTTATCTGATGTAGTTTACCTAAAAGCGGACCACTTTTCCGCTACAACTCTATTGACTCACCAACTTTCACAAGTTGGTGTAAAGGTTCATGCTTTTGGTAACTGTATGTTAAGGTCTTAAGTTCTTTACTTTCTACTTTATGTACTTTTATCCTTTTGTAAAATATTAGGATGTGAGCTATGGCCTGTCATAGTCACTAGTCAAAAAGCAATCTGCCTTTTGACTCTACATTGATTTTGTTATTGTCTACATCATGTATCTAGCTGGCCTTCAAAGTATGGCTGGCTGTAGGATGTAGTATAACTATCTCAGGTCTTTGTAACTTATCTAAACGCTTGTACACTTGTTAAAGAACTTCTGAGAAATATACAACATCCTTGAAAACGAAAAACAATTGTGTTGTTTCTATTCTTGTTCTGTCTCATATTTGCTAGTGTTCGAAGTGTTAATCTTATGTTAACAGTTCCCTATTTGATCTGTTAAGTGTTCTAAATTGTCTCTCCTCATTGTGTGTTGTGTTTTAAGTGACTAGAACTCCCTTTAAACAGTCCTGCATTTATGAATTAAATCCTTTTAGGGTTTGCTAAATATTTTTATGTGGGGATTTTATAAGGGTTTTGTTATGTTTTGATGTTCCTTCTTTTATAGAAAACCTCTTTGTGGGATTTTTCCGAGTGCAACGGCTATGGTAGTTGGTGATGTAACCATGTTGGTTTGTGACGGGTGTAGTGGCAGTGGATGTCACACCCTTGAATTTCACTTGCGGGGTTTTACAACAAGACGCGTGATAAACTAGAATACCAGACATTGGTGATATGAAATGAAACTATATGAATTTTAAAGAAAACGTTTGCTCATGAATCAAAGTAAAATATTGTTTTCAGTGTAATCAATAAGGAAGCATAAAAGCAAATTCATTTCCATAAGTAGTAAATGCATAAAACATGGAGCCCAATGAAAGTATAAATGTAAATGTAAATGTTTGACATGCATGAACCTCTAAAATGCAACCCTAGCTTTAAGAGTGACGACGATTTGAGAAAACATGCTAAAATGTGTCAACACAAAGTTGGTATGTTTATAGGTTTAAATAACAGATTATATATTTAAAATATTGCAAGGTAATAGTAAATAAAGATATATTATAGGTAGCTAGCCTATATGTCAAGTTACTTAATGTTTTGAAACCAAGGCTGATTGTTTGCAAGTTGTTTCCCTTTCCATAAAGTCTTATCACTTAAAAGTGATAATTTTGAAGTCAATTAAACACTCTTTCAACCTCCAATTGATTTAGCATGACTAACATGGGTGGGGTTTGTAAAATCTAGTAATACTACTCAAAGTTACATCACTAGCTTGTTATGAACGGTTTGAGAAGATAAAAACTTTTGTGATAAGGTTTGGACTACAGTAATAGATGATATACCAAACATACTAAGACCGATAAAACAGTTTACATGCTTTACCAAAAGAAAAGTAATTAAAAGTGCGGTCGTGGAGACTAAACTTAGAGTTTGTAAATGAAAGTTAAAGATAATGTTGAGTAATAAGCGTTACATAACAAATATAGGTGTGTGAATGTGTCTACATAATGGTCTATATGATCTCCGTTGTATCCAAACAGCATAAAATGTTATTGTGTTTGTGAAAAGCTTAACATATTTGAAAAGTTTAACTTTTTGACAAGAATTGACTTTTGTTGACTAGCTTGACATGATGACTCATTGGATGAAACATGTTTAATCATACTCAAATAGTTAAAATAAGGTTGCACATAAAGTTTCATATCAAAAATCTATTTTTGGAAGGTATGACTTCATTACACATGTGTAATCCATTTCAAAATTATGTGTCATATCATAAAAAATATCCTAATTCATTTTAATCCATCTAATACTCAAACAAAGCATGTTAACATAAACCATCATGAGCAAAGTTTCCTAATGTAGAAACACAAATTGTACAATTTACATCCTAATACCCCAATACATTCCTATGCTCATTTTAACACCATTGTAAGCATCATGCATTGCCCTGAACATACCACATTCAACATATAAAACAATGTTTAGACAAAGTTTCCATAAATATCAAGTATGATAACATACGATGTTATTTACAATTCAATGATTCACAATCCATCTGTCGGTTCTAAACATCACATATTATTCACTATTACCCATCAAACATGCATAGAACTCAATATAGATAGAAAAATACTTGAAAAGTTACTATTAATAGTAAGTATCAAAAAATGAGCCAAAATCACAAGTTAAAATATCAAGTTACACTAATTAGCATTCGAGTGTTAATAACAACTCATTTTCATTAGATTCATCTAATTTTCAAAAACCCCAAATAATGTTTCCTTTAATGGCAAGTTTTGATTTTTTGACCTAGATGCAATAATTTCACAAAACTAAACTATACAATCATCTTATAATTGCATACTAAAGCATAATCAACCGTTAATTTCAAGTTTTGATGCAAGTTTGGATAATATAGGGTCCGTGTTTATCATGAAAATTAAACCATAAAACTTACTTGTTGATGTAAGGAATCAAGTGCTAAACTTGTTTTGATGCAAGGAACCTTCAATTCCACAATCAATTAGCGAAGCAAAGTTCAAAAGTGTGTGTTTCAGTGTGTTTGAAATCGCAAAGGATGAGGGAAATGATGTTGGTGGCGTTGTCGATTAGGGTATAGTGATGGGGTTTGGTGAGTTACATTTTCTTTTATTTTTTTACATATTTAGTTCCCATCGTTTTATAAAACCATTCAAATATTATGTGATTAAGATTTTCTACACTAAATGGCTAGAATATTTATATAATGTCAATTAAAATTAAAGATATGACATAATATTTATTTTATCATTTGTATGTGTTTTTATAATAATTAGACTATAAATTTGTAAATGCGCGATAAAGCGTAAATGTCCCGAAATTTTTAATTTTCACAACTAAGCTACACATTTAATCACATAATCACATAACATATGACTTCAAAACAATTAAATTTGTTTGAAAGCCATTCTGACAAATCAACAACGTTCGAAGACAAACTCGTGTGTGATACGCAATTCGTCGAATAATCCGTACGTGAATGTTCATAAATGAATGACACATTCAATTAAACATCATTAAATGCATGCATATATGATCAGAAAATAGTATTCTTGCTAGTAAGAAAATGATCTGAAAATGTCAGGTGTCACATACAAGGTCGGCTTCGCCTTCCGTCTATGATTCAGGTAAAGTTAGTGAACGTGATGCTTCTATCATGTACCCTTCCTTTTATTGTTTACGGTTGAGGTAGATCTGCGTTGCGGTTGGGGTGGAGACAACATTGGCTCCACTCCCGTTACAGTTAAGATACATTCGGTTGGAGTAATGGTGCTGACGGCAATGTAGAGGACAATTATTTCCTGTCGTCACCGACGTTATGCCAGTTGGCCATGTTGGGTTTGTGACGGCCTCTCTCCGTGATGGTAAAGTTTTTTGAGTTGTTTGCTAATTTTGTTTTTTACCAATTCGTCTCTGATGTTGCCTATTCTCTGGTTTTGTATTTTGATTGGATTTTTGTTTTCTCCATGTTCATCTTGATGCTATGTTAATGATGACATGCTTTGGTTTGCTCGAGACATCACAGAGTTGCTCATACTTGTTCTATTAGGTTCGCAATGATTGAACCCATTTACATAAACCTTGGCCGGGCTCCACCTATCCATTTGATAGGTGATAAGGATGGCAAGAAATAAGGATTGGTTTGTTGACATGGCGTGATAAACCAAATGGTTACGGTTACAACGAACTGTCATTGACATATTAATATGTGTTTATCTGAACCTTGATTTATCACATCTGTCACAAAATCACTATGATGGTAAGAATACAATAACTAAATGATATGTGTTTATCTAGGACTTGATTTATCGTGTAGGTAAAAAAAACACTAGCTTCATAAACAAAAAATCTTTCCTAAGCATATATTGGAATAATTATTATAAAATATAAATTATTGAATTACTGTTGATGAGAAAACAACTTTATCATAGATAGTATTTATATGTGACTTATTATAGCAACAATGAAGGGAATAAAGTATTTTCAGAAAGCCAAAACGACAAGTAAAGACATACAACTTACCTTGTTCATCATCTTAACTGTTGTTTCCAAGCAGACAAGTTTTGGTTCTTGTCGATACAAGAATAGCCAATGTTCTCTTCCAAATATAGCCCTCTAATATGTTAAATTATGATGGCCTTAATTTACAAGCTGGTTTTCATTAATATTGTATTCGAAAATTTGATTGTTTGAAATATAAGTAGACAGAAGAAAGCGTGCAATATACAATTGTAGAGAGAGAAATCCAACATGCTCCCCTGCTATTTGACCCCTCGAGTCGATCTCCTCCAACCCCAATTCGGCAATTCCGTCATTTCTTGAAGAACTGAAATGGGGTTTTTGAGAGGATTCAGGACGGTGTTCTTCTTGATCACCATGATCATATCGTATCTGGTGTTGTCTGCTCCGGTGCTGATAGCCGTAGCAGATGCTATTGTTCCAACAGCTTTGTTATCCGTTTCACTTTCACCGCCCTCTCATCTCGATCGAAGGTTGCCCTTGCTACAAACGCTGTCATCTCAGTTGAGCGATTACGACTTCCGATGATCGCTTATTGACATCCCTCTCATCTCGATGATGAGATCGGGCATCATCCTATGTAAGTACGTATGTATGTACGTATGTAGGTACGTACGTAGGTACGTACGTATGTACGTAGGTACGTACGTATGTAGGTACGTACGTATGTACGTAGGTAGGTACGTATGTAGGTACGTATGTACGTACGTAGGTACGTATGTATGTACGTACGTACGTAGGTACGTACGTACGTACGTACGTAGGTACGTACGTACGTACGTACGTAGGTACGTACGTACGTACGTAGGTACGTACGTACGTATGTACGTAGGTACGTACGTACGTACGTAGGTAGGTACGTACGTACGTAGGTACGTACGTACGTACGTATGCATGTAGGTACGTATGTATGTACGTAGGTACGTACGTACGTATGTACGTATGCATGCTAAATTCTAAGTTGGATCGACATTATTGAAGAAGGGAATTGAATTGTGCAGGGCTGTCGACGGGGGCCTACTTGGGATTAACGACGGTTTGTTCGGTGGGGTCGCTGCTATACGTGTCACTAAAGGCGTCGTATGTGTTCGGTGGTGTTGCCGGAGCGATGGTGTGGGTGTTGCTTGTCTGGTCGCCGGCGTTGGCCATCGCTCATGTTGTGCTGGCGTATCGGACGAGTTGCAGAGAACGACGAAAGCTTCTGCTTTACAAAATTGATATCGAAGTTGTAAGTCCAATTATTATTATTATTTTTACTTTTTATTTTTATTATTACTATTTAAAATTTTATTTCTTTTAAGGGCGTTAGCACGTTTTCTCTTGAATCAATTGTGGCGGGGCTTTGGCTTTAACGTTTCTCTTGTTTTATTAGTCGTAACAGAATTCATATATTTAATTTACTTTAGTTTCGGTTTTGATAAAAAACATAAGTTATTAGAGTTTTGAAAATGATAAATATGATTGATGAATAATATTTCTACACTAGAATATGTTTTTATAAATAAAAAATAACTTAAATACTTTTAACTGGCAGATTGTAAAATTCAAACCGTTAGCCCTATAGTTCAACCATTAAACCGAATTATATGAATCCAAAATATCTAACTTTTACTTTTTTCATGTAACCTAACTTATTGCTAGTGATATTCTTTAATTAATAGCTGGATTTTATAAAAAAATATATATATAAATCTAGAACCGGTCTATATAAATCCATATTCAAAAACATGTTTGAAAAGTACTCCAAGATTCTTGACGATGCAAGGGTCAAAGTGAAAGGGGATTTAAAACAGTTACATTTGTAAAACCAATTAACTTTTCATTCTTATTTCATTTCTTTTCTTTATGCCCACACCAGTTTTCCATATCAAAGTTGCAGGTACCCCGTACCCCATCTATCCCTTGTCACGTTACGCATTATCAGCTTGTACAGTTCCAGTACAACCAATAATACAAAAGGAAAATTATCAAATTAAACATTTGACCAAAGTAATTACTAAAATAACCAGTCAAATTTGATTTATTTTTAAAATAAACCAATTAGTATGCGCCACGTGGCATCCCTCGCTGACGTGGCGAGGGAATAGTGGAATCCCTTGCTAACTTGGCGAGGGAAAACCATAATCCCTCGCCCACATGGCATCCCTCGCCAATTGATGATATGTGTTGACAATTCCCTCGCTCACGTGGCGAGGGATTATGAATTTCCCTCGCCTGAAATTACCAAAATGCCCCTCCTCGTCCATTTTTTTTAAATCGAGATATTTTTAATATTTATAGATATTTAATATTTATTGTTTTTTAATACTTAAAATTTAATCTAATTTTATTTTCCTCTATATAATACATATTAACCCTTAACAAATCTTACATTCTCTCAAAACCTTTTTCTTAAAATTCTTTAAAATTTTTAAAAATGTCAGTTAATATCATACTATGCAGTGGTGGTAAATGACATTTTGTAAACGATGTCGAAGAATATCTGTCATTAAAAGGTAAATGTGTTAGACATGTTCTTAGTTTATCTACTAACATAACGTTTAATGAATTAAAGTATATGATTTCTTCAAAATTGAGAATTCAAAGTTACATACGATTATCGTATAAAATGTCTACGTATACTTATTTTATCGATATTTCTGATGATAAAGATTTACTATATTTTATTAATGTTGTTTTTAATGGTCAAAAGGAAATTTTTACGTTATTCGTCACTAAAAAGTTTATTTCTAATTTAAACGATATTTCTGTGGATGACGAGAGTTATAGTGATGTTAAGTAAAAATGTGATTATGAAAACGAAAAAAATAATGATTTTTATGAAAAAAAGGACACCTCTTGATGTGGCACATCCTCGCTGACATGGGCGAGGGAAGGGTCAAATCCCTCGCCTCGGTTGAAGACCTTCGTTGACTTGGCGAGGGGTATGTCACATCCCTCGCCTCGATAAATACACCCCTCGCCTCGTGTGTTGTGCCCCTCGCTGACTCGGCGAGGGGTGGGTCAAATCCCTCGCCTTGTTTGTTGTATTCCTCGCTGACCAAATATTTTTTACCCATTTTCCACGTGGGCGAGATAGTTACATGTGGGCGAGGGAATATAGGATTTCCTCGCCCTTGGCAAGGGGTCAAACTGAATGGTCCTTTTTTGTATTTTATTTGGTCAATGGTTATTTTGGTAATTTTGTTTGGTCAAATATTTAATTTGGTAATTTTCCCTAATGCAAATGCATCAAGTATCCTTTTTCTGAACCATATACTGATTTGACTCAACCACCGGTTCGGAGATCAGAAACCTCCCCTACCACGTGCATTAGCGGCTTGTACCCTACAACTTACCTACCATAAAAGATTCCATTTTCAAACCATATAAAATATAATACTTTGTAAGAAAATGAAACTACTCAACATCCATCTCGCTATTGTGATATGATATT
Organism: Flaveria trinervia; assembly: GCA_025506515.1. Taxonomy (NCBI): domain Eukaryota; kingdom Viridiplantae; phylum Streptophyta; class Magnoliopsida; order Asterales; family Asteraceae; genus Flaveria; species Flaveria trinervia. Next base: position 45,842,070 of record CM046456.1, read on the forward strand.
GAGTCTTCACTAGCGGATTAGACCATGTTTTACCGCGATACAGTTTTAATGTATACGAGAATGTGATAGTGATATTTTTTGTGTTATAAAAGTTGAAAGATTTAAGATGATAATTTTTACATTAGTACTAACCATTTGAAAAAATTGCATACAAAACACTGATAAAAAATGTAATAGAATAAAAAACTATAAAAAATAAAGATTTAATTACACAGGTGGTCTTTATGGTTAGGCCTGATTTCATTTTTGGTCCATAACTCTCTGAAATTACAAGGTTGGTACCAAACTTTGCAAAAACGTAACAACGATGGTCCCTGAAACGGATGAACGTTAGTTATTGTTGTTAAGTGTGTATGAAATGACAAAAATACCCTTTCACTTTTCTTCATCTCCATCTACACTACTTCTCCTACCACCATTGAAGTCTCTACCTTCAAGCACAACCCCTACCACCTTTAACCACTGTCACTACCACCTTCAGCATAACTCTCTGAAATTACAAGGAATGTAGGGTAGCACCCGTGGTGGTGGAGGTGGCGGTGATGGTGGTGGATGAAGGTGGTGGCGGGTGGGCTAGGAAGATGATGATCAAGGTGGGGAGGGGTATTTTAGTCATTTAAAATATTTAACAGTCAAAGTTAGCGTTCTTTCGTTTCAGGTACCATCGTTGTTACGTTTGTGCAAAGATTTTGTACCAAATTTGTAATTTCAGAGAATTAGGAACTAAAAGTAAAATTAGACCTAAGCACAGGGACCACCCATGTAATTAATAAATAACTCAAAACAAATAAGAAAATGATGAATACATAAATTATGACTTTATTATAATTAACGAGCTTTATTATAATTTTGTTAAAAGAAATTTTGACAAAACTCGTATACTTATATATAATGCTTAAAAAAGGTGATTAAATGTAAATTTGATATAACTTGAAGGTTTAAGTATAAAATAAAAAAAAAGTCCAGGTGACCATATGTAAATTTAACTTAACTTAAAGGCTTAAGTATAAACTATAAAAAAACTCAAGTTATTAAATGTAAATTTGACATAACTCTAATGTTTATGTATAAAAATTTTAAAAAAGCTAAATGAGTAGTTATCAATTTGAAAAAAAGTGTTGTGTTTAGTTTTAAAAAATCCTTAAAAATTTAAATGTAAAATTATAAAAAACAAAATAGTTTTTTATTAGTTTGGAGAAAAAAACAATTTATTGTGGTGACATTGAGAAAAACTGCAACTTCACTACTCATATTATTTTCCATTTGTTATATAGAGTGATATGTCGAGTGTTATCGAGTATCTTTCTGACCTGCATCAAACACAAATAGATAAGCGTTTAGATAAAAAATACTTAAATCAAATAGTACTAAGTTGTAATAATATAAATAATACAAATACAGATACGGACGGATACGGATACGGATACGGATACGGATACGGATACGGATACGGATACGGATACGGATACGGATACGGATACGGATACGGATACGGATACGGATACGGATACGGATACGGATACGGATACGGATACGGATACGGATACGGATACGGATGCGGATGCGGATGCGGATGCGGATGCGGATGCGGATGCGGATACGGATGCGGATACGGATACGGATGCGGATACGGATACGGATGCGGATGCGGATGCGGATACGGATACGGATACGGATACGGATGTGGATGTGGATACGGATGTGGATACGGATGTGGATACGGATGTGGATACGGATGTCGATACGGATGTCGATACGGATGTCGATACAGATGTAGATACGGATGTAGATACGGATGTAGATACGGATGTAGATACAGATGTAGATACGGATGTTGATACGGACGTAGATACGGATGTAGATACGGATGTAGATACTGTAGATACATGTGTACCTAGTTTATGAGCTTAATGTAAAATGTCTTTATTGTCTTACACATATGTAATAGAATGGGTACTTAATGAAATACAATGTGTGGTTGTGCTTATAATGTTTATTATTTTATTAATTAATAGGTTAACTCTTACTGAACTAACAATATAGGTTTGTGGTTGTTTACATAGTTCTTAGTTAATGATGATTGAGAAATATGGTTAAACTTAATTGTGTGTTCTCATGCGAATGGCCCATGCTAATGGATCATACGCATGAAAAACTTCATGCTAATGAACCAGTCGCATGACTGAACCAGGAGACTGGATCAGTCGCATGATTGTAACATGAGATTGACTCAGTCGCACGAGTGAACACTCAGTCATGCGAATGGATCAATCGCACGACTGAACCATGCTAATGGTTCAGTCGCCCGAATGAGAAACCCTAACCTATAAATACCACTTAAATCATGGAAAAACAGAACACTTCGAAAACCTACGTACTAAATCGTACCCTAGCCGTCTAGATACTTCTAAGAACCTGTTCCAAGTTCATAGATCGCATTAGATCGATTACCAATCGTTCTTAACGTTTAGATTTAATCTACAATTGTTTCTACGTGCGTTCTCACTGATTGGATCGCCAATCAAATAGGATTCCGCACTATTTGACTTGGTATACACGTATATTAGTTAGTATTTCGTTCAATACACGATCCCAACAAGTGGTATCAGAGCTTTGCCTCTTGATTTACGTGTGATTCAATCGATTTTGATATAAAAATTGTGTTTTTCCACTATAAACGCAATCTTTTGTGTCAAATGTTGTGTTGGACGTCTCTAGATCGTAAAGTTAACGTTTTTCCGCCATACGACAATTGGGGTTCTTGAAAAATTCGTGTTTTTGCGTCAAAATACCTTAAACCTTCGAATTTTTAAGTTTCAGCAGCTTCAGTCGCACAATTGACTCAATTGCATGATTGAATTCATACGCATCCCTCATACGCACGACTGGACTCATTCGTACATCCATCAGTACGACTGAATTACCTATTCGCATTGTTCATTCGCACCTGTCCATACACACGATTGAGCCATCCGCATTTGCTCATTTGCACGTCTGAGTCAATCGCATTGTTCAATCGCACAAAGTGTTCAATCGCATACCTTCATTCGCACAAGTTAAACAGTTTGTTCCAAAGTTTAAAGCTTATAATAATGGAGGATCAATATTCACCGTTCACCGCCGGAAGGGACTCTAGGATTCACAACCTATTGCTTTTAGAAAATAAAGTGGAAAATCATAACAAACCCCCTAAGCTAATAACGTTAGATGATTATCCATAATGAAAGCAAAGGTTTGAGATTTACTTAAATGGAGTAGATCCCAACCTGTGGGAGTCGATAGAGACAGGATGCAGCATGCCTGTAGGTGCAGATGGAGTCAAACTCACATTAAGCGGTATGACTGACGGACAAAAGGTAAAATACAATACAGAGAAGAAAGTATATGCATTGCTAACTCAGTCAATTCCAAAGGACATCTTCCATCAATTTTCTGAGAACAAGCAAGCTAAAAAGATATGGGATGCTTTGGAAAAGAGGTATGAGGGAAATGCATCGTTGAAAGCTCTGAAGGCTAAAGCATTGAAGAAAGAGTTTGACAACTTCTCGTCAATGGGAAAGGAGAGCTTGGACGATGTCATTGATCGTTTCTACCATCTGATGAGTGAGCTGCACACTCATGGAGTTACTATGTCTATGGAAGACAAAGTTTCAAACTTTGTAGATGGTTTGCCAGAGAAGTGGAGTGCGTTTGTATCCAACCTTAGACAGAACGATATGCTAGTGAAGCTAGACATCAACGACTTCATTCTAAAGCTGCGGGAGGAAGAGTTGAGGATGAAGTACAGGGCACAAAAGTCTACTTATGATTAGAATCCAGCTTTGTACAACTCAACTCCACAAGCCAAAACGTCTGGAGCTCCACTACAGACAACTTTTGTGTCGAGTTCAGCTGGTCCATCTCAAGCCTCTTCTTCAGGAACTGACACGTCAGGGTCGTCTGGTACCAATACGTAGCACCTGAAACAAATGCTACAAAACTGAAGACCGAGAATCTCGGAAATGTGACTGTTGAAGTAGCAAAGGAGCACATGGACCTCTTAGCAGTGGTAGTCCACTCCTATGATGGGCTAGTTGCTGGGAAAATTGGGAACTGCCATCTGGCAGACGAGGACTACGAGCAGGTAGATGAGACAGAGTTAGAAAGAATGGACATAATGTGGGCCTTAGCAAGTGCTGTTCGGAGAGCAAAGAAGTTTGTCAAGAAGACCGGATAGAATCTAATTGCCACTAAGGACACAACTTTTGGCTTTGACAAGACAAAAGTACCTGCTTCAATTGTGGGCAAAAAGGGCACTTCAAACGTGAATGTGTGAAGCCCAAGAAGACAGGAAATAGGAATCCATTCTTGTCTTTCACTTGTCGGGAGAAGCCCACAAACAGTCCTACATCGTCGAGCAAGGATCCTAAAGCCTTAACAGCTCATGATGACAAAGGACAAGATTGGAGGTTCCAGTTTGTGTCTTCGGGAGAATCAAACATTGCTTGTGTTGAGGATCTAGATGACGACTCAGCAAGTGAAGGTGATATTGCAGTAGAGCTTGCGATGTCAAATGTTGAAGAATCTGCCATAGTAGTTGATCACCGGCCTGAAGAAGGGACAAGTCCAAGAAGTCCAGAATCACCAGAACCAGAGAAGTCAGACACTGCTTTAATGGCTGATTCAACCACATCTTCTTAGGTAAGTACAACTAAACTTTTCAATGATCATGCTTGTTCTGATTGTAATAAATTTAGGGAAAGCATTGATATGAAATTTGCTAGGTTATTTGACCATAATGATAACTTAGTAAAGGACTTAAAACTATGCACTGAAGCCAATAGAGTCTTAAAACAAAATAAGCACAACTATAAATAAAAGATAGAACTCTTGAACAAACATCTTAGGGAAACTAAAGTTGTAGCCTTTAACCAAGCTAATGATATTAAGTTCTATCTAAACTCCTTAGAAGACACTAAGAAACAAAAGGCAGTTTTGGAAGTTGAAGTAAATTCACTTAAACAGAAACTGTATACTTGGACAAATTCATCCCACATTGTCCAACACTTAGTGAGAGAGCGCAATAATGGGGAGGGATTAGGATATAAAGTGGTACCACCACCACATGAGACCTTGATGAATGCAAAAATAAACCAATAAATAATAACCCAATCAAGGATCATGTGGTGTCCACTCCTTTTGTGAGTGATCTAGATTCCACATGTAAATCAAATGAGTTTAGCACTAAACAAAAGGAGGCCACTTCAAAATCAAAAGGTAAGATGCCTTGTGTCAATCTAGACGAACAATTTGAAAAGGTTAAAGCTAAGTCTGGCTCAACCAAGTCTAATTCTAAACCCAAAAAGACCAAACAAATTAACCACCCACGTGCTTCATGTCTAAGTCCAGAGAAACAAAAAGGTAAAGATGTTAAAAATGTTCAAACAATAATTTTGTTAAACTAGATAAAAGATCTAAGCAAGAAATGCCAAAACCCAAAAAAACCAATGTCACACGTGTGTCACATACTTCTCCACTGAAACAGTTAAATTGTCAAGTTGAAAGCAGATCATGCTACAACTGTGGAAAGTATGGACACATTGCGTCTTATTGTCGTTATTTTTAGACACCAAAGAATAAGGTTGAACTTTATGACACTAAAGCGAGCTCTTCCAAAATAAGCTCCATGACTCCATCAAAAAGAGTCAGTGAACCTAAAGTTCAACTTATCAATCAGTCATCTGTTTATCACAAACAGGCCTTACAAAAAGCTGGCTTATTGAAAGAAAAGTCTCTGTCTGGAAATGAGAACAATAAGACAATTGATCTTCCCTCACCCTCAAAAGGTCAATGGGTGGAATATATGATGTGTGATGCCTCTGGGTCACCCAAGCCAGTTAGGCTTGGGTACCTAACCTTAACTAATGTTTTCAATTGAATGTGCAGGGTGTTCGCTATAGTGCTGAAAGAAACACATGGATTGTAGATAGCGGAGCATCCAGGCACATGACTGGAAACCGGGCACTCCTATCAAACATTAAACAAATCAAAGGAGGTCATGTTTCATTTGCTAGAAACAAAGGAGGGTACATCACTGCTCAAGGGGAGGTAGGGAACCAGAAAGTAAAGTTTGATAAGCTAAACTACGTTCAACAACTTCAAAACAATTCAGTTTCTGTGTCCCAAATATGTGACAAAGACTTTAAAGTAGTTTTTGATAACAAAAAGTGCTATGTCCTGAAAAAGGAATATGTGATCCCGAAGGACCAAGTATTAATATCAGCCTCAAGATATAATGACCTTTATGTCTTGGATCTATCGAAGGCTTCCACAACTAATCATCAAGTTCAGTGCTTCTTGTCGAAAGCTACTGAGAAAGATTCTATCTCCTGGCATAGGAGAATAGGACACATCAATCCATGGAAAATAAATCACTTGATCTAGAATGATCTAGTGCGAGGAGTCAATGTCAAGAACTTCCAACTCCCGGATTTTTGTGTTGCCTGCAAGAAAGGCAAACAGACAAAGAAGTCTCATAAGGCAAATAAAGTTAATTCTATAGAACTGCCTCTTGAGCTTCTTCACATGGATCTGTTTGGTCCAGTCAGTACAAGAAGCATCGTAGGTGACTTGTACTGCTATGTGGTTACAGATGACTACTCAAGATTCTCTTGGGTGATGTTTCTGAAATCAAAATCAGAAACATTTGAGTCATTCAAAGAATTAGTAACTACACTGGAGTCTCTCTGCAAGCTGAAGGTAAGACAAGTACACTCAGACAACGGAACCGAGTTCAAGAACCAATGGATGGAGGCTTTCTGCAAAGAAAAGGGAATTGTGCATCAGTTCACTTCCGCCTACACTCCTCAGATGAACGGGGTTGCTGAGAGAAAGAATCGCAGCTTAATAGAGACCGCACGCACAATGCTGGAAGACTCGAAACTTCCTATCCAATTTTGGAATGAGGCGGTAGCCAATGCGTGTTACACGTTAAATCGAGTTCTGGTGGTAAAACGTCATGTCAAGACGTGTTACAAGTTACTTCGACAACGTAAACCAAATTTGGAGTATCTCGAACCATTTGGAGCACCTGCACGTTGCTGAAGAAGACTTAGGATGGGAAGTTTAGCGAGAAGGCTGAAGAGGGCATCTTTCTAGGATACAACATACCGAATAAGAGAGTTTACAACAACTCAAAGGGTCAAGTAGAAGTGTGGTGTAACGTAGATGTTCAGAGACACACCATCCTTCCTGCTGGAAAAGGACCCGCATTCTTTTTCGACTATGATGTATTCTTCAAGTCCTTCAACATACCTCTATCTTCATCTGATGATGAGTTAACAGCCAAAATGATGTATTATGTCTTAAACACACCATCACAAGATTCAACATCATCTAGTTCACAAGGTGAATCGACTAACCATTCAGGGGGAGCACTTGAAGCTAGTGAATCCTCCTCTAACGATGAAGCCGTGGAGGATAATCAGAACAACCAGGAGGAACAGGTTCCTGTTACTGCAAGTCAACAAGCATCTGACAGTGATGCCTCTGAGTCTTCAGAACCTCACACTCCTTCTGCCTCAGATACAAAACCAAATGTTCAAAATCTTGATTCTGAGGAAGTTGTTCCCACCACTCCTAGATCACGCCTAAATGTTTATGATCCTCTGGACAATGACATTGGGGATGTAAGATCAGGAGTTCAAACTAGAAATCAGCTATATTCAGTTGATTATGCCTCGGTCATGGAAAAAGGATACCTTCACGATGGTGCTTATCATTGTTTTGTGTCTCAGTTTGATCCAAAATACGTTAGTGAAGCCTTAAATGATGAGGCATGGGTGAGTGCCATGCAAGAAGAACTTCTTCAGTTCAAGAAGTTAGGTGTATGGACACTGGTTGATAGACCTAAAGGTGCTAAAGTCATTGGTACCAAATGGGTCTTGAAGTGTAAGAAAGATGATCAAGGTGTCATCATCAGGAACAAGGCTTGACTTGTAGTTCAAGGATTTCGACAGGTCGAGGGAATAGATTACAATGAAGTATTTGCACCTGTGGCAAGAATGGAAGCCATCCGTATCTTCCTAGCCTATGCCTCTTACATGAAGTTTAAAGTCTATCAATTGGATGTAAAAAGTGCATTTCTTCATGGTAAAATCCGAGAAACAGTCTATGTTAGTCAACCCGAGGGATTTGCGGATCCATATCATCGGGACAAAGTTTACAAACCGGATAAGGCTCTCTACGGGCTTCACCAAACCCCGAGAGCATGGTATGAAAAACTCTCAACTCACCTGGTGAAACACGGATTTCGCAGAGGTGTAATTGACTATACACTATTCATCAAAGAGAAAGATGGTGATCTGCTGCTGGTTCAGATTTACGTAGATGACATAATCTTCGATTCCAAGAATGAAGAATTATGTAAAGAATTTAAAGCAGTGATGAAGGCAGAATTTGAAATGAGTACCATAGGAGAGATAAAGTTTTTTCTCGGGTTACAGGTGGATCAAACACCAAGGAATATTTCTACATCAGACCAAGTATGTAGGGGATATTCTCAGTCGGTTTGACATGGAGAATGCTTCTGCAACTGGGACTCCTCTTGCTACAAATAATGACGTAGCACCCGACGAGAATGGTGATTTGGTTGATGCCATCATGTACCGAGGAATGATTGGATCCCTCATGTACCTCACTGCCTCAAGACCTAATATTATGTATGCAACATGTCTCTGCTCAAGGTATCAAGCAAAACCAAAAGTTAACCATCTTACTGGGGTCAAAAGGATATTTCGTTATCTGAAGGGTACACCCACACTTGGGTTGTGGTATTCTCATGACGATGACTTGAACTAACCGCGTACAGTGACTCAGATTATGGCGGCTGCAAGATGAACTACAAATCCATCTCAGCACATTGTCAATTCTTTGGCAGAAGATTAGTCACGTGGCAGTGTAAGAAACAGACATCAGTTACATTGTCAACTTGTGAAGTTGAATATGTTGTTGTGGCAAGCTGCTGTTCTCAAATCATCTGGATTCAACAACAAATGCGGGACTACAGTTTGAAATTTTCTAACACCCCTATATTTGTTGACAATTCTGCTGCAATAGCCATTACTAAAAATCTTGTCCAACATCCTTAGACCAAACACACCGGCATAAAATATCACTTTATACGTGATTGTTTTGAAAAAATCTAATCGATGTTGTTAAAATAAATACCGATTTTCAACGCGCTGACCTCTGTACAAAAGCATTTGATAAACCACGTTTTCTATATTTTTTAGAGGTCAGCGGCGTTAAAAAGAAAAGTGATGTAATTCCAGATGATGAACAAGTCTAGTCCGACGTGTCAAGTTTTTTTCTTTTATTTTCCTTTATTCTAGTTTATTTAATTTATTTTATTGTTTTCATACTTCGCCTATTAAAATCCTAAAAACACAAATCTTTTACGGTTTTAGAATTTTAGGGGGAGAATAGGTTAAGTTAGTAATAATAATAAAAAAAGGGAGGGAGGAGGACAGGCAAGCTGATAGAAATGAAATCGTATCTGAGATATCGATTCAAAGACTATGGAAAATGATAGTACACGGAAACAAAACATTTAGGACTTTAAAAGATTTAAATTGAATTAGATGCGAAAATCAAAGTATAAGTCTGAGAAGTCTAAGCAAAAATAGAAGGAAAAATGATAGTAAAACTAGCTACTACTAAGGTAACACGGAGAAAGTAGACCTAGAGGTTGCTAGACCATTAGATGATATGTCGGTAGATTCAACACAATAGATAAGTAGACCTCTTTGGTGATTTCAAGATCAAACTAAGCTGTTTAACAAGCTGTGGGTTATCATCTTATCCCTGGTCAACACAATCAACAAAGTTCCAATAAGGGGTGACGAGCAAAATAAATACCACAAATGTGTGCGGATGACCAACATATGAGCAAAGCACATGATGAAAAATACAAAAAACAATCAAACTGATAACCTATGTTGTTGGTGTGATCTGTGCAACAAAATTAAATTGCTCAAACAAGAAGATAGATTATGTGCCTCTCTGCTATGCGGTGGCACTGACCTGAAGATAAGCATAACCTATATGTTTTAAAATTCATTATCGTTTGCTGTCTCTCTACTGTGCGGTGGCACTGACTTGAGGCTTGGCTTCTCTTTGAAAGCTCTAAGAATAGTCTCTTCTTGTCAAAATACCTGTAGACCGCTCAAAAATCTCCTAAGGAATGTTGATTACCATATAAGCGTGGGATCCACAAATGCTTGTTGAAATAATTAAATCCTAAACTATCACCAATCTGTGTCAAAAAACTAAGTATGGATTTAAGTGGACAAGTATACTGATAATCATCATGGCTGCAATTCTTGAAAGTCCAAATCAATGTGTGCGTCTTATAGTACTAGTATGATTTCCTTAATTTGTTAATGACTCTCGACGAAAAATAGAAACAAGCAACAACTGAATTTGGAAACACGTCCTGAATGACTTGATTACCTGTATGATTCATAATGAATTGTGTCACTTATGGTCAAAATAACTTGAAGCTGCCTGTTCAAGAAATAAATCTGGTAGATTTCTATCGTAGGTTTCCACTCCACACAAAAACACAAAAACATTTTAGTTATGTTAGTTAATTTTGCTTGTTTTAAATATTTTTAGTCATTTTAGTTGTATCTGTCGGACTATGGCGTGGAATTCAATCTGGAATTTAATCACTTAAAAGAGGTCATGTCTGAGGTGACCACACATGTTTTCAAATGTAAAACGAGTCACGTCTAAGGTGACAAATTGTTTTAAAAAGATCTCGTCTGAGGTGATCAAAAGTTTTCAAAGTTAAAAGGATCATGTCTGAGATGATCGAATGCCAAAATGTTTAATCAATAAGTTAAATGGTATAAAATGTCAATTGGTCATAAAGTCAATACCATAAGTATGATCCATTCACACGACTAGACCATGAGTATGGACCAGTCGTCCGATTGAACCATACTTATGCAGTAGACAACCGAATGAAGCATGAGTATGAACCTTTCACATGAACGACTTACAAGATTAAGCCAGTCGCCCGAATGGAGTTGTGCAAATGAGTCAGTCGCCCGACTGAAACCCAGTCGGCCGACTGGATGTAATCGGCTGAACCAATCGCACGATTGAGATCCAATCGCCCGAATGAAAAGAGCGCATGGGTCCAGTCGCCCGATTGAAATTAGATTCAATATAAATAGGGCCATAGTCGATCGCATAAACTCATCACCCCCCATTCGCCCTAAAATCGCACAGCTTACCGTTACTCTGCCAAAATTTCCTCTGACCGAATTTGACACCCTATTTCGATATTCTGACAATCTCTGGTGTTTATACAGGTACATTGCGGTGCTATCTCACCAAATTTCGGTTGATTTGAGCCCTAATTTATGACATTCGGCCCTAACAAAAAGCGAGAGTTAAATTGGACAAATAACCTAACTAAACTAAGTAAAATGTTGAAATCAAGTTATTAGGTGCTAAGTTAAGTGATTGCGAGTCTAATGAACCAAAGCCCGATGTCTAATTTTAAGATTTGGTCAGAATTCGAATTTTAGTCGAACAAATAGTGGGTCATGCGACTGGACACCCGGATGAACTACAATCGCCCGACTGAGCTGGTCGAATGACTAAGTCGGCGGAATGAATGACACGAATGAGCTCAGTCGGCCGACTGAACCAATCGTAGGCTCAGTCACCCGATTGACCTCAACCGCATGAAAAGTCACCTGATTTTATCCAGTCGCATGCTAGGTCAAACGATTGAACCCAGTCGTATGGTTCAATCGCATGATTGAACCAGACTAATTTCAAACAGGTTAATTAGAAATGGTTTCTGTTGGGTGATGATCTAACTCGTATGCTCCTTGTGTTACAGATTGATGGTTGATAGGTGGACCATAAACCCCAAGCACAATATTTGTGCACATCTGGACGCCACAACTCGGAACGCTGCCGAGTTTGCTGGCATTATACCTTTTCTTAAGAGGTCACAGATCGATAGAGCCATATCTACACCGTGCACTTCCTATAGGTCTATATAGCAGGCCTTCTGGGAGGGGGCATCGGTTGATCGTTCACATGAGCCCTACATCATCCAGAGTACTATTCTTGGGATGGATATAGAGGTGGAAACTGCTGATATTCGTCAAGTGCTAGATCTGGGTGACGATGCAGATCACCCGACCAGATTACACCCTCTGACAGTGAGAGGGTGTTCCTCAGGATTAAGTACTTCGGGGACATAAATGCAGGTGTGCTCAACAAGTGCAACCTGTGTCCCCAGTACAAGTACTTAGCACATGTCATACTTAAGTGCTTACCTTCGAGGAGGGGTGGCTTTGATGATCTTTCAGACCAGATTCAGAATTCCTACGTGGCACTGGTACTGAACCACCCTTTCAGCTTCTCGAGCATGATATTCTCATACTTGATTGAGAATCTGGAGGCTAAAGGAAAAGAGGGTTTTTGCATGTACCGAGGTTTCTCCAAATGATTATTGATGAGAAGCTGCCCTCTCTGCCTAAGGAGAGCTAGGATGCTGTGTCACAGGAGGTAATGGATGACACAACACTAAGCCACATGATGGTCTACAGGGGAAAGTAGGTAAAACCCCCTATTAAGAGACTGATCAGGCATCTGGCCCAGGTGGAGTACGTGGTGCCGGGAAGGCGAAAGTGGCGCCACGAGGAGAGTGATTCAGATGTTGAGCAGATTGCTCTTCCATCTGATGAGTCTGATGATTATGACGGAGACACGGGTGGAGATTCTAGCCCCGCTGTTTCTAGGGCCAGCCCTACTCATACTACATCTCCACCCCCTACTCATACTGATGCCACCACTGCTAGCTTTCACCAGGATTTCTGTCCTCCGATAAGGAGGCAGAGAGTGATGAGGAGCCTCTGACGAGGACTGTGGGCAGCAAGGTGGTTTCCACAGAGAGAGGTTTGAGGGCGTTTGGTGGATGCCCAGGGGAGTCCGGGGATGCTGCTGCTGATTCAGATCCCTCATATGCCCCGGACCCTCCGAGCAGCCAAGGGGGAGCCTTAGTGCCTAGAGGCATAAGGAAGAAGAGGATGGCTCACCCCTATAGCAAGAAGGGGAAAAGACTAAAGTTTACCTTCACCTTATCTAGTACCATAGCCACTACCTCAGCTACACCTTCCACCACTACCACCACCACTGCTACCACACCACCTACCACCACCACTACCACCTCACACACCACTACCACACCCATTCCACCACTTACCCACATCCCATCCACCACCACTACAGCTCATCCACCACCACCCACATCTATACCACCCCCAATATTCACCTCTGCCACCACCACCACCACGAGCCACCAAGCCGAACCATCATCCCACCTTACATTTCACGAAGGTTCATCTCTACCTCCCATTGGGGTAGAGGAATAGTTGTCAGCACTCAACCGTATGGTGCTGAAGCTGTTAGCTACTGATGAGGAGAAGACTACCCAACTATGTCAGTTTATGGAGCTAAACGCTACCCAAGCACAGCAGATCTCACAGCAAGCTGAGCAAATTGCCCAACTCCAGGAGCAAAACGTCCACTCATCAAAGAGGATAGATGAATTGGAGGCTTCGAACAAGACCATCACGCTCAAGCTTAAAGGCTTAAAGGATGAGCCACTTAAGATAAGAGAAGGAGATGATGATAATGATGATGATGATGGTGAAAATAATGATAGTGATGATGATGAGGCCAGTGAGAAGGAAGAGACAAGGGAAGGGCAGAACAATGATGATGATGATGATGAAGGAGATGCAGCTGCATCTACATCAGCTCAAGGTCAAAAGAGACGTACAAAGAGAAATCAAGACCAAGGAGCCTCATCTTCTGTCCCTCCTACTAACGCGCCGGCTATTCAGGGGAAAAGTAATGTTTAGATATTTATGTACTTGAGAACTTTGTAATTGAATTTTGGATTAATATTATGTAATTAATGTTTATGTATACATTTGATGTTTACTGATTTGGTTATTGACTAATGGTTGATGTCTTACATGTTTTAAATCAAGTAGATCCAAATTTTCAAAGAGATGAATACAATGTTGCTCCCCTTCAATAGATCAAGACTCAACTCATAATGATTCTTGATCTGCAAGGGATAGTCAGGAGATCTGTGAGTTACACTCCTGAAGAAGGAGAAATAATTCATGATCTCACTGATGAGCAATTGGCCAAAATATTTTGACTGAATCCTGACGAGATCGTGAAGGATGCTCCTACAATAAATGTGGACAGTGACGATGAGCTTAACGATGTGGATGAAATCGAAATTGACGACGTCACTGCACAACATTATCCAGAGTATGCTAACAATGAGGGAAATGTAGTCCCCAATCTGGGTGACTCCCTTGTTAGTGATACTTTTGAAACTCTAGATAAAATGGATCAGGAGTCAGAAAAGAATAAAGAGCAAGCCCAAGCCTCAGACACTGATGTCAATATCAAAAAGGCTGAATGGGCAGCATGTTTTGCAGAAATTTGAGCCCAGCGCAGTGCTCCAAAGTCAAATGTCTACACCAAACTCTATAAAGTGAAGAAGCATCAGAAGGTGTTAGGAAATATTATAGTGTGGGCCTATTTTGAAGATCTTAACGTTTATGCTGTTAAAAGAGAGACGGGGATCGAGTACTTCAGATTCCCACATGATCTGAAGACTCTTCCGGGTTTTGAGCTTAACCAGCTAGCAAAATTGAAGTTGCTATATGCTGACCCTCGTAAGATGTCAGGCTGATTTGAAGCTACTTTAAAGAGAGAGTACCCCACCAGGTGGGTCAACTTCAAACCTCAACAACCAACAAGGTATATCGGAAGATCTGAAGTTGATGCCATTATTGGAAAACCAAAAATAATGCTGAAGTGGAGTCCTCTGCTGTAACACCCGGATATTTATTATTTTGAAGCCGGTGGCGAAAGAAAAGAAAATAAAGTCCAAAAGTCGAGGGACCAAACTCGCCAACGAAGAAAAGTTGGGAAATGTGGTGATATATGTAGGGAGAGGGCAGCCCACTCTCCCCACCCCACATTTCAGTTTCATAAAGAGAAGAAGAGAGAAAGAAGAGAAAAAGAGGAAAAGTGCCGGTTCGGGTCGCCAAAATTGTCGTGAAGCAAGCCGAATCGAAGCTCTTGTCATTGTGCTCGTTTATGTGAGTTCTAAGACCCCTCTTTTACTTGTTTTCAAACGATTTGGGGCTGGAAAACATCTGAAATCGAGTTTTTCGTATGTGTGTAAGTTGACCCGTTTGTGTATGTGTATGTATGATCCGTTTGTGACTTGATTTCTTGCTTGGTTGTGCTTGAATAAGGTTATGGTATGCATCCCTAAGGTTTAGGATGGTCGATTTAGGCTTAAAATGGGTTTAGATGAGTTTGGAGGCCGAAAACCCTCGGCTGCAGTCGGGATGAACTGCATTCTGCATCAGTTAGGGCTAGGCGACCGACTGGAGGCCGAATGGAGGCCATACGGCCGATTAGGGTGCGATTGAAGGTCCATTCGCACGACTGAAGGTCCATTCGCATGACTGAAGGTCCAGTTGCATAGGTGTTCATCCGCATTGTCCATTCGCACGACTGGATGTTCATTCGCATAGGTGTTCATCCGTATTAGTTCATTCGCATGATGTTCAGTCGCATGGAGGCAATGCGACTGAAGGGTGTCCATACGCCGAATAGGGCTGTTGGACCCGAGGAAGGTGTAGATTGACTTCTGACTTTCGGGGAAAGTGCAGATGTAAGTTTTGATGTAAAGGTTCCCATAAGAGTTTTAAGACGACGGTCGAGGTCTTAGAAAGCATGTTGGGCACGATGAGGGTGATGATGTTGCATGTTGTGTATGTATGATGTTGCCCTGTATGATGTGATGTTGATGCATGTTAATGTTCCTTAGTGTGATGTATAATACCCTTCCTATGGCTTTACCTATTATGATGAATGAACGAAGTATTATGTAACGTAAAGTGAAAGATAAAGAAAGAGGAACATGATGAATGAATGCATGTATTAATGAACGAATGAAACGTCTTGCACACATCGGATAACGGGTCCTTCTTGGTGATTGAACCTGAATGTAGAACCTCTACCGCTCACCCCTAGTACTGTGGCATACGTTTAGCTGTTCATTTGTTGACTTCGGCCCAGTAGCTAAGACTGATGGTTACTCCTAGTACCGTGGCATACGTTTAGCTGTTCATTTGTTGACTTCGGCCCGGTTGCTACGACTAACCGGGTGTAGCACATGGTATTGGTAAGGATGATGTCCGATGCGCAAGTAAAGTAATGAAAGAACGAATGAACGAATGAAGAAGATAATAATGATGTTATCTATGTGTACGTACGATGTGTTGTCATGTATAAGTAACGAACGGTTTTATATGAAAGTAAAGTATGTTTTATTTATAAAACTAGAACTCACTCAGCAACGCTGACTTTGATGTGTTTCCAGTTGGCAGGTAATGGTTGCTGAGGGTGGCACGGGCGACTACTCAGCTCTTTTGGGTGGCATTCTTTTGATTAATGTTTTTGCATTGTAATGCGAACAAGCTATTTTGTAATGAATGTTGTATTAACTTGCAAAAGCATTTACATGGAAATGAAAGATTGTTTTAGTTTTCCGCTGCGATTTTATGAAATACAAATGTAATTATACGTTTTATGTGCGATGAGAACCCAGCTGTAAGCGTCCCGGGAACGGGGCCTTACAAGTTGGTATCAGAGCCAAAGTTTAAGTGAAATGGGTAAATTTTCAAAATAAACCTGATCTTAAACTGAGAATGGGACGGAAGGGAATGGGATGCCAAACTGAGTAGCTGCGTGCCATCAGGTATTTTCATAAAGTTAACCGGTTTTATGTGCGCATGGTATGTGTTGGTGTTGTATGTAGATTTAAATACTGATGTAGTCAGGACAGGTAATACCTGGGGTATGAAGAGTAAAGTAAGTGGCTAATCACAACTGGCCACTGTAATTAGGGACTTACTATACTTGACATAAACTGAGTGTTTCCTTGAATGACTGTGTTGGTGTTTGAATCTTTCAGTGTGCGTGTGATGGCCGGAGGTAGATCTTCGAAAGCTTCTAGGGGCGGAGGTCATGGTGTTGAACCGCGACCCAAGAGAGGGAGACCCAGAGTTGAGAGGGTGGTTCATGAAGAACCAGAGACCCCTCATCCGGAGGGTGGCGACGAAAGCGCCAATCTGAGAGCCTCAGTAAAGAGGCTGTTGTAGAAGAAGTCCATCAGGTCATGCAGACAATCTTACCGTCTGTGGTGACTGAAGTTATTAAGGCTGTACGAGAAGGGGAAAGAAAAGAAAGAAACAGATCCTCTGGAGGACGGGAACACCAGAGCCGGAAACGGTTCTGTCTGATGATGAAGAGGAAGAAGAAGAGCCTGTGCCAGAGGCAGTGCGAGGATTTAACTACGGGGCATTTATGAGATGCAAGCCCCCTACTTTTGATGGAAACGGCACCGCTGCAGCTGCTCACCGGTGGGTGAGGGAAATGGAAGCTGTTCTCGATATCAGCGAGTGCCGAGAGGACCAAAAGGTGAAGTTTGCTACCCACTCTTTTATGGATTCAGCTCTGTGCTGGTGGGACAACATTGTCCAAGCTGAGGGTAGTAAGGCCATTGGAAAATGAAATGGCCTGAGCTGAGAAGGTTGGTGATTGAGGAATTTTGTCCTCATCGGGAAATGGACAAGTTGGAAAGGGAGTTTCTGCAGTTGGAGGCTGGAACCATGACACACCAGCAGTATACCACCAAGTTTAATGAAATGGCACAGCTTGTGCCTGATCAGGTGACGCCTCTGTCTCGGAAAATCAAGAGGTACATTCAGGGTTTACCGTGGATGTTCGCCGGCATATGATCGCCGCCCGGCCAAGCACGTTTAGGTCGGCAGTTGATTTGGCAGGGAGGCTGTATGACAGCGGGAGGTGGTGGTGACTGAGGCGAGTAGGAAGGGTGGTGGTGATCGGAACTGGAACGGAAACGGTTTGGTCGGGGTGATGCCCCGATGGGTAACAAAAAGGCACGGGTGGATGAACGCCATGTGGTCACATCAAGTGCGGGGTCGAAAAGGTGTGGCAAGTGTGGAAGGGAGCACGACGGGGAATGTAGGTTTGGGTCAAACTTGTGCTTCAAGTGTGGGAAGACGGGGCATATGGCGAAGGATTGCCTGTCGGGCAAATGTTTTAACTGTGGGGAAACTGGTCATATGAGCAGAGATTGTAAGAAGTCGAGGACTGAGGGTTCAGGGGTGAAGAAGACGAGAAGTGATGGGCCGAGGGCGAGCGCCAGAGCGTTCACCATGACACAGGAGGAGGCTAGGACGGACCCTGACATTGTGTCCGGTACGTTTCTAGTGAACCAGAATTTAGCTTCTGTGTTATTTGATTCTAGTGCTAGTAGGAGTTTTATTTCTGCTGCTTTCTGTGCTAAGCTGTCTGTTAGTAGCAGACGTGTAGATGCGCCCTTTGATGTAGAAACTGCCATAGGTAAGTCTACCAGGATTTCTGAGATGATAGAGAATTGTGATGTGGAACTTGAGGGTCATAAGTTTCCTGTTAGACCGTTCGTGATGACCTTGGGTGGTTTTGATTTGGTTCTTGGGATGGAATGGTTGGCGGACTTCGAGGCGAACATTGTGTGTCGCAAGAAAATGGTTCGGTTGACAGCGCCTGACGGAAGTTCGGTAACGGTTTATGGTGATCGGGTTACTACAATCCCGAAGGTGATCTCAATGGCGGTGGCGGGAAGTGTATGAGGCGTGGATGTAGTGCTTACTTGGCCTATGTAAAAGATGTGGCACACCAACACCACAACTAGCTGATGTACCGGTTGTGTGTGACTTTCCAGACGTGTTCTTTCCAGACGTGTTCCCAAGACTTATCAGGAGTGCCACCTGACAGAGAGATTGAATTTCAGATTGATCTGATACCGGGTGCCCAACCTGTTGCCAAGGCACCATATCGGTTGGCTCCAACCGAGATGAAAGAGTTGATGGAGCAGTTGCGAGAGCTGCTTGATAAGGGGTTCATTAGACCGAGTATCTCTCCTTGGGGTGCTCCGGTCCTATTTGTAAAGAAGAAGGATGGTAGTATGAGGATGTGCATTGACTACCGCGAACTGAACAAGTTGACAGTGAAGAACCGCTACCCCTTACCGAGGATAGATGATTTGTTCGATCAGCTTCAGGGTGCCAGTTGGTTCTCGAGGATAGATCTTCGATCGGGTTATCATCAGTTGAAGGTGAAGGAGCAAGATATCCCTAAAACAACTTTCCGTACGCGCTATGGTCATTACGAATTTCTGGTCATGTCTTTTGGTTTGACCAACGCGCCAGCTGCTTTTATGGATCTGATGAACCGTGTGTGTCGGCCTATGTTGGATAAATAGTGATTGTGTTTATTGATGATATCCTGATTTATTCGAAGAGCGAGATTGAGCATGCCGGTCACATTCGAGAGGTTCTAGAGACATTGAGAAGGGAGAAACTGTATGCTAAATTCTCCAAGTGCGCATTCTGGTTGCGCGAAGTTCAGTTTTTGGGTCATGTGGTGAATCCTGACGGGATTATGGTTGACCCGGCGAAGGTGGAGGCGGTTATGCAATGGAAGTCACCAAAGACGCCATCCGAGATCCGTAGTTTCTTGGGCTTGACGGGCTACTATAGAAGATTCATCCAAGACTTCTCTAAGGTTGCTTCTCCACTAACTAAGTTGACCCGAAAGGATGTGAAGTTTGTATGGGGTCAAGCTCAAGAGAAGGCGTTCGAAGAGCTGAAAGCAAGACTGACTCAAGCTCCTGTTCTGTCATTACCCGATGGAAGCGAAGATCTGGTGGTTTATTCTGATGCTTCCTACTCAGGGTTGGGGTGTGTGTTAATGCAGAGAGGGAAGGTTATAGCCTATGCATCCTGACAATTGAAAGTCCATGAGGTTAATTATCCCACTCATGACTTGGAGCTAGCAGCCGTGGTCTTTGCACTAAAGATTTGGAGGCACTATCTCTACGGGACGAAGTGCACCATATTCACCGATCATAAGAGCTTGAAGTACTTCTTCGAGAAAAAGGATCTGAACATGAGGCAGAGGAGATGGTTGGAACTTATAAAGGATTATGATTGCGAGATCCATTACTATCCAGGCAAAGCTAATGTGGTGGCGGATGCCCTTAGCGGAAGGAAAGGCCCGAACCGATTCGGGTGAAAGCTTATCAATTAATCATGACCTCCGATGTGATGAAGCAAGTTAAGGAGTTTCAAGATGAGGCATTGAAGGAAGATCACCTTAACTCGGAAAGAATGAGAGGTGCTGGTTGGGGAATTGGGTGAAAACACACTCGGTGTTAGAACTCGATTCGGTCGTGTGTGGATTCCTCGTTTTGGGGATCTACGGGTGAAGATAATGGATGAAGCCCACAAGACTGATACTCCATTCATCCTGGTACCACGAATATGTACCATGACATGAAGAAAGATTATTGGTGGCCGGGTATGAAGCGTGACGTGGTGGAGTAGTGAGTAAGTGTCTTACTTGCTTACAGGTGAAGGCAGAGCATCAAAAGCCGTATGGGAAGATACAACCTTTGGATATACCGGAATGGAAATGGGAGCACATCACCATGGACTTCATTACGAAGCTGCCACGTACCCGAAAGGGTATGATGCCATATGGGTGATAGTTGATCGTCTGACGAAGAGCGCTCATTTTCTACCGATCCGCGAGACGTATTCATCTGAGAGGTTGGCTGATCTGTTCATCAAGGAAATTGTAGCTTGTCATGGTGTGCCGGTGTCTATTGTGTCTGATCGTGACACTCGGTTTACATCTAAATTTTGGAAGAAATTCCACGACGCTATGGGGACGAGGTTACATATTAGCACGGCTTATTATCCCCAGACTGATGGTCAGTCAGAAAGGACCATTCAGACACTGGAAGACATGCTCCGGGCGTGTGTGATCGATTTTGGTGGAAGTTGGGATGACCACTTACCGTTAGCCGAATTCTCATACAACAACAGCTATCATGCCAGTATTGGTATGCCACCATATGAGATGCTATACAGTAGGAGATGTAGAACACCAGTGTTGGGGTGATATTGGTCAGAAGGAATTGGGGAGCGTCGAGGTAATCGAGGCTACGACAGAGAAGCTTGAAAAGATTAAAGCCTTCATGAAGGCACCAAAGATAGACAAAAGTCGTATGCCGATAAGCGACGTAGGCCAATTGAGTTCCGGTGGGTGACCGGGTTATGTTGAAGGTCTCACCTTGGAAGGGTATTATCAGATTCAGAAAGCGGGGCAAGTTGAGCCCAGATATATAGGCCCTTTCCGAATCATTGCTCGAGTAGGGGAGGTGGCCTATAGATTGGAGTTGCCAGATGGGTTAAGTGGGATTCACCCGACATTCCATGTATCTCATCTGAGAAAGTGTATAGCTGATGAAGACATGATTGTTCCACTGGAGGACATTGAAATAGATGAAAGGCTCAATTATGTGGAGCAACCAGTGGCAATCATCGACCGAAAGGAGAAAAGGCTAAGGAATAAAGTGGTTCCTCTCTTGGCGTGTACAGTGGAAGCACAGGAAGGGATCCGAGTCAACGTGGGAGATTGAGGAAGAAGTGAGACAGCATTATCCACGTTTCTTCGACGAATAACAAGTTTTGGGGACGAAACCTTTAAGGGGGGTGGACTTGTAAACACCGGATATTTATTATTTTGAAGCCGGTGGCGAAAGAAAAGAAAATAAAGTCCAAAAGTCGAGGGACCAAACTCGCCAACGAAGAAAAGTTGGGAAATGTGGTGATATATGTAGGGAGAGGGCAGCCCACTCTCCCCACACCCACATTTCAGTTTCATAAAGAAGAAGAGAGAAGAGAAAGAAGAGAAAAAGAGGAAAAGTGCCGGTTCGGGTCGGTTCGGGTCGCCAAAATTGTCATGAAGCAAGCCGAATCGAAGCTCTTGTCGTTGTGCTCGTTTATGTGAGTTCTAAGACCCCTCTTTTACTTGTTTTCAAACGATTTGGGGCTGGAAAACATTTGAAATCGAGTTTTTCGTATGTGTGTAAGTTGACCCGTGTGTATGTGTACGTATGATGCGTTTGTGACTTGATTTCTTGCTTGGTTGTGCTTGAATAAGGTTATGGTATGCATCCCTAAGGTTTAGGATGGTTGATTTAGGCTTAAAATGGGTTAGATGAGTTTGGAGGCCGAAAACCCTCGGCTGCAGTCGGGATGAACTGCATTCTGCATCAGTTAGGGCTAGGCGACCGACTGGAGGCCGAATGGAGGCCATACGGCCGATTAGGGTGCGATTGAAGGTCCATTCGCACGACTGAAGGTCCATTCGCACGACTGAAGGTCCATTCGCACGACTGAAGGTCCAGTCGCATAGGTGTTCATCTGCATTGTCCATTCGCACGACTGGATGTTCATTCGCATAGGTGTTCATCCGTATTAGTTCATTCGCATGATGTTCAGTCGCATGGAGGCAATGCGACTGAAGGGTGTCCATACGCCCGAATAGGGCTGTTGAACCGAGGAAGGTGTAGATTGACTTCTGACTTTCGGGGAAAGTGCAGATGTAAGTTTTGATGTAAAGGTTCCCATAAGAGTTTTAAGACGACGATCGAGGTCTTAGAAAGCATGTTGGGCACGATGAGGTGATGATGTTGCATGTTGTGTATGTTGATGTTGCCCTGTATGATGTGATGTTGATGCATGTTAATGTTCCTTAGTGTGTATAATACCCTTCCTATGGCTTACTATTATGATGAATAAACGAAGTATTATGTAACGTAAAGTGAAAGATAAAGAAGGGGAAATGATGAATGAATGCATGTATTAATGAACGAATGAAACGTCTTGCACTCATCGGATAACGGGTCCTTCTTGGTGATTGACCCTGAATGTAGAACCTCTACCGCTCACCCCTAGTACTGTGGCATACGTTTAGCTGTTCATTTGTTGACTTCGGCCCAGTAGCTAAGACTGATGGTTACTCCTAGTACCGTGGCATACGTTTAGTTGTTCATTTGTTGACTTCGGCCCGGTAGCTACGACTAACCCGGGTGTAGCACATGGTATGGTAAGGATGATGTCCGATGCGCAAGTAAAGTAATGAAAGAACGAATGAACGAATGAAGAAGATAATAATGATGTTATCTATGTGTACGTACGATGTGTGATCATGTATAAGTAACGAACGGTTTTATATGAAAGTAAAGTATTTTTATTTATAAAACTAGAACTCACTCAGCAACGCTGACTTTGATGTGTTTCCAGTTGGCAGGTAATGGTTGCTGAGGGTGGCACGGGCGACTACTCAGCTCTTTTGGGATGGCATTCTTTTGATTAATGTTTTTGCATTGTAATGCGAACAAGCTATTTTGTAATGAATGTCGTATTAACTTGCAAAAGCATTTACATGGAAATGAAAGATTGTTTTAGTTTTCCGCTGCGATTTTATGAAATACAAATGTAATTATACGTTTTATGTGCGATGAGAACCCAGCTGTAAGCGTCCCGGGAACGGGGCCTTACATCTGCGCACGATGTCTAGAATCCCTCTACGGGAAATGCCACAGGACTTCACTCCACACTTCAGGTGGTGGTACTACGATTGGAGAACAGGCGAGACGGTCATAATGTTGAACGGAAATGTAGTATGGAAACTATTAGGGTGTTTGACCCCATGTGGCTCACTAACTTGTCGGCTGATGATGTTTACACCTTATACAAGTGGCCACTGTTCTATGATGCACAAGATAGTGTATAAGCCCTCCAATTCCAAACGTGATTAGACTCTGGTTTGCATTTGAAATACATGCAGTAGTTGCAAGAGGAGAGAAGTACAAGAAATATGAGGAGCTTATGAAGGATGTAAGACGATAGATGAAACTAGGTCTATGGGGGAGTTTGTAGATACATGTGTACCTAGTTTATGAGCTTAATGTAAAATGTATTTATTGTCTTACACATATGTAATAGAATGGGTACTTAATGAAATACAATGTGTGGTTGTGCTTATAATGTTTATTATTTCATTGATTAATAGGTTAACGCTTATTGAACTAACTATATAGGTTTGTGGTTATTTACATAGTTATTAGTTAATGATGATTGAGAAATATGGTTAAACTTAATTGTGTGAAGTTCTCATGCGAATGGCCCATGCTAATGGACCATATGCATGAACAACTTCATGCTAATGAACCAGTCACACGACTGAACCAGGAGATTGGATTAGTCGCATGATTGTAACATGAGATTGACTAAGTCACACGACTGAACACTCAGTCGTGTGAATGGATTAACCGCATGACTCAATCGCACGACTGGACCATGCTAATGGTTCAGTCGCTCGAATGAGAAACTCTAACCTATAAAATACCACTTAAATCGTGGAAAAACAGAACACTTCGAAAACCTACGTACTAAATCGTACCCTAGCCGTCCTGAGACTTCTAAGAACCTATTCCAAGTTCATAGATCACACTAGATCGATTACCAATCGTTCTTAACAATTAGATTTAATCTACATTTGTTTCTACGTGCGTTCTCACTGATTGGATCGCCAATCATATAGGATTCCACACAATTTGACTTGGTATACACGTATATTAGTTAGTATTTCATTCAATACAGGATCCTAACAGATACGGATGTAGATACGGATGTAGATACAGATGTAGATACTGTAACATCATGTAATTTTGGTTAGCATTGTCATTCTTGTAAGGACAATTGTTGTCATATGTAAAACTTATGAGCCATTTATGCTTATTGTCTTAATTGTTTTAATTCTTTAATTTGAAAGTTAATAATTACTTAATAAATAATGATCATAATAATAACAAAAAATAATAATAATATAATAATAATAATAATAATAACAATTATAATAATAATAATAATAATAATAATAATAATATTAATAATAATAATATATAATAATAATAATAATAATATAATAATAATAATAATAATAATAATAATAATAATTATAAGTTCCCTTAAATGAGTGGTTAGGTGACCTTTATCCCACGAATATGGCATTCTCACCTTAAGTCATAAGTTCCCTTAAAGTGGTTAGGTGACCTTTGTCCCACTAAGAGTTCCCAAGTGACTCAAGTGTTGTGTAAAAGGACGGTGTTGATCTTGTTTTTCAAATGTTTAGAGATTTTATAATTCTAGTTTAGAAAACTCTTTGTACTTGTATTTGCATGCTTTCAAATACAAGGTACCCATTGGTCCTTTGATTAAAACCTATTTTAATCTTTAAAATCATTAAATCATTTTAATAATACTTTATTACCTTTTAATGATTAAGAACCATCATTTTTATAGCTTGTTAAGTTTGTTAATTAGTTTGTAATGCATATCAAAATATCAACCATACAATCAAATAACAAACATACAAACAAGCATAAACATAAACAACCATAATGTGCATAACCTTAACTACTATTGTGACCACACTTGTTTGCCATCACAAGTGTGGTCATTTGGTCTTTCCTAAGGTTGGAATACAACACAAAATTGAGGTCTTCTTAGACCCCCACTTGAACTTGCATCCATATGCTTCAAATTCTTCTTTTGTGTCTTCCTCTTGTGCCTCCTTCCCAAGCATCTTCTTTTACAAAATACATATCCTAATACATATTTTCTAAAACAAAAACTAATCTATTATTACATCCCAATGAATAAATAGACAAAATACAAGCACAAAACTTTACAACCCAATTGAATGATTATAATCAAATAAATACATTCATTCCAACCAAAACAACACAAGGTCTTAAGCTAGGTTATGCACTATCATATGAACAATCATTGACATCATTCAACAAACAAAATAAACCCCATTAAACCCTAAATTTTCAGCCAACATAAACTGAAAATTTGGGTTTGTTTGTTCAAACAAACAACAACCAAACATGCCAACCAATTGATATTTCTATCTTTCAAAGTTTAATCATAAGCATGAAGATATAACTTTGAAAGACATGGGGTTTATTCAATCAACCAAAATCAGCCTATTATGAGTTTATAATTATCCTCTAAAACCGATTTTAAAGTACAAACCCAAGCAAGTTATCCACATAACCGGCTCTTGATGCCATTGAAGGGTTTGTTAGAACATAAAAGCAAGTTTAACCAGCGGAATAACAACTTTAAAACCGATTTTATAAGCTGAAAATTATGTTCTTTAGGTGACCATATAAGTGTTTAAAACAAACCCATAAATCAAAGGATCATAATATGTGAATAAACATGCTATGTGTACATAAAAACAACACAATATGGCAGCCACAAAGGGGCTGCCAAACTACCTCTTTCAGCAGTTAGAAGTCAACCAAAGAACGAAGTTAGAAGGGTGAAATATGGCCAAAGCTTCAAGGTTGGATGTCCTCAAATGTTGACTCCCACAAAGCTCTAAGTAAGCATCATTCTTGCTTGGATTTGGACACCAAAAACACCAAAATGAAAGCTGCCAAAAGACCTTCAAGATAGTGAACTTCTAGCAGCAAATTTGATGATGTGGGAAAATGAAATCGACCAAGGTTCCAAGAGGAGGAACCCTCAAGTGTGTATACCCCAAGCTTATCTTGCAAACACCCTTCTTGTTAGGAAGAAACACCACAAAAGCTCCAAAAACCCTTAACTTTCAGCTGCTAGAACCGAGATTTTGAGAGAGAATAGAGAGCTTTTTCTTGTTTGCATGTATTGTAAATTGTTGAGAAAAGGAGAACCCCAAGACCACTTAATGTGTGTGTTATTCTCAAAACAAAATGGTCCAATGAGAAAATAGAGGGGGGGACGGCCAAAACTCATTCAAAATGGGTTTTCCCTCTTTAAATTAAACACATACACACACATTAAAATGGTCTTGCAACTAGACATATAATTACCATTTAATTGTATGTACAAGTTTTATAATTATAAAATTAACCAATTAACTTATAAGTTATAATTTCTTATTATTATTTGGTGTTATTTAACTCATTTATCAAATAATATTGTTGAACAAAATATTCTAATAAGTTGTTCCACCTCATATGCAACTTATTTAGAAAACCCATTTTCTCAATTGGTGTAAATATTTAACTGCATGATCATTTCATCAATTAAATATTAATTGGTGTTTGCTAAGCTTGTTATTGGGTATAACCCGACTTGGATCATGACATACTAACCGCATCAATGTTCTATGTGTCTTGGGCATATAGAATCTAACAATAACATTAGATATTAAATATAGATATATTAATAGAAAATCATGTGATATATTTCTTTGAAGCAGAATAAGAGTATAATAGGAAGAATTCTGATAATACTAAAGATTAAAACTTGCAATCATTTTTATGTAATCTTTAAATTATTAAAAAGTACAATCTTGTAATAAAGGGATGTTTTATAGATACTAATATATAAGAGATGATATAGATTATTATTTTCATCATTTTTATAAAAGTATTTAGTAATTATATAGTTAAGTATTCAAATAAAATAATACTTATTTATAAAATTTATTATTATTATTATTATTATTATTATATAAAAGTATTTAGTTAAGTATTTAAATAAGGTAATAATTATTTATCAATTTAGATGTTAATTTTAAATTTTAAAAATTATATAATATTTAATGTGATGAATTAAATAATCTTACAATATTAAATAATGTATTAATCAATGTATGAATTACTAGAAGTTTATTAGTAAGAAGTAATATAAAAATGATTGCATTGAATAATTGTAGCTAATGCTTAAAAAATTATATTAGGTGTCTTCTTTTTTTATATAATTACATTTGTATCCTAAGGTTTTGCTTTATATAGTAAATATATAATGAAAACTCACGCCTCACTGTGGTTTGATTTTAAATGTATATGTAAACGTCATAAAGATAGTTTTTGTGATTATAATGATTTAGTGAGTTCAATAATATAAGCATTTGGATTCTCATGAATATCTATACATGCTTTAGCGATTCATTATTATATCATCATGATACTATTATTGAACATATGATATTTATTAAATTGTGGGTATTAAGTAAAACAAATACGTTAAAAGTATTTGAATAAAAACTATCATCAAATGTAAGACATTGTATCATGATTAATGATATGTTATTATTTGATTGTTACATATACAATAACATATGATGTGTGTAAAGTATATATATATATTTTGATATGAAAATTTACGAATTATTTTTAGTTTTAAAGAAACAATTATCACCTTTAAACTAACTACACACAATAGGCAAGCGCACCTATCGCATAGTAGTATAGCTTGAGGTAAGAACCGAGTATCGATCTGTGAACACAATGACTCCTAATACTAAATCATCATCACTATTTAACCGATCAATTGAGTTTGGATTTGTGGATATTAAAATTAAGTAAAATAATTAGCAAGCTAAACTAGCAACACAAGGAAGTAAGGATAAAGATACACAATCAATTAAAGATATCACTTGGATTTTGATTCCACTTAGCAATGAATTAGCAACTAGCACAAACTCAAGGTCAGACTATTTTTACACACGATACATGGAAGTAGCCTAAACCACCCTCAAGGATATCTAGACATATAACCATTCGGAAAGATAGAACAATAAACACACCATAGCCACCTAAAGTTACACCATGAAGAACTAATGATACAATCATGTCAATGTTAAAAGGTGAACTAGGCTCCTGTTAGGTTACCTAATTCCGTAAATATTTGGAAAGTTAACATGATAAACACATGATAACTACCTCAACTTGCGTAAAATAGACAACTTTAACTATCCTTCAACTAAAGAACATCAAACCACATTACAAAATCAATTCATAACCAATGACAAGAGAGATTCATGACATACACTATGGTTTTCTCAAACATAAGCATAATGATGCATATTTTCCTAATTTTACTAAACCCCCACATTCATTCACCATTCCTAGTCAAATGTCACAAAATCACATACAAAAGTTGCAATCATATGCATAAATCTTGTAAGAACATGAGGTTTTTCAACATAACATGCTTACAACACCCATAATGTTGGACATTTCATCAAACTAGAACAAAAACACATAATCAATGAATAATAATTAAGTTTCATCACGACATTAACATAAACAACACAAAGAATCATGTACAAGTTGTTAAATCATGCCAAGTTGCATCTAACCCAAGTGATAATAAGAGTTCTAGCCCATAAGGCTTACAAAAGACACACCCAAACTCAAGAACATGGAAGAACTCATAGCAGATTTAGAGGAATTCAAACCAATTTTGAGTGGAAATAGAGTGGGTGATGTTAGATACTTGTTGAAAGTGTGAAATCTTCAATCTTGGCCTTCAAATCTTCCAAAAACTCTTAAGAAATACTCAAAAACACATAAGGATTTAAGGAAGGCTAAGGTTTTGAAAGGAATGAATGTTTTTTTAGAAATGAGGTGTACTAGGGTTATAAACCCGTTTTTTGCTCGAATATGGCCATATTCGGGCAATATGACCATATTCAGCTTAAAAATAAATTATTTAGAGTTTGTCAGCTTATATGACCATATTCAGCTCTATATGGTCATATCAGAAACATTTTTCCTCTTGAACTTCTTCAAATCTTGGGTTTTCTTCACAAAAATCACCGAGCTTCATCCAAAATCTATAAAATTCAAATAAAACACAAATAAGTGTCTAAATTATGAATTTTGTATCAAAATTGACTTAGAATGCAAAGAAATATATATTGAAAAAATGTATATTTATTATCATATCAAACATCCCCACGAAAATAGCTCGACTCAATCCCGCATTCACTTGTCCTTGGGGTGGAGTTCCAAAATGCCAAACTCTCTCTTATCTCTCAGGCCTTCAATGTAATGCTTTAAACGATGACCATTAACCTTGAAAATCCTCCCGTCCGAATGTTCAACTTCAATGGTTCCATTGAAAAATACTTTCTTTACAATGTAAGGACCCGTCCATCTTGATTTTAATTTACCAGGGAACAAGTGAAGTCTTGAATTATAAAGTAATGCACAATCCCCCACTTGGAATTATTTGTTGTTCTTCAAGTGGTTGTCATGTAATTTTTTCATTCTTTCTTTGTAGATTGTGGAATTTTCATATGCTTGATTCCACAACTCTTCAAGTTTGTGGACTTGTAAAAACCTATTTTTACTTGCATCTTTTAGATCAAGATTAACGGCCTTCAAGGCCCAATAAGCTTTGTGTTCGAGTTCAACAAGAAGGTGAAAAGATTTTCCATAAACCAACTTAAATGGTGTGGTATCAATTGGAGTTTTGTAAGTGGTTTAGAAAGCCCATAAGGCATCATCTAATTTGTCTGCCCAATCCTTTCAATTTTGCACAACTGTTCATTCCAAGATTCGTTTAAGACCTTTATTAGTGACCTCAACTTGACCATTCGTTTGTAGGTGGTAAGATGTTGAAAAACAATGTTTAACCCCTGTAGGACCGGTGAAGGGGGGGACACTTACAACACAACAACACAAAGAGGAGATTAACTTAACTCAAACAAACAGTAAACTGGATTAACCACAATAAAGACACTAAGAACACAAGTAATGTAAGAGACAAAACACAAGTATATGGTTTTCAAGAATGTAGTATATTGCTTTCTCTATGTTCTATTACAAGTGTTACAAAGCATATCCATAAAGTTACAAGAACATGAGATACTTATACTACATCCTACAGCCGACCATACTATGAAAGCTAGCTGGATTCAATTGACTAGACTCAAAACAAAATCAATTGTAGAGTCAAAATGGCAGATTGCCTTTTTGACTTTGTGACTATGACATGCCATAGCTCACATCCTTATGTATTACAAAAAGGATAAAGTACATGAAGTAGAAAGTTACAGACTCAAGACCTCAATTTACAGTTACCAAAAGCATGGACCTTTTTCACCAACTCATGTAAGTTGGTGACTTTACAGATATCCAGTAGAAAGGTGTCCAGCTTTATGGAATAGTACATCAGATAAAGCATGTTACTGAAAGTCTTCAAAAGAAATCTGTCTTTAAGAGTTGAGGCTTCGGAAGACTTCATCTTTGGCTTCGGAAGATATTGGTCTTGGCATCGAAAGATTTCACACTTAGAATATTTCTGTTACATGTGTGAAACTTCCGAAGTATTCTTCTTCAGTACTTGTGCAACATGCATGCAAAAGGTCTTTGGTTGCTTCAGCCTCTATGCATATTCTCTACAAACTCCCCCAAGATTGATGCTACCAAAACTTTTAAAGACTTTAGATATCAACAATCCTCATCAGGATGATAAGCAACCCTTTCTTCATGAGATGATCAGGATCTTTCAGACTGTCAAAATGTCTTCTCATGTCAAAAAGATCACGCAGAGGCAACTAAAACATGTGTGCCAAGTGTAGACATTTTCAATGCCATGATCTCTAATGACATGCCACCTTTCTGGATTTTTAGTGTATGTCCAAGATAGGATGGAACTTTCTGATGCAAGAGGAGCTATATGAATGGGAGATGATGGAGCATCCTCTGGCTGCACATCCTCAGGATGTTCTGACTCATCTTGAGGTTTAGAAAGGATGTAGTCTTCTTGTTTTTCTTCTTTGGCTTTGGCTTAAAAGCTATCCTTTTCTTTCTCTTTACAACTTTTACTGAGAAGACTGACCTGCAGTACCTAATTGATCTTCATTTTCTTTCTCAGTTGGGTCTTCAGCTCTCATAGGTTTAGACTGAGAGTGAGTCTGACCCTGATGTGGATCAAAAGATGAAGCTTGCTAAGATTCAGCAGGAGGTCCAGGTTGTGATGTCTTTGGTTGTTCAACCTTAACCTCCACTTCAGGTGGGGCTTGATTTGGAGGGGAATGTAAGTCAACCAACTCTCCACTCTTGATCTTCTGCTTGATCACCCTAATATGCTCATTCATAGTGGATAGATACATAGGGCCAAGTCTCCTTCTGGAGAATCCATACAACTTTAAGAAGCTCATCATCCTCTGCCTGTCAGCAGATTTCTTCATGCTTTTGTGGATGATGGCTCTTGACTTAGCAGCTTCTTCCCTTAGCTTTCTTTTAGTTGTCTTTCTTTCTTTGACTATCTCAAGTTCAAGTTATTTGAGATACTCAAACTCAACATAGTCATAAGACAGGGGAAGAAGTGCTTCTGCCTGGTAGAGGCCTGTGGCACTCAGGTAGTTGATTATCTTGATCATTTCTTCTTCTTTATCTACCTGAGGTTCTTGTTGAACCACATCCTCTTGTGCAGGACTTTCTTGAACTAGGGAGAGGTAGGCACATGCTTGTACAATCTTTTCTTTCTTCTCTCTTTTTTGATTTGTACTAACAGCTCTATGTCTTTAGCCTCCTTCTTCTCCTTTGACCTTTCCAGGTCAACCAGTTCATTTAGCTCTTCTAAGGGGAGAGAGATGACATTTTCTATGTCATAGTTCCTTGTCTGTAGATAGTTTATCCTAACTTCACTTAACTTATCATTCTGAGTATCTGGTCTGGGGGTAGCCCTGATAGCAGACTCCATGAGTCTTGCAGACTCAGAAGAGGAACTTTCTCCCCTCAGCTTCCTTTTCCTCTCTCTTCTCCTCCTCAATCTCCTCAGATGTCATCTTTCTTTTCCTTTGTCACTCACAGACCTTTGTGACTCAGGGTGGAGAGAGCTTTGGCCTTCATTGCTTGATGCGGCTTCTGAGCTTTGGCCAAAGAGAGGTTGAGAAGCACCTTCACTAGCAGGTGTCTCAAAAAGGGCATTGATCTCTGCAGCAGTTGTTGGTGATAAGACTGGGCTCTCAGGTTCTGTCACTGGGCCTTCGGTCAAGGTTTCCCCTATTAAGCTAATCTTAGGGTCTGCCTCAACATCCAGTTGACCGATGACATTGCCTGATTGCCATAGTCTTCTTCTTAGGCTGAACTCTGCAGTGATCCTGTCTTGGATTCTTTGTGCCAACTTGTCAACTTGTCTTGATTGGCTTGGATTGACAAGTGGCATGTTGACTAAATCCATACTGTCATAATACTTCAGGTTCCGAAAATTGAAGATCTCTTGCTGTCCCTGAACTTTTATGATAATTAGGGCTCTCCTGTTGCTATCATACCTCCACCCAATGATATGATTGGAAGATGGTGGAGATGACATAACCCTTGGTATCCCATCCTCAAACAGGTTTTGTATGAAGGAGTTGGTGTAATCCACATCAATGTGGACTTGAGGAGGTTGCTGAGAATGCATAGTTGCAAGTGAGGATTGTGAGTCCTTAATGTCCATTCTCTCTAAAGAACTCCCAGGTTCTGTAGCTGTAATGATTTTCTCCCCCTTTTTGGTTGCATCACCCACTTGCATCGGTGAGCCAGGAGTTAGGTCAATCACATCCACAGGTTCTTGTGTTCCTGGTTGAGCTCTTCTTAAGGTCTCCCAGCTAGTTTTTCCTTAAGATATAAAATCTAAAGTTGTTGATCATTGACCCTGTTGTGCAAGGTAGTCACTTGAGATTCAAGGTGACTAACCTTGTAGACTAAATAGGTGCATGTTTTAGATAGTTTGTGCACCTTTAGTCTTAAATTCCCCTCATCTTCATCAGAAGAATCATTAGGGGATGAGATGATTGGACCAAAGTCCTCTCTCTCACCACCAGCTTCAGGTTCTTAGCTGCTAGATTTCCTCTGCTCAATGGTAGTCTCAGTTGAGATGACAGTGGGCTGAGTTGCCATGGTTGAGGTCTTAATGATGTAATCACTTTCAAAAGTGAGAGCCTCTTCCATATGGACATCCTGAACAGGTTCAAAAGTGTCCACCTCAACAATAGGTGACTGATGGGGGCTAGAAGTAGGAGCCTCAGAAGCACTCATCTCTTTTTGAGTAGGAGAAAAGAAGAGAGAATCATGGTACTCACTAAAAGCTAGATCTTCATCAGTGTAGAAATCAAGGTTGGGGATTGGTTGATTGAGATCTAAAGGCTGGGGATGGTAACTGTCCCCTAGAGGTTGATCACTTGAGTGTTGAGACTCAGAGTGATGGCTTAAGGTAGTTTGGCTTATGAGCTCATCAGGCTGAGCATGAGGAACCTAAGCACTGATCCTTGAAGAGCTCATATGCTCCTTAGGAGAAATGGGAGCTCTAGTTTCCACTTCCTCCTGTATGGGTGAGTGTATGGGGGCCTTCACAGACTGAATAGTCTGAGCAGGGGTTTGTTTGGATTTTCTTTGGTAGGTGATGGTGATTTGTGGCTGTGTAGGTGGTTGGAAAGTAGCAGGTCTGGGTTCAACACTAGCTGGTGCCGCTAGGTTGTCACCTTGAGCAATGAGCTCTAACATTTTTGGGACCAGGGCTGTTTCTACCCCTGAGAAGCCAACAGTGGGGTTTCTCAATATTTTAAAGATGTCGGGCTTCATCTGTCCCAGTTTAAGAATGTTACCTGTTCCCCTTAATTATGAGCTCAGTTCACAGTTAAGAATGTACTGAACATATCTAGGAAACATGTAATATTCTAAGGAATCTAAGTTTGAAAGTAAGTTAGTATAAACAAATTGAGAATACCTGAACTTGATCCCCTGAATCATTCCATGGATAATGAATAAGAGATCCTAAGGAATCTGGTCCCATCCACCATGCTTGTTTGATAAGCTGTGGATGACCACATGGAGCAGGAATCTCCACTGGGATGAGACCTTCCTTTGCCTAAAGGTCTTTACAAAGAAATCTCCCTCATACCCCATCTACTCAAAGGAATGATTGACAGCTTCTTTGGGAAAGAACACCTCCCCTTCTTCATCATCCAGGTGAAGATGCATGTTGATGATGGCCGGAGTGATGAAGACTATTCTCCCCTACACTATGGCAGATAGTGCCTTCTCCCCATCCATTACGACCTCTTGGAAGGTCTTTCAAAATTCAAGCAGATGATCCTCATAAAGTGGAGGATCAATGGTTAGGGAGGTGAAGTAGTTGGACAAAGTTAAGAAACGGAAAACCTCTGAGAAACAAGGATCTTTCTCAGAGCTTAATAGAGCAACCTGGTTGTGTTGCTTGTGGAGCTGCATGGTAAAATTCGAGTAAATTCTGTGAGTGGGGTTAGCCATTGTGAAGTAGCTTAAGGATGAAGAAAGAAAGAAGAAAGAATTTCAAAGAGAAATTTAGGGTTTTAGCTTTAGAGGAAGAAGTAGATGATAGAAAGAGGGGGAAACCGTTGGGTTTATATGTGAAAAGGATTTTAGATAAAGTTTAATGAAGGAGGATGAACTTTGAAATCTGGATGTCGGTCCCACATCTGAAATAGTAGTTTACTTTTGCTCAAAAAGTAGTTTTCTTCGAAGTCAAAAAGCTTCCGAAGGTAAATTATATTCGGAAGTTTTAATGAAAAAGCTTCCGAAGGTAAAATGACTTTGGAAGAATTTCCTGAGAGTTTTGAAAATTTTGCTTCGGAAAAGAAATTAAGATTTGAAAACTTTGTGCACAAAAAAACAAAGCTTCCGAGTGTTAATTTTGCTTCGGAAGAAGAAGGTCATTGAAAACATATAAGTGTCTTAGACATCCATTTAAGCTTTGGAAGATGCATCAGAAATCTTTTCCGAAGCTAAAACTTTTTTAGACAGTTATTTGTTTTGAAGGCATGATTTTCTTCCGAAGTTAAAAACAGAACTTCCAAAGGATCAAAATTTTCATAAATCTAAGGAAAGTCTTCAAAAATATTTTCATCCAAAGAAAACATGAGCTTATGAATGTGATGAACTAGACAACTTAGGACACACATGTTTTTAAGAAATAATAAGAATTAGTTTTACAAAAAACCTACTTAAAGTTGATCATCCTAATAGCCTATACAAGATATTTAAATCTCTATTCATCAAAGGCCTTTGTGAACAGATTAGCATATTGTTCATCTGTGTGAACTTTGATTAGTTTAATTAATCCCTTTTCATAATTATCTCTATTAGATGATACCTGATATTGATGTGTTTGGTCCTTGAGTGCTGCACATGATTCTCTGGGATTGAGCTAGCACTATTGCTGTCTATGTGAATGGGAGTCTCCTTGAAGTTGAATCCATAGTCCAGCATTTGATTCTGAATCCAAAGCACTTGAGCACAGCAGCTTGCAGCAGCAATGTATTCAGCTTCAACAGTTGATGCAGAAACACATGATTGTTTCTTGCATTGCCATGAGACAACCCTTCCACCAAGAAACTAACATCCCCCAGATGTAGACTTTGGAGTCATGTTGCAACCATCATAATTACTATCTGTATAAGCATACAAATTGAAGTCAATATTTTTAGGATACCATAGACCAAGTGTTGAAGAACCTTTAAGGTATCTTAGAATCCTTTTGACAGTGATAAGATGAGACGTCTTAAGGTTGGCTTGATATCTTGCACGGATGTAGATGGCAAACATAATATTAGGCCTGCTAGTAGTAAGATACATAAGAGACCCAATCATAGCCCTGTATAAGTGTTCATTTACACATTCCCCCTCAAGATCAGGTCCAAGGGAGTGGTTTCTGGCTATGGGTGTCTTAGCAATCTTACAATCAGTCATGTTGAACCTCTTAAGTATGTCCTGAACATATTTTGACTAACTAATGAAGATGCCATCTTCAACTTGCTTCACTTGAATTCCTAGAAAGAAATTGAGTTCCTCCATGACACTCATTTCAAATCTGTCTTTCATCAGCTTCTTAAAGTCTTTGCAGAGCTTTGGATTAGTTGAACCAAAGATGGTGTCATACACATATACTTGAACTAGCAGTATGTCATTTCCCTATCCTTGATAAAGAGAGTTCCATCTATAGTACCTCTCCTGTATCCATGTTTGAAAAGATACTCAGATAGTGTCACATACCACTTCCTGGGT
The DNA here is from genome assembly GCA_025506515.1 of Flaveria trinervia. NCBI lineage: Eukaryota > Viridiplantae > Streptophyta > Magnoliopsida > Asterales > Asteraceae > Flaveria > Flaveria trinervia. The sequence continues at coordinate 45,878,995 of CM046456.1, forward strand.
GCCTGATGCAGCCCATAAAGAGCTTTGTCAAGCTTGCAGACATAATCAGGATGATTAGGATCTACAAAACCAGGTGGCTGTTTGACATACACCTCCTCATCAATCACTCCATAAAGAAAAGCACACTTCACATCAAGTTGAAAGTCCTTGAAATTCATAAATGGCAGGAATATCCTAACAGCTTCCATTCTTGCTACAGGAGCAAAGACATCAGTGTAGTCAATCCCTTCTTCTTGTGTGTGCCCTTGAACAACTAGTCTAGCTTTATTCTTGATGATAAAACCTCTATCATCCTTCTTGTTCCTAAACACCCATTTGGTTCCAATGGTAGTCTTCCCATGAGTAAGAGGACAAAGGTTCCAAACTTTTTGCCTTTTGAATTGAAGCAGCTCCTGTTGCATAGCTTCAACCCAACTACCGTCCTTCAAAGCCTCATCAACTTTCTTTGGCTCTATCTTGGATAAGAAACAAGAGTGAAGATAAACATTTGCTTCATGGGTTTGTCCTCTTGTTCTTAACCTTATGACAACATCTCTAATGATGTTTGTGGTGGGGTGGGACTTGTGGATTCTTAGCTGAGGGATCATAGCAAGTTGCTGAGAAAGATCTAAATTAGAAAATTTTAGATCTGGCATAAATCTTTCACCCACCACATTAGCACACTTATCAATAGAGACTTGATCCAAGGAGTGTGTGACATTATTGATGTTGTCATCTATGGAGTGGTTATCAGCATCAAGAAAATCTTGATCACTATCACCACTACCATCATTGTCTTCTGCAGTTGAAGCATCTTTATCTGGTTGTGGAGCCTCTAAGCTGGAATTTGAAGGCATACCAGATGTATCCGCTGAGTTTGTCATTGTAGTGCTGATAGAAACCTCATTTGCAGAAGTAGTTCCAACTGGAGCTGAAGATATGTTACTTGACGATCTTCTCAGCTCAAATCTTGGATCAGGATAACCTGTGTTTAGATTTTCTATAGATCCTGAAACAGTCTCACAAGATTTGTTAAAACAGTTGGTAACTAAATCAAGATCAAAGAGCCAATCAGGACCAGAACCGCCACACAGGGTGTGTGTTCATTGAAAGTCACATTGGCTGACTCCTCAACATTCTAGTTCTAAGATTGTATAATCTGTAAGCCTTAGCTTGGGAAGAGTATCCAATGAAGTTCCATCATTTGATTTCTTAGCAAATTTGGCAATTTGATCCTTGGTATTCAAGATGGTGCAAGGACATCCAAATGACCTGAGAAAACCAATGAAAGGTTCCTCTTGTGCCAAAGTTCATAAGGAGTCTTGCCATAAGTCTTAACTACTAAAACTCTGTTATGTACATAGCGGGCAGTGTTGACTGTCTCTGCCCAGAAGGTGATGGACAGCTTAGATTCAGACATCATGGTTCTTACAGCTTCAATCAGTGTCCTATTTCTCCTCTCAGCAACACCATTCTGTTGAGGAGTCCTTGGAGCACTGTATTGTCTTGAGATACCTTTTTCATCACAGAATGCATCAAGGATTTGGTTCTTGAATTCAATTCCCTGATCACATCTTATGATTTTGACCTTGTGATCAGATTGATTCTCAATCTTCAAGATGAAACTTTTCAGAATCTCAGGAGTCTTATCCTTAGTTCTAAGGAAGAAGACCCAAGTGAATCTTGTAAAGTCATCTGTGATCACTAAATAGTAAGAGGTCCTTCCTAGACTCATTACACTGGTGGGGCCAAAGAGATCCATATGTAACAAGTGTAGGGGTGCAGTGATGGAGTTCCTTTCCTTAGGCTTGTGAGATACCTTATGTTGCTTCCCTTTCAGGCATGCAACACAGTGGTCATTACTTGTAAACTCTTTCATTGGCATTCCAGTTACCAAATAATTCTTAATTAGTTTATTCATGTTTTTAAAGTTTGCGTGGCACATTCTTTTATGCCATAGGAAAGACTCATCACTATTGGCTTTAGACAGAAAGCATGAAACTTCTCCAGAGGGAGATGTTTCTTTCAAATCTATCTTATACATGTTCCCTTTCCTGGGGGCTCTAAGAAGAATATGCTCATGAGGAATGCCACCCCGGGCTTGAGAACAATGCACTCATGCTTAGTAAAGAGCATGCTATGACTCTGATCACAAAATTAGGATACACTCAGAAGATTATACCCAAGCTCTTTGACAAAGTTTACCTTTTCAATGTTGAGCATACCATTTGTGACCTTGCCCTTTCCTGAAATGTAACCACTTTCATCTCCTCCAAAGGCAACTGGCCCACCATTAATCCTTTCAAAGTTGTAGAGTAGGGACCTATTGCCTATCATGTGCCTGGAACAACCACTGTCAATGATCCAGACATTTTTGTTTGTCTTCAGCCGTCCCTTCACAAAGAAAATGATTAGTTACATTTTGGAAACCCAATCCTTACTTGTCTTGGGCTCATTAAGAGAAACAAAAGGTAATGCAATAGTAATAGATCCTATGGTTGTGCTAGGAGGATCTTGAGCTGTTGTTGATGGAGAATTTTCAGTCACTTGGTCTTTCTTAGACTTCCACACCACCTCTGGAGTCTTGGACTTGACCTTCAATACTTCGGAAGCTTTTGATACTTCGGAAGTTTTGATGACTGAGCCTTCAGAAGAACCTACAAACACTGCAGCAGACTTCAATGCTTTGGAAGTATTCCTTCCTTCCGAGACCAACTTTCCTTCCGAAAGCAATTTTCCACTTGCCTTCTTTTTAGATTTGGAGCTTCCGAAGGAAACATATTTTCCTTCCGAAGCTTGAATCTTCTAGGAACTCTTAGAAGTCTTTGTCTTGGTCATGTGAAAAGTACCTTTAGGATTGTATGGACAATCCTTAGCAAGATGAATAGTATTTCAGACATGACACACTCAATTTTCTTCTTCCCAAGAGCCTTCTACTGGGAACAAGACTGACTTTGGTCATATCCCCTCTCCACCTTCATCTTTGCAGATGTTGAGATAGTCCTTTTGGGATGGGAACTATTCTTGGAGTTTGATGGTCTAGGTTGTGCAGTAGTGGTACATAGCAGATCAGTCTTCTTCTTGGTACTGAGATGATTTGAACAAGAACCAGAACTCTTAGCTGAAGAGTTTAGGTTGATGTCTTCAGTCTTTGCTACTTCAAATCCTACAGAGATAAACACTTGTTTCTACTTGGAGTCAAAAGTAGCCTTGATCTCTTGAGCCTTCCTTGCTTTCCTCTTGCTCTTCCTGATCAAGTTCTTTCTCATTGACTTGGTCATCACAGTCTTCTTCTCCTCAGAAGGATAGTGGTCATTCTTAGAATCCTCCTCCTCATTCTTCTTAGAGGAATTCTTCACTATTACTTCTTCATCCCCTCCACTCAAAGGATCTATGAGAGGAAGCTCATCTTCACAAGTTCCACACCTAGGTGATCTTACAGACAAGATTATGTGTGGAGGAGCTATCTCATTTGATCCTAGTCCCTGCTTGTTCTGATAGCACACTTTGTCATGCAAGGATGAGGATATCATGTTATTGAAGGTATCTTCTTCATGAACACATTTGTCTACCCTGGCCTTGCTGATCACAAGCTCAGCCTGGCACTCAGTCAGCTTGGTTATGAGATCCTTGATCTAAGTCCTAAAATCTATATGTTCATGTTTTAGAACTGAATTGGTTTTCTCTATGTCCTCAATCTTTAGTTTATAAGCATTTTCAGACTTTCTAAAATCATCTTTTAAAATGTTTAAGGACTCAAGATCAGATCTCATTTCCAAGTTATAGGACCTGTATCTATTAACTTTAGCAATGCATTCAGGGGTACAGAGATGTTCTAATACCTTGGCTTCATCATGATTTTCCATTAGTGCTTGGTTTGGAGAAGCATCTTCCACCTGAAAGCTCCAGTCAAAGCCTCCTTCTTAACAGCAACAATAACCTGCTGCTTTGGCTTCTCATTCTGGGGGGCTTTGTCAGTTTAGTTGGGTCTGAACTGTGTTTGGCCACCGTTTGTTCTAGGTGCCTTACACTCCCAAGAAAAGTGGCCCATCAAGTTACAGTTGTAACACTTGACTTTGTCTTTGTCCAGACCAAACTTTCCACTGGTTGCATTGCTTGGAAACTTCCTTCCAGTCCGCTTGTAGAACTTCTTGGCTCTGTGTGTGCGAAGAGCCATCTGTTGGACTATCTCCATGTACTCCAGATCATCTGGATGTATACAGTCGAGGTCTTCAAGGGCGAACAAGAAGTTGCCACAACTTTCATCAGAAGACACAAATGCTTGAGAAGAACTTGTCTCTTGGAATGGGCTTCCTTGGGCGTAGTTCTCTCTAGGTGTCTTTGGGAAGGTGATGAAAGGACCCTTAGCTGAGTTGTCAGGGTAGCATATGAGATGATGTTGGTGTTCTATGCTATCCTTTCAACCACATGCAAGGCTGAACCATTTGATTGTTGGAGTTGCAAGATGAACCTTGCATGTTCATCTCCATCTGGTAGCCACTAAGAATCCCATATAACTTTGTCAGAGTAAGAGTTTTTAGATTCTCAGTCCTCTTGATCACCACACAATAGTGTGTCCACTGCCTAGGAAGTGAGGACATGAACTTCCTTACAATGTCCCTGTTCTCAAGAGGAACTCCTCCATCCACAAGGGTATCCACAATCTCAACATACCTGAAGTATTGCCGAGTCATGGTTTCACCTATTTTAAAGGTGAAGTTTTCAAACTGCTGCTTTAGGAGATCTTTCTTATTCTCCTTGACTTCAGAAGAACCCTCATACATCAGTTTCAGTGCATCCCACAATTGCTTAGCTGTTTTGCACTTCTTGAAACCTCTGTACAAGAGTTTGGAAGGGCGGTTTGAAGGGCTGTCATGGCTTTTCTATCAATCTCTACTCTCTTCCTATCTTCATCAAGTAGTTTGCCACATCCTTGGGGATCATACAAGCGCCAGTAGCAGAGGAGGTCCTAGGTAAATAAGGTCCATTCTCAACAGACTCCCACATTCTTGAGTCTAAAGACCTGATGAAACCTTCCATTATCAGGCATCAGGTATCAAAGTCATCAAGAGTGATCAGTGGGGACTTGTTCATGGTTAGAGTTTCCATATTAGTCTTGGAAATGGCTGCCATTTGAAAAGATTAGTATTTGTGTGCGTGAGGGATCTTAAGATGGTGAGATCTTATATCAAGAGCCTGGAAAGCTCTAATACCAAATGCAGGACCGGTGAAGGAGGGGACACTTACAACACAACAACATAACAACACAAAGAGGAGATTAACTAAACTCAAACAAACAGTAAACTGGATTAACCATAATAAAGACACTAAGAACACAAGTAATGTAAGAGGCAGAACACAAGTATATGGTTTTCAAGAATGCAGTATATTGTTTTCTCTATGTTCTATTACAAGTGTTACAAAGCATATCCATAAAGTTACAAGAACATGAGATACTTATACTACATCCTACAACCGACCATACTATGAAAGCCAGCTGGATACAATTGACTAGACTCAAAACAAAATCAATTGTAGAGTCAAAAAGGCAGATTTCCTTTTTGACTTTGTGACTATGACATGCCATAGCTCACATCCTTATCTATTACAAAAAGGATAAAGTACATGAAGTAGAAAGTTACAGACACAAGACCTCAATGTAAAGTTATCAAAATCGTGGACCTTTTTCACCAACTCATGCAAGTTGGTGACTTTACAGAGATGCAGCGGAAATGTGTCTAGCTTTATGGAATAGTACATGAGATAAAGCATGTTACTAAAAGTCTTCGGAAGAAATCTGTCTTCAAGATTTGAGGCTTCGGAAGACTTTGTCTCTGAAGCTTTGGAAGACTTCATCTTTGGCTTCGGAAGATATTCGTCTTGGCTTTGGAAGATTTCACACTTTGAATATTTTTTTTGCATGTGTGAAACTTCCAAAGCATTCTTCTTTAGTACTTATGCAGCATGCAAGCAGAAAGTCTTTGGTTGCTTCAGACTCTATGCATATTCTCTACAACCCCATAATGAGCTAATGCTTTTCAAGTTGATTATTGCAAAAATGAGTGCCACGATCACTAATTAGAGCCTTAGGGGCACCAGATTGAGAGAAAAGCTTTTCAAAAATTTCAACACTACCCTAGCATCATTTGTGGGCAACGCTTATGCCTCATCCCACTTGTAGACATAGTCAAAGGCAACTAGGATGTATTTTTGACCATGTGATGAAGGAAATGGTCCCATGAATTCGATGCCCCAAACATCTAATACCTCACACACTTGTATGCTATTTTGAGGCATCTAATCATGTGCAGAGATGTTACTTGCGTGTTGGCAAGCATCACATGACCAATATGTGTGCATCTTTGAATACAGTAGGCCAATAAAAAGCACAGTCAAATAATTTCTTAGTGGTGTAATTTGCTCCATGATGGCCACTGGTTGGTCCTTTATGACAATGACGAAGTATGCTCATTGCTTCAATTCCATGAACACATCTTCTCACCACTTGATCTACACAAACTTGGAAAAGATACGAATCTTCCCAAAAGTAGTACTTAACATCATACATGAACTTTCTTTTATGGTGATAAGTCATGCCTTTCACGAGAACTCCGCCTGCAAAGTAGTTAGCAAAATCCAGTGAACCAAGGGAATTCTGCTTCAATCGCCTGAACCTATAAAAGAAACTCATGAGGGAAATTGTCAGTTATGTTAGATTCCCTAAGCTCTTCCATGGATGAGTTCTCAACGCGTGAGAGGTGATCTGCCGCTACGTTTTTCACTCCTTTTTTTGTCTCGAATCTCTATATCAAAATCTTGTAAGGGCAAGATCCACCTGATAATCGTGGTTTTGCATCTTGTTTGCCAAATAGATATTTAAGAGCTGCATAATGAGTGTAAAAAATGGTTTTAGATAAAACAAGATAGGAATAAAACATATCAAAAGCAAACACTACAGCAAGTAGCTCCTTTTCAGTGGTTGTATAATTTTCTTGTGCATCATTCAATGTTTTGCTTGCATAGTATACAGGATGAAAAAGTTTCTCCTTTCTTTGCCCTAAAACCTCACTGACTGCATAGTCGCTTGCATCGCACATAAACTCAAATGGAAGAGTCCAATCAAGAGCTACCATTATGGGGGCGTTTATCAGTTTTTCTTTTACAAAGTTGAATGCATTTAAGCATTCTTCATTAGAAACAAATGGCTTATCTTTTTCAAGAAGTTGTGTCATTGGTCTTACAATTTTTGAAAAATCTTTAATGAAACGTCTATAAAATCCCGCATGACCTAGAAAAATTCTTATTGATTTTATAGAAGTAGGTGGTGGTAATTTTGAAATTGTGTCAACTTTTGCCCTATCTACTTCTAAACCGGAATTGAAATTTTATGCCCCAACACAATGCCTTCCTTTACCATAAAGTGGCATTTCTCCTAATTCAATACCAAGTTGGACTCTTCACATCTAGTTAGCATCCTCTTCAAGTTGCTCAAACAATGGTCGAAAGAGCTTCCAAAAACTGAGAAATCATCCATGAACAGTTACATGGAGTCTTCTATCATGTCATGAAATATAGCCACCATGCACCATTGAAACATGGTGGGAGCATACACAATCCAAATGGCATTCATCGTTTAGCAAACGTGTCGTGAGGACATATGAATGTTGTCTTTTTTTGATCATCGGGTGCAGACGGGATTTGAAAGTAACCTAAAAACCATCAAGAAAGCAATAAAACATACTCCCAGATAACCATTCTATAATTTGATTATTAAAAGGAAGAGGGAAATGGTCCATTCTTGTTGTGTCGTTAAGCTTGTGATAATCAATGCAAACCCTCCAACCAGACGAGATTTATCTCGTTTAGATTTAGAAATCAAGATTAAGATGGATGGACGTGTGTGAATCAAAGAACAAAGAGATGGATAATAATAATGTTATGATTTCATTTTTGTTGACAAACAAGTTACAATGAGAATCATAGATGGCTGGTGAATCAAACCCACCCAAAGGAGAGGATTTCTCCTTGGATGGTGATTTACACCATGAGAAACACACACAAAAGAACCACACTTGCAAAAATGCAATAGTGGGTTTATTTATATTATTATTACAAACATGACCTAATTTTGACTTTGCTAATTATCTTAATCTTGACTTTGTCATGTTGTATTGTCTTGTATTGTTGTTTTTGTTGTAATCAACTTGGTCTCTAAACTTGTACAATGAGATCTTCAATTGGCTGTAATTATTATTTGGTAAGCTTCAGTTTATTCCATTGTTGACTCCCAACAATACTCCCCCTAAACTGATGCTTGCCAAACCTTGAATTTGAAGATCTTCTCTGTCACATGTCTTCTTGATCAAGTAATATTCTGACACAATTCATTGATATTCTCCCCCTCAGATTAAGCTCCTCCTAATATATTTCTGACAATGGTTAGAATCTGTTGAGAATACTTCTAAGTATTGGATATGGGTTGTATCATTTTTGGATTACAGTTCATATCACAACTCAAGGATTAGAATGTATTAGGCATATGGTGAGGCTTTAACTTTAATAAATTGTATTAGGAACATAAATGAATGTTGAACACACTTCCACTCTTTTGAAATGACTTGATAGATGACATTATTAAGATAATGAGTACTCCTTAATTAAAGTCTGACTAACTATCCGCTCAGTAGTCAAACACAGGTGCAAAACATCATAAAAAAAGTGAGCTCAAGTACTTCAAAAAGGGCATTTGATAGTTGTACAAGTCCCTGGATGAATATGTGAAAAAAGTGACCAAAGTTGATTTCTATACTCTTTTTTTTTGCTTTCATGATCAAAATGGATGTGCTTGTTGGTTGCAATCATCGACATTCTTGTTTTTCTTTTCATTTTAAAGTCCTGTTCATCAGCTATTCATAAGCATTTCTTGCAACACATCCGCATTGCTTTGCTAACTCATCCGCATTTGTTTGCAAAACATCCGCATTTGTTTGCAAGGCATCTGCATTTGATTCTAATGCATCCGCATTTGATTTCAATGCATCCGCTTAAAGTACCCACATTTGTTTACAAGTCAACCGCATTTGGTGACAAGGCATCCACATTGTTTCTAAGTCATCCACATTTGGTGACAAGTCATCCGCATTGATGTATAACACATCCGCATTTGATCAAGCTTCATCCACATTTGTTTTTGTTCATCTTCATTTGTTTTCAGACTTGAAGAAAAACGATTTCACACTGCAGTGCAGGTCAGGAAATCAGCAGTAGCTTCCATTTCTTCATCTTTTCTTTATTTTTAATGAAATTGTGTTCAATTGCATCGAATTTTGAAGGAATAATCCAATGAATGGTTATATTTCTTCAAATCGTACCATATTAGAATAGATCTGATGATTTTTCTTCTTGATTTTGAGATGAACAAATGTGTTTTCTTCTTTTTTTGATGTTAATCCTGTTCAATTGCATTGAATTTTGAATAAATAATCATGAACATGTTCATGATTCTTCAAATCATACCATAGTTGAATAGATTTGTTGGTTTTTTTCTTATTTAGGGTATGAACAAATAGGTTTTTGATGAATAGTGATTTTGTTCTTCATTTTTCTTCTTTTCTTCATTGTTCTTGGCATCATTAAAGATGAAATCAGATCTGAAAACTAGATAAATCCAGCAATCAACAGCTCTGATACCATTTTGCTAATCAATATTTTAGATCATTAAGCTTGGATCTTAGGATTCATCTTGTTCAGATCTAGAAATCAAGATTAAGATGGGTGGATTTGTGTGAATCAAAGAACAAAGAGATGGATAATAATAATGTTATGATTTCATTGATGTTGACAAACAAGTAACAATGAGAATCATAGATGACTGGTGAAATCAAACCCACCCAAAGGAGGGGATTTCTCCTTGGATGATGATCTACACCATGAGAAACACACACAAAAGAACCACACTTTCAAAAATGCACTAGTGGGTCTATTTATATTATTACTATTACAACATGATCTAATTTTGACTTTTCTAATTGTCTTGATCTTGACTTTGTCATGTAGTATTGTCTTGTATTGTTGTTTTTGTTGTAATCAACTTGGTCTCTAAACTTATATAATGAGATCTTTAGTTGGATGTAATTATGATTTGGTAAGCTTCAGTTTATTCCATTGTTGAACCCCAACACCTCCTATCTTTGGTACCACTTGTACTGGACTAATCCATGCTGAATCTGAGATTGGGTAAATCAAATCTGCATCAAGTAGTTTGATTACTTCCTTTTTAACTACTTGCATATTTGGGTTGAGGCGATGTTGATGTTGAACAACTGGCTTGTATTCATCTTCCATTAAAATATTATTAGTACAAAAGAATGGATTAATCCCTTTTATATCCATAATCTTCCAGACCATAGCTTTCTTGTGCATCTTTAGGACGTCCAAAAGTTTGATTTTTTCATCACCTATCAAATCAGAAGCAATAATAACTGGTAATTTGGAATCATTATCAAGATAAACATATTCAAGATGAGTGGGTAACTCCTTGAGTTCTAGTGATGGTGGATCTTCAATTGATGACTTTGCTTTTGGTTGCTTATCCCGATCAACCACTTCAACAACTTCATGAACTTCTACATCGGAGGATGGTTCATCTGCTAATGTACGAGTTAGCTCGTCACCAATCCGGTTAGCTTGATCGGCATCAAGCTCTTTATCATCAAAGAACTGTATTTCCAAAACATCATGTTCAAACATCTCCGCACACAATCATCCACATGGCAATCAATAGTATCAACGAAATAAAGTGTATCATCATGGATTTGAGATTGTTGCATAGAATCCTTTATCTTAAAAACCACTTCTTCATCCACACGAAGGGTCAATTTACCTTCAAACACATCTACTAAGGCTCTAGATGTAGCTAAAAGGGGCGACGAAGGATAAGAGGTACGTTCTTGTCTTCATCCATATCAAGGATTACAAAATCAACAGGAAACACAAACTTACCGATTCTCACCAACATATTTCAACTATACCTCTTAGGTATTTCACTGAGTGATCGGCAAGTTGAATGCTCATACGTGTTGGTTGTGGTTCTCCTAGGTCTAGCCTTTCAAACATAGAATATGGCATCAAGTTGATGCTAGCACCTACGTCAGCTAGAGCATATTCACAGTCAAACTACCATCAAGCAAGGAAGTGTGAAACTTCCCATGTCTTTCATTTTTTGAGGTAGCTTATTTTGAAGCACCTTTGAACATTCTTCATTTGGAACGACATGTGAAAGTTCCTCAAGATTCTGTTTGTTTGTTAGAAGGTCTTTGTGAAATTTGGCATACTTGGGCATCTATGACATGGCTTCAACAAACGGTAAATTTATATGTAATTGTTTAAATAGGTAAAAAAATTTACAATATTGTTGGTCCCTATTTTCTTTCTTCAAAAGCCTCGGATATGGAATTGTGGGCATATACACTTTCGATGGTTCTTTGACTTGTGCTGTACATTTTGGGTTTCACCTAGTGTTTGGCACCTCGTCTTGAACCTCAACTTCCACCTCTTCAACCACCGACTTAGATGTGGAAGATGTCTTAATCTTTTTAGTGGTTTTACCGCTCCTTAAAGTAATTGCTTTACAATCTCTCCTCGTATTTGATTCGGTGTTACTTGGAAGTTTACCTTTTTCCCTCTCAGCTAGCATACTAGCTGTAGATACATGTGTACCTAGTTTAGGAGCTCAAATGTAAAATGTCTTTCACGTCTTACCTATTTATAACAGAATGGGTATGAATAAAATGTAATGTGTTGGTGATGCTTCTAATGTTTAATATTTCATTGTTTATTATGTGATAACACATATTGAACTAACTATATAGGTTTGTGGTTGTTTACATAGTTCTTAGTCAATAATGATTGAGAAACATGTTTAAACTTAATTATGTGAAGTTCTCATGTGAATGGACCATGCTAAGGGACCATACGCATGAATAGTTCATGCTAATGAACCAGTCGCACGACTAAACTAGGAGACTAGATCAGTCGCACGATTTTCACATGAGATTGACTAAGTCGAACGACTGAATCTTCAGTCATGCGGATGAATCAACCGCATGCTTCAGTTGCACGACTGAACCATGAAACTGGTTCAGTCGCACGAATGGAAAACCCTAACCTAAAAATACCAGTTAATTCGTGGAAAAACAAAACAATTGGAATACCTACACGCACAATCGTACCCTAGCCGCCCAGAGACCCAACAAAACCTGTTCCAAGTTCATAGATTGCAGTAAATCATCTTACAATCATTCTTAACATTTTGATTCATTCTTAGATTGATTATACTTACGTTCTCCCTAATTGGATCGCCAATCAAATAGGATTACGCACTATCTAGTTTGGTATACACGTAAATCAGTTAGTACGTACCTAAACGGTCCTAACACTAGCTATTTGACCCATTGATTCTCAATACCCCGAATCACCGAACCTTGACTTCTTAATTCATCCGAAAGTTATTGTTGTTGAATTTCAGCTTGATCATGACAAGCTTAAGATTTTTGATGATGGGATTCTACAGTAGACAAGAATTGTGCCATCATTTCTTCCAAGTTTGATCTTTTCTCGCGTTGTGAACCACTATTTGAACCTTGATTTTGATATTAATTTTGTTTTTGGGCCCGAGGATAATCTTGATGTTGTGGTTGGAATGGTTGTTGATTTTTTTCACTCAAAGAAGTCTTCTGGTTCTTCTGTTATCTTGAACATTGGCTTCTTTTTGTACATCTCTTGTTCTTTCAAAGCATTTACAATAGCAGAATTGAATTTGCTTGCAAGAATGCCTTGTTATGGTTTAGCTTCATTTGTCTTTATCTCCATCTTGTGAATTCTTTCCAACGTGTCTTTTGATAAGCAAGTGATGTCAATGTTTGCATTTAACTCAATAGGATTTGGACTTTCCTTTGAGTATACTTCTAAGACACCTTTCCTTGAGATTCTCATAAATTCAATATCTTTGATATATTTCTTCATAATGTTTACATAAGCAAGAGCTTTTCTCAATGATATTCTTTCCATAGCTGCACTTATTACATTGATTATGGAAATGAAATATTTCTTGTCTTTCTCTGCAGCATCCGGAGATACTTTCTCAACTTTTGTACAGACAAAAATGAAATATAACTTGGATGTAACGGTTTGAGTTCGAAAGCACCAAAAGAGTAATCATGTCTTCATCCCACTGTTCAAGATTTCGAACCAATTTAAGTTCAAACGTCTCAGTGTTATATTGAGAATTGGTTTTGATTTTTGGTTACCATCAATCACTTTCAAACCAGGAGTTGTTACCTTTTCAAAGTACTTATCATAAAATTCAATCATAAAGTGTTCATCTTCAGATTGTACTCCTTTGAGCCTTTTGTTTTTCTTTAGAGTAGCAAAGTACTCTTTATCTTCTTGATCGCATCTAGTTTGAAGAAAATTACTTGATCGATCCATACCTTTCCTCAATAATTCTACCATCATTTTACCACGTTTGGAATCTGTTGGATTGATCAGAGGTAATCTATTCAACTCCTTCAAATCTTGCACAGGAAGCTTAATTATGCTAGAGTAAAAGTGATATACATCACAGATTGCATTTACTCTTTTTATCAAGAAAGCATCACAGATCTCATCGTACTTCCATGCAATTATTTTTACTTGATTTGTAAAATCCGGAGCAATCATAGCATTCAACAATTCAGCAACTGATTGTCCTTTCTGCAATACTTTTCTTACTAAATCACTTGTGGATCTAGCATTATCAAAAATCTGAATTTGCTCAGATGATGCTTTGTAAGCTTGCTTTTCTGTAATTGAAAACATTTTAATCAATTCTTTTCTACTGTCATAAGAATCTGACTTTCTTGCTATTTGTTTGATTTCATGAGGTTTTAGTACTCTTGTTCTTTTTGTGATCTCCAATATCGAGGATTGTCTGTATCAAGAATAATCATCTTCTTCGTTTGTTTTTCTGTCTCTTGGAAGCTTTTGACAAGATTCTTAATGATACAGATTGTAGTCTTTTCAATTTTCTCCACGGATAGTTTCTAGCTTGCAACCATGATCTTAAAGCTGGAATACTCATACTATCCGGATCAGGATGGTGAAACTCTGAGCTTGGTAATTCTTCTACATTAATACTTTCTTTTTCTCTGATCCATTCATCATGCTTTATCACAATTTCATTTGGATCAATTGGTGTGACTGACTCTACTGCAATACACTTCTCATATTCATCATTAATCTGAGAAACTGTCAGTCCATCCAAAAATACTCTGTTATACTTCATCCTCACAAGATAGTTATATATTTCTTCAAAATCTTGTGGTACTTCTTCTTGATCTTGAAATTGTTCTTGTGAAGAGAAATTAGCTACAATTTGTGCTTCATCAATATCTTCATCATTCAATACTTCATCATATCCATCATCATTATACATTTCTTCAATATCTACTGAAGCCTCAATTTGTTCATGAGTGGTTGCTCTTCAACATTTTCTTCAATTCTTTGAGCTTTTGAAACTGACTCAGATAAACTTGCATCTTCAATCTCTTCAATTTTTCTTTTTCCTTTATTCATTTCAGGATTTTCTTCAATGATGTTCCTTTTAGAACTGATCATTTGTTCAGGTGATATAGGCTTTTGAACTTCTTTTGTCTTTAGCAATTCTTCTTTCAATTTTTCATTTTCCTTTGACAATTTCTTGAATTTTTCTTCATGAATATCATAATCTTTGATCATGACTTCAAAGTTTTTCATCACATCTTCTTTATCTTTAGCATAAGTCATAATCTTTGTATCTTTCAACAAATTTTCTTCTTTTAACTTTGAAGTTTCATTCTCTAACTTTTGAATTTCCTTCTCAAGAGATATGTTCATCTCTTTCAGCCTTTCATTTTCAGCCTTTAAATCTTCAATTTCTTTCTCTTTATTCATAATCTCTTCTTTCACATTTTCTAACTCATCTACATCCACCATCTCTTCTGTTTGTACAGACATATTTTGTGTAGTACTCAGAGGAATTTCTTCTACTTCTTCATTTTCCTCAGATTGAAACACAGGTTCATATAACACATCATTCATGAAATCAAAATCAAAGGTTTGATTTTGTGAACCTTCTTCATGAGCAACATTAACAAGTTCATCTTCTTGAACATCATGAACATAATCATCATGTATATCAACATCAGAAGCTTCTTCAACTATGTTCTGTGTTTCATTTACATTCTCATCTTCATTCCTTTCTTCAATGGATTCTTGATGAGCTTCAGCTGCACCATCATTATCATCATCGTCATTATTATCATTATCTTCATCTTCTGATGAGCTTTCAGAATCTTCATTTTCATTTTCTTCATTATCATCATCAATCATATCATCAACAACATCCTCAATGAGATCATTAGGATCTATTGGTTCATATTCAGATAAATGAAAATGTTGTTATTTATGTCAACTTCATCATTAGATACATTCCTTATATAATTAAACACATGAATGTTTTGAGCACCAATGATCATTGTTAGTCTTTTATACATAGATTCTGACATGTGCTCCAATTGTAATTTATCACCTTCAACTACTTCAACATAGAAGTCTGGATTTCTTCATTTATGAGTATTTGGAGAAATCTAGGATACATTAATGCAGGATCGTTGAAGGGTGTGAGTTACAACACAACAACACAAAGAGGAGATTAACCAAACTTTTAATCAAAGAGTAAATTGGATTAACCAACATAAGACACTAAGAACACAAGTAATGTAACAGACAGAACACAAAGAACGCAAGTGTATGGTTTTCAAGAATGAAGTATATTGCTTTCTATATGTTCTATTACAAGTGTTACAAAGCATAAATAAAAGATACAAGAACATGAGATACTTATACTACATCCTACAGCTGGCTATACTTTGAAAGCCAGCTGGATACAGTTGACTAGACACAAACAAAATCAATTGTAGAGTTAAAAGGCAGATTGCCTTTTGACTTGTGACTATGACATGCCATAGCTCACATCCTTATCTATTACAAAAAGGATAAAGTACATAAAGTAGAAATTTTACAGACACAAGACCTCAATGTACAGTTACTAAAAGCATGGACCTTTTTACGAACTCATGTAAGTTGGTAACTTGCAGAGGTGCAGCGGAAAGGTGTCCAGCTTTATAGAAAAGTACATCAGAAAAAGCATATCTTAAAAGTCTTTGGAAGAAATCTGTCTCCATAACTTGAAGCTTCGGAAGACTTTGTCTCTGAGGCTTCGGAAGACTTTGTCTCTGAGGCTTCGGAAGACTTCATCTTTGGCTTCAGAAGATATTGGTCTTGGCATTCTACTTCAGAACTTGTGGAGCAGAATAAGCCTTCAATGTTTGGGTTGCATCAGCCTCTTCATTAGTCTCTACAAACTCCCCCTAGGCTGATGCTACCAAAACACTAAGAACACTTCAGATATCAACAGTCCTTATTAGAATGATAGCCATTCCTTTCTTCAAGGGATGATCAGGATTCTTCAAACTGTCGAAGTATCTTCTCATGTCAAAGAGATCATGCAGAGGCAATTGAATCATGTCTTGCCATGTATAAGTGTCTTCAAAGCCTTGATCTCTAATGACATGCCACCTTTCTGGATTTGTGGTGTATGTCCAAGACAAGATGGGTCTTCCTGATGCAAGAAGAGCTACTAATTTGGAGTTGGTTGAGCATCCTCTGGCTGCACATCCTCAGGATGTTCTGACTCTTCCTGAGGTTTAGAAGAGGATGCAATCTTCCTTTTCTTTGGCTTTGGTTTAGAAGCCATCATCTTCTTTCTTTTTCGAAATTTTAACTGAGAAGACTGGCTTGCAGCACCAGATTGGTCGTTGTTGTCTGTCTCAGTTGGGACTTCCTCTCTCTCAGGCTCAGAAGGAGAAGGAGGTTGACCCTGCTATGGATCAGAAGATGAAGCGTGCTGAGTCTCAGCAGGAGGTCTAGGTTGTGTTGTCTCTGGTTGTTCAACCTTAACCTCCACTTCAGGTGGAGCTTGACTTGGAGTGGAGTGTAAATCAGTGAGCTCTCCCCTTTTAATCTTCTGTTTGATCACCCTGATATGCTCATCCATAGTGGATAGAGACATGGGACCAAGTCTCCTTCCGGAGAATCCATACAGCTTCAAGAAGCTCATCATCCTTTGCCTATCAGCAGACTTCTTTATACTCTTTTGGATGATGGCTCTTGATTTTGCAGCTTCTTCCCTAAGCTTCTTCTTTGTTGTCTTTCTGTCCTTGACTATCTCAAGCTCAAGTTGTTTTAAATACTCAAACTCAACATAGACATAGGGTAGGGGAAGAAGTGCATCTGCCTGGTAGAAGCATGTGGCACTCAGGTAGTTGATCATGTTGATTCTATCTTCTTCTCTGTCTACCTGAGGTTTTTGTTGAACCACATCCTCTTGCACAGGACTTTCTTGAACTGGGGAGAAGGCAGGCATATCTTTGTACAGTCTCTTTCTTCTTCTCTCTTCTTTGACTTGTACTAGGAGTTCTGCATCTTCTGCCTCCTTCTTCTCTCTTGACCTTTCCAGGTCAACCAGTTCATTTAACTCATCCAAGGGGAGAGAGATGACACTATCTATGTCATAGTTCCTAGTCTGCAGAATGTTAATCTTGACTGCCCTTAACTCATCATTCTGAGTATTTGGTCTGGGGGCAGCCCTGATTGCAGACTCCATGAGTCTTGAAGACCCAGAAGAGGAACTTTCTCCCCTCAGCTTCCTTTTCCTCTCTCTCTCCTCCTCCTCAATCTCCTCAGATGTCATCTTTCTTTTCCCTTTATCACTCACAGACTTTTGTGACTCAGGATGGAGAGAGCTTTGGCTTTCATTGCTTGTTGCAGCATCTGAGCTCAGGCCAGAGAGAGGTTAAGAAGCACCTTCACCAGCAGGTGTCTCAGAAGGAATATGGATCTCTGCAGCAGTTGGAGATGATGAGACATGGCTCTTAGGTTCTGTCACTGGGCCTTCAGTCAAGGTTTCCCCTATGAAGCTAATCTTAGGGTCTGCCTCAACATCCAGTTGACCGATGACATTGCCTGATTGCCTTAGTCTCCTTCTTAGGCTAAACTCTACAATGATCCTGTCTTGGATTCTTTTAGCCAGTCTGTCAGCTTGTCTTGATTGGTTTGGGTTGACAAGTGGCATGTTGACTAGATCCAGACCTTCATAGTAGTTCAAGGTCTGAAAGTTGAAGACTTCTTGCTGTCCTTAAACTCTTATGATGATGAGGGCCTTCCAGTTGTTGTCATACCTCCATCCAATGATGTGATTGAAGGATGATGGAGGTGACATAGCCCTTGGTATCCCATCCTCAAACAGACTCTATATGAAGGAGTTTGTGTAGTCCACATCAATGTGAACTAGAAGAGGTTGCTGAGAATGCATAGTTGCAAGTGAGGATGGTGAGTCCTCAATGTCCATTCTCTCAGAGGAACTCCCAGGTTCTGTGGCTGTAACGACTTTCTCCCCCTTTTTGGTAGCATCACCCACTTGCATAGGTGAGCTGGAGGATAGATCAATCACATCCACAGGTTCTTGTGTTCCTGGTTGAGCTCGCCTTAAGGGTCTCCCAGCTAGTTTTTCCTTAAGATATAAAATCTCAAGTTGCTGATCATTGATCCTATTGTGTAAGGTAGTCACCTGAGATTCGAGATGACTAACCTTTGAGACTAAATAGGTGCATGTTTTGGATAGTTGTTGCATTTTTAGTCTCAGATCCCCCTCATCTTCATCAGAAGAATCACTGGGGGTGGAGAAGATTAGACCAAAGTCCTTCCTCTCATGACCAGTTCTGAGTTCTTGGCCACTGGATTTCCTCTGCTTACTGGCAGTCTTAGTTGAGATGTCAGTAGGCTGAGTTGCCATGGTTGAGGTCTTAATGATGTAATCACTTGCAGAAGTGAGAGCCTCTTCCATATGGACATCCTGAACAGGTTCAGGAGTGTCCACCTCAGTTGTTGGTGACTGATGTGGGATAGATATAGGAGACTCAGGAGTATTCATCTCTCTTTGAGTAGGGGAAAAGAAGAGAGACTCATTATACTCACTGAAACCTAGATCTTCATCAGTATAGAAGTCAAGGTTTGGAATTGGTTGGTTGAGGTCTATAGGCTAGGGATGGTAACTGTCCCCTGAAAGTTGATCACTTGAGTGTTGAGACTCAGAGTGATGGCTTAAGGCAGTAGGGCTAATGAGCTCATCAGGCTGAGCATGAGGAACCTCAGCACTGATTCTTGAAAATATGGGAGTGGTCTGCTCCTCAGGAGAAGTGGGAGCTCCAGTATCCACTTCTTCCTGTATGGGTGAGTATATGGGAGCCTCCACAGACTGAATAGTCTGAGCAGGGGTTCGTTTGGATTTTCTTTGGTAGGTGATGGATATTTGAGGCTGTGTAGGTGGTTGGAAAGCAGCAGGTGTGGGTTCAACACTAGCTTGTACTGCTAGGTTGTCACCTTGAGCAATGAGCTCTAACATTTTTTGGGACTAGGGCTGTTTCTACCCCAGAGAATCTAATAGTGGACTTTCGCATTATTTTAAAGATGCTGGGCTTCATCTATCCCAATTTAAGAGTTTTACCTATTTCCCTTAACTGTGAGCCCAGTTCACAGTTAAGAATGTACTGGACATATCTAGGAAACATGTAGTACTATAAGGAGTCTAAATTAGCAAGCAAATTTGTATAAACAAATTGAGAGTACCTGAATTTGACCCCTTGAACCATTCCATGGACTATGAAGGAGGGATCTTCAGGAATCTGATCCCATCACCATGCTTGTTTGATAAGCTGTGAATGACCACATGGAGCAGGAATCTCCATTTGGATGAGACCTTCCCTTTCCTGAAGGTCTTTACAGAGAAATCTCCCTCGTACCCCATCTGCTCAAAGGAATGATTTACAGCTTCCTTTGGAAAGACCACCTCACCTTCTTCATCTTCTAGCTGAAGATGCCGGTTGATGATGGCCGGAGTGATGAAGATTGTTCTCCCCTACACTGTGGCAGATAGTGCCTTCTCCCCATCCATAATGACCTCTTGGCAGGTCTTCCAGAATTCAAGCAACTGATCCTCATAGAGTGGAGGATCAATGGTTAGGGAGGTGAAGTAGTGGGACAGAGATAAGAAACGGAAAACCTCTGAGAAATGAGGATCTTTCTCAGAGCATAACAGAGCAATTGATTGTGTTGTCTGTGTAGCTGTATGGTGAAGTTGGGATCATTTTTGTGAGCAAGGTTAGCCATGTGAGGTAACTCAGATGAAGAAGAAGAAAGAAAGAAAGAAATTTCAGAGAGAAAATTTTGGTTTTAGGTTTGGAGGAAGAGTAGATGATAGAAGAGGGGAAACTGTTGGGTTTATATGAGAGAGAGGGATTTCAGATAAAGTTTAATGAAAGAGGATAAACTTTGAAATCCGGACGTCGGTCCCACCTCTGAAAAAGTAGTTTACTTTTTGCTCAAAAAGTAGTTTTCTTGGAAATCAAAAAGCATCCGAAGGTAGATTATCTTCGGAAGTTTTAATGAAAAAGCTTCCGAAGCTAAAATGACTTCGGAAGAATTTCCTGAGAGTATTTGATGATTTTGCTTCGGAAGAAAAAATTAAGACTTGAGTGCTTTGTATAGAGATCAACAAAGCTTTCGAGAGTTAATTATTGCTTCGGAAGGAAAAGGTCCTTGAAAATAAGTAAGTGTCTAAGAAAACTATTTAAGCTTCGGAAGATAAAGTTGGAATTTCTTCCGAAGGTAAATTTCTTTGACAGTTAATATTTTGAAGGTGTGATTTTCTTCCGAAGTTAAAATGCATAACTTCCGAAGTAAAAAATCATCAACTAATCTAAGGAAAGTCTTCCAATCCAAGGAAAACGTGAGGTTATGAAGATGATAGACTAGACAACTTAGAACACACATTTTTTAAGAAATAATAAGAATTAGTTTTAAGAAAAATTTACTCAAGGTTGATCATCCCAATAGCTGATATTAGATATTTAATCTTTGTTCATCAAAGGCCTTTGTAAACAAATCAGCATATTGTTCATCTGTGTGAACCTTGACTAGTTTAATTAATCCCTTTTCATAATTATCTCTTATTAGATGATACCTGATATTGATGTGCTTTGTCCTTGAGTGCTGCACAGATTCTCTGTAATTGAGATAGCACTGTTGTTGTCTATGTGGATTGGAATCTCCTTGAAATTTAACCCATAGTCTAGCATCTGATTCTGAATCCAAAGTACTTGAGCACAGCAGCTAGCGGCAGCAATGTATTCAGCTTCAGCAGTTGATGCAGAGACACAGGATTGTTTCTTGCATTGCCATGAGACAACCCTTCCACCAAGAAATTGACATCCCCCAGATGTAGACTTTGCGTTCATATTGCAACCACCATAATCACTATCTGTATAAGCATACATATTAAAGTCAGAATTCTTGGGATACCATAGACCAAGTGTTGATGCACCTTTGAGGTATCTTAGAATCCTTTTGACATTGATAAGGTGAGACATCTTAGGGTTGGCTTGATATCTTGCACAGATGCATGTAGAAAACATGATATCAGGCCTGCTAGAAGTAAGATACATAAGCAAAGCAATCATAGCCCTGTATAAGTGTTCATCTACACACTCCCCCTCAAGATCAGGACCAAGGGAGTGGTTTCTGGCTATGGGTGTCTTAGCAATCTTACAGTAAGTCATATTGAATCTTTTGAGTATGTCTTGAACATACTTTGACTGACTTATGAAGATGCCATCTTCAACTTGCTTCACTTGAATTCCCAAAAAGAAATTGAATTCCCCCATGGCACTCATTTCAAATCTGTCTTTTATCAGCTTCTCAAAGTCTTTGTAGAGCTTTGGATTAGTTGAACCAAAGATGATGTCATCCACATATACTTGAACTAGCAGTATGTCTTTTCCTTGTCCTTTGATGAAGAGAGTTCCATATATAGTACCTCTCCTGTATCCATGTTTATAGAGATACTTAGACAGTGTTTCATACCACTTCCTGGGTGCCTGATGTAACCCATAGAGAGCTTTATCAAGCTTGCAGACATAATCAGGATGATCAGGATCTACGAAACCAGGTGGCTATTTAACATAAACCTCTTCATCTTTCACTCCATATAAAAAGGCATATTTCACATCAAGTTGAAAGACCTTGAAGTTCTTGGATGCAGCAAATGCCAGGAATATCCTAACAGCTTCTAATCTAGCCACTGGAGCAAAGACATCAGTGTAGTCAATCCCTTCTTCTTATGTGTATCCTTGAACAACCAGTCTAGCTTTGTTTTTGATGATAATGCCTCTATCATCTTTCTTGTTCCTAAACACCCATTTGGTTCCTATTGTAGTCTTCCCAAAAGGAAAAGGACAAAGGTTCCAAACTTTCCGTCTTTTGAATTGAAGCAGCTCTTGTTGCATAGCTTCAACCCACTTCCATCCTTTAGAGCCTCCTCAACTTTCTTTGGCTCAATCTGAGATAGAAAACAAGAGTGAAGACAAACATTTGCTTCATGGGTTTGTCCTCTTGTCTTTACCCTGGAGACAACATCTCCAATGATGTTTGTTGTAGGATGAGACTTGTGGATCCTCAGCTGAGGAATCACAGCAAGTTGTTGAGAAAGATCTAAATTAGAAAAATTTAGATCTGGCATAGATGTTTCTCCCACCACATCAGCACACTTTTCAAGTGAAACTTGATCCAAGCAGTGTGTGACATCGTTGATGTTCTCATCTATGGTGTGGTTAGTGGCATCAAGAAACTCTTGATCACTGTCACCATCACCATTGTTGTCTTCCATAGTTGAGGTGTTCTTATCTGGTTGTAGAGCCTCTGAGCTGAAATTTGAAGGCATACCAGATGTATCAGCTAAATTTGTCATTGTTGTGCTGATAGAAACCTCATTTGTAGAAGTAGTTCCAACTGGAGCTGAAGATGTATGACTTGAATGTCTTCCTAGCTCAAATCTTGGGTCAGGATCACCTGTATTTAAATTCTCTACAGATTCTGAAACATTCTCACAAGATTTGTTAAAACAGTTGGTAACCAAATCAAGATCAAATAGCCAATCTAGACCAGAACCAGCAACACATGGTGTGTGTTCATTGAAGGTCATATTGGCCGACTCCTCAACTATTCTAGTTCTGAGATTGTACACTCTATAAGCCTTAGCTTGGGAAGAATATCTAATAAAGTGTCCATCATCTGATTTCTCAGCAAACTTGGCAATTTGATCTTTGGTATTCAAGATGGTGCAAGGACATCCAAATGACCTGAGAAAACCAATGAAAGGTTTTCTCTTGTGCCAAAGTTCATAAGGAGTCTTGCCATGAGTCTTAACTACTAAAACTTTGTTCTGCACATAGCAGGCAGTTTTGACTGCCTCTGCCAAAAGGTGATGGGCAGTTTTAGTGAGACATCATGGTTCTTGCAGCTTCAATCAGTGTCCTGTTTCTCCTCTCAGCAACACCATTTTTCTGAGGAGTCCTGGGGAACTAAATTGCCTTGCAATACCTTTTTCATCACAAAATGTATCAATGGTTGGTTCTTGAATTTTGTTCCTTGATCACATCTTATGATTTTGACCTTGTGATCAGACTGATTCTCAATCTTTAAGATGAAGTTCTTTAGAATCTCAGGAGTCTCATCCTTAGTTCTAAGGAAGAAGACCCAAGTGAATCTTGTAAAATCATCTGTGATCACTAGACAGTATAAGGTCCTTCCTAAACTCATTACACTGGTGGGCCAAAGAGATCCATATGTAACAAGTGTAGGGGTGTAGTGATGGAGTTCATTTCCTTAGGCTGATGAGATACCTTATGTTGCTCCCCTTTCAGGCATGCAACACAATGCTCATCGCTTGTAAACTCTTTCTTTGGCATTCCAGTTACCAAATCATGCTTTATCAATTTATTCATGTTCATAAAGTTTACTTGGCACATTCTTTTATGCCATATGAAAGACTCATCACTATTGGCTTTAGATAGAAAGCATGAAATTTCTCCGAGGGAGAGGTTTCTTGCAAATCCATCTTGTACATGTTTCCTTTCCTGGGGGCTCTAAGCAGGATATGCTCATGAGAAATGACCACACCAGGCTTAAGAACAATGCACTCATGCTCAGTAAAGAGCGTGTTATGACTCTGATTACAAAATTGAGATACACTCAGAAGATTGTATCCAAGCTCCTTAACAAAGTTTACCTTTTCAATGCTGAGCTTACCATTTGTGACCTTGCCCCTTCCAGAAATGTAACTACCTTCATCTCCTGCAAAAGAAACTGGTCCTCCATCAATCCTTTCAAAGTTCTGGAGTAGTGACCTATTGCCTGTCAAGTGCCTGGAACAACCACTATCTATGATCCAGACATTTTTGTCTGTCTTCCACTGTCCCTGCACAAAGAAAATTTTATTAGTTATATTTGGAAACCCAAGCCTTGCTTGTCTTGGGCTTATTTATAGAAGGTAATTCAATAGTGATAGATCCTATGGTTGTACTAAGAGGATCTTGAGCTCTTGTTGATGGAGAAATCTCAGTCACTTGGTCCTTCTTAGACATCCACACCACCTTTGGAGTCTTGGACTTGACCTTCAAAACTTCGGAAGTTTTTGGAACTTCGGAAGTTTTGATGACTGATACTTCAGAAGATTTTGCAGACACTGTAGCAGACTTCAGTGCTTCGGAAGAATTCCTTTCTTCCGAGACCAATTTTTCTTCCAAAGGTAATTTTCCACTTGCCTTCTTCTTAGATTTTGAGCTTCCGAAGGAAACAGGTTTTCCTTCCGAAGTTTGAATCTTCTTCAAACTCTTTGAAGTCTTTGTTTTGGTCATATGGATAGTACCTTTAGGATTGAAAGGACAATCCTTGGAAATGTGAGTAGTGCTGTCACACATAACACAATTCATCTTCTTCTTCACAAGAGCCTTTTCTTGAGAACAGGACTGTTTTTGGTCACATCCCTTCTCCACCTTCATCTTTATGGATGCTGAGACAGTCCTCTTAGGTTGAGGACTGTGCTTGGAGTTTGATGGTCTAGGCTGTGCAGCAGTGGTACACAGCAAATCAGTCTTCTTCTTGCTACTGAGATGAGTTGAACAAGAACCAGAACTCTTAGCAGAAGAGTTTTGGTTGATGCCTTCAGTCCCTACCACTTTAAACCCTGTAGAAATAAAAACTTGTTTCTACTTAGAGTCAAAAGCAGCCTTGATCTCTTGAGCCTTCCTTGCCTTTCTTTTGCTCTTTCT
This sequence comes from Flaveria trinervia, assembly GCA_025506515.1. NCBI lineage: Eukaryota > Viridiplantae > Streptophyta > Magnoliopsida > Asterales > Asteraceae > Flaveria > Flaveria trinervia. Next base: position 45,904,275 of record CM046456.1, read on the forward strand.
GATCAAGTTCTTTCTCATGGACTTGGTCATCACAGCCTTCACTTTCTCCTCAGAAGGATAGTGGCCCTTCTTGGAATCCTCCTCTTCACTCTTAGTAGAGGGATTCTTCACTATCTTTTCTTCATCCTCCTCACTCATAGGATCTATGAGAGGAAGCTCATCTTCACAAGTTCCACACCTAGGGGTCTTACAGACAAGATTGTGTGTGGAGGAGCTATCTCATTTGATCCCAGTCCCTATCTGTTTTGATAGCAGACTTTGTTGTGCAGGGATGAGGAGATCATGTTCTTGAAGGTCTCTTCTTCAAGAACACTCTTTTCTGCCCTGGCTTTGCTGATCACAAGCTCAGCCTGGCACTCAGTTAGCTTGGTTATGAGATCTTGAATTTGAGTTCTAAAATCTGTGTGTTCATGTTTTAGAACTGAAATGGTTTTCTCTAAGTCCTTTATTTTCAGCTTATAATCATTTTCAGACTTTCTAAAATCAGATTTTAAAATGTTTAAGGACTCAACATCAGATCTCAGTTCCAAGTTATAGGACCTGTACCTATTAACTTTAGCAATGCATTCAGGAGTACAGAGATGTTCCAATACCTTGGCTTCATCATGATCTGCCATCAGTGCTTGGTTTGGAGAAGCATCTTCCACCTGAAAGCTCCAGTCAAAGCCTCCTTCTTCAACAGCAATAGCAGCTTGCTACTTTGACTTCTCATTATGAAGAGTTTTGTCAGTGTAGTTTGGTCTAGATTATGTTTGGCCACCATTAGTTGTAGGTGCCTTACACTCTCTGGCAAAGTGGCCTATCAAGTTACAGTTGTAACACTTGACTTTGCCTTTGTCCAGTCCAAACTTTCCACTGGTTGCATTGCTTGGAACTTCCTTCCAGTCCTCTTGTAGAACTTCTTGGCTCTGTGAGTGAGAAGAGCCACCTGCTGGACTATTTCCATGTACTCCAGATAATCTGGACGAATTCAGTCTAGGTCTTCAAGAGTGAAAAGAGAGTTGCCACAGCTTTCATCAAAAGACACAAATGCTTGAGAAGAGCTTGTCTCTTGGAATGGGCTTCCTTAAGTGTAGTTCTCCCTTGGTGTCTCTGGGAAGGTGATGAAAGGACCCTTGGGTGAGTTGTCAGTGTAGCATATAAGATGATGTTTGGGCTCTATGCTATCCCTTTCAACCACATGTAGGGCTGAACCCATTTGATTGTTGGAGTTTCTAGATGAACCCTGCATGTTCATCTCCATCTGGTAGCCATTGAGAATCCCATAGAACTCTATCAGAGTGAGAGTTTTGAGACTTTCAGTTCTCTTGATCACCATATAGTGTGTGTCCATTGCCTAGGAAATGAGGACATGAACTTCCTTACAATGTCTTTATTCTCAAGAGAACTCCTCCATCCACTAGGGTATCCACAATCTCAATATACCTAAAGTATTGCTGAGTCATGGTCTCACCTGCTTTGAAGGTGAAGTTTTCAAACTGCTGCTTCAGGAGATCCTTCTTGTTCTCTTTGGCTTCAGAAGAACCCTCATACATCAGTTTCAGTGCATCCCACAGCTATTTAGCTGTTTTGCACTTCTTGAAGCCTCTGTACACAGAGTTTGGAAGGGCAGTTTGAAGAGCTGTCATGGCTTTCCTGTCTATCTCTACTCTCTTCCTATCTTCATCAGAGTAGTTAGCCACATCCTTGGGGATCATACCAGCACCAGTAGCAGAGGGTGTGCTGGGTATGAAAAGTCCATTCTCAATAGACTCCCACATTCTTGAATCGAGAGACCTGATGAAACCTTCCATTCTTAAACACCAGGTGTCAAACTCATCAAGAGTGATCAGTGGGAACTTGTTCATGGTTCAAGTTTCCATATCAGTTTTGGAAATGGCTGCCATTTGAACAGTTTGGTATTTGTGTGTGTGAGGGATCTTAAGATGGTGAGATCTTATATCAAGAGCCTGTATGCTCTGATACCAAATGCAGGATCATTGAAGGGTGTGAGTTACAACACAACAACACAAAGAGGAGATTAACCAAACTTTTAATCAAACAGTAAACTGGATTAACCAACATAAGACACTAAGAACACAAGTAATGCAAGAGACAGAACACAAAGAACGCAAGTGTATGGTTTTCAAGAATGCAGTATATTGCTTTCTCTATGTTCTATTACAAGTGTTACAAAGCATAATAAAAGATACAAGAACATGAGATACTTATACTACATCCTACAGCTGGCTATACTTTGAAAGCCAGGATACAATTGACTAGACACAAACAAAATCAATTGTAGAGTCAAAAGGCAGATTGCCTTTTGACTTGTGACTATGACATGCCATAGCTCACATCCTTATCTATTACAAAAAGGATAAAGTACATAAAGTAGAAAGTTTACACACACAAGACCTCAATGTACAGTTACCAAAAGCATGAACCTTTTACCAACACATGTAAGTTGGTGACTTGCAGAGGTGCAGCAGAAAGGTGTCTAGCTTTACAGAAAAGTACATCAGAAAAAGCATATCTTAAAAGTCTTCGGAAGAAATCTGTCTTCATAACTTGAAGCTTCGGAAGACTTTGTCTCTAAGGCTTCGGAAGACTTCATCTTTGGCTTCGGAAGATATTGGTCTTGGCTTCGGAAGATTTCACACTTAGAATATTTCTGTTGAGTGTGTGAAACTTCCGAAGCATTCTACTTCAGAACTTGTGCAGCAGAATAAGCCTTGGATGTTTGAGTTGCATCAACCTCTTCATTAGTCTCTACAATTATGTATTTATTTATCCTTCCTCTTTGAAGATTGAAAATAAATCCATTCAATATCCATTTAGCCATATTGAATCTTCTATTTGTGGCTAAGGAAATAATAGGTGATGCAATGTCTACAGGGAATGAGTCCCAACCAGCACTTCGTTTAGACATGCAGTGTTGAAAGATATAGCATAATAACTTCCAATGCTTATACATTCTTGCTCAGAAAAATTGTTTCTTTGGAAAATAATCTGGATGACCCATTTGTAGAAAAACTTCTCTACATGCATTAAAAGTGTACTCAGATAAATCTTCTCGGTCATTTTCTCCGAGTTTAAGAGCTATTCTAATTGATTGTTCTGATACTTCAAGCATTCTATCCGATGTGATGAAAGCTCTTACAACTTTGTTTCCTTCTTCATTTCTTTCAACTTAAGCAGTTCTCCAGAATTTCTTGATCAATCTTTCATTTATCATTGGTCTTGCACACATAGCATAGACATATTTTGATCTTAAGAGAAATCTGATCATTTCTTCATATCCAACTGCTTCTCTATTTTCTTCATCCAGAAATGCAACAACATTATGTTTTGGTTCAAACTTCAAATTTGCCATCTGCAAAATAAAATAAATATTAGAGCATTGAAAGTTGATGATTTTTTTTTAATTTGAACATTAAATTCAAAATATTATTTTAAATTCAATTTTGAATTCATGATTTAATCAGTCCATTTTAAATTTTGAGATTTTCTACTTTTTATTTAAAAATATTATTTTTATTTTTATTTTTATTAAAAAAATTCAAGATGTCTGTTCATCTTCTTCTTCTTCCTTCGAAGAAACCGGCTGAGAATTTTCTTATCAACATCACTCTTGAGTTTAGTCCACAAACAATATATCAGATTACTCGAAATTTGATATACATCAACAATCCAGAATCAATTTTATATGTTGTTAAGGTTTTGATTAGTTGAACTTTTGAATGTCATAGTGTTCGAACGCCCGAATAGCAGTTAAACGCCTATGTCAATCATCGTGTTTTTAATCAAAATCTACGGATTTGAATCACAAACTTACATTTATAACTCAAATAATATCTATTAATCAACACAGGTTTGCTTCAAACAACGAAATCAAAAGGTTCGATGAAGACCAGAGTCGATAGTTCAGAGGGTTTTGGTTTTTCAGAGATTTTTGAGTGTGAATGAGAAAAAAAGTGTTCAATTTATATTAAGTGAAATTTTTGACGCATTAGCACTGTTTGTGCGTATGAAACCCTAAGAGAACTGTTCAGTCCCATGAGCACTGTACAAACGCATAAGCACTGTTTAGGGGCTTTTGAACTGTTCAGCCGTCTGAAGTTCCTGAAACGTCCAACACTAACTTTCAACACTGTGTAACATTGTGTAGACGCATGAGACACTCAAAACGTCTAACACTTGTATAAAATCAGACTAATTATCACTGTTTAGGCGTATTGAATTAATGAAACGCCCAAACACTTGGTTAAACTCTATGGACTTATTGCAACTGTTTACGCGCATGGGAATATGAAAAACGCCCAAAAACTTGTATAAATTCTTGAAAGTTCACCATGCTCCTATTTAGATGTATGAAAACTATTTAGGCACATAGTTGACTTTGAGTTGACTTTCATGAGTCTTACACTTGTGCTTTTCACACTTATTCACCTGCACACTGTTTAAACATATTAGTAATATTTCATACTAATATTTAAATATTTTAAGCATAAATTTGAATTTTCCAAAATTTTCATTTTAGTCTCTCAAATTTGAAATTTTTACATTTTTCACACTCAAAATTAATTTTCAACAATGTCAATTTTTTTTACTTGATGTTTAACTTTTGAAAATTTTCTTTCTTTTCTTTCCCTTCATTTTAGTCTCAAAACATAATCAAATCTGTATTTCTCAACTTTGAGAGAAGCATTTCCACTTGTAATTTTATATAGTTTCATATTATCATTGTCAAAAGTTTCATGATCACACTCATATAAACTTTGAACATATAGCATCATCCTTTCAATTCAACTTTCTTTGATTTTGATTTTCTGAGAAAAACTCTTTCATTTATTACTCCCCCTAAACTTTTAAGTTGAAACAACTTATAAGTTTCCTAAGGTAGCATAATAAGATCACACAACTCATTGTGACATTGCCTTCACACACAGAAAACATGCATAAAATCAAAATGAAAGCAGAATCAAAATCTAATATCAACAAGAATTAATGTCTGCAGTGAGATCAGCACATTAAAATAAAAAATTGTGGATAGTCGTAGATAGTGAATAAATCCTGATCAAGTGTGTTCCAGGTCAGTGATATCACAACAAAGGAGACACAAGATCTAAGGACAGACAATGAGTGTTTTTGACATAATATCAGCTCACTTACTTTTTCAATTCTTGGATTGATTAGGTTATATGTAGAGAGCTCAACTATCATCAAGACATGCAAGCAAGAACACATACTCAACTTATTACTTGAAACATATGTGTAATCAGAGCTCATGTCACTTAAATGAATAGAGAATGATCATGGATAACCATTTGATCAGCTCTAACTATCCATTTGAATAGATTGTGCACATTGGCATCTTTTGCATCAAAGAGAATATCCAAGTCTGTAATGACTTACAACAAAGGATATCTCAACACTTCAGGTCTATGATGACTCATAACAAAGAAGCGAAATGATGTTTGTAACAGATCTCATGATTAATTACATCACCATGAGGTGTGAGTGGTGTTACTCAACAAACAGTCAATCTTATAAGCCAAAACATCTCAAAAGTACTCAGATGAATACATATTTAGTGTAATCACAAGAATTTACTATTTCAGTATAATAGCATGATAGTGTCTACACATCATATCTGATCATGTCATACTTTATTAATAAGTGAAATATGCAACTGATCTCACTAATGTACTATTATTTCTCACATATTGCAAAACAAATTCTTTTCGAAAACAATGAACTGACAATAGAAAGACTCTATTTTTGGATTTTGTTATATATGCTTTTGTATTTGGTTTTTCTAAGAAAAAGAAAACACACACACGCAAAAGAAAAACACGTAATTAACATTGAGAGTATCACTTATGATAGTCTTTTGATTTAGGGAGTTCACATATGATTAATAAGACCAATTGATTCTACTAAGTACTCAAACCGTCCTGGTAGGAAGGCTTTAGTAAATAGATCTGCCAATTGTTTTTCTGTTGCAATTTGAATCAAAATGTTCAGCCCATTTTCCGAGTTATCTCTGAGAAAATGATATCGAATTTTGATATGTTTTGTTTTTGAATGTTGAACAGGATTAGCTGTAATGAACATAGTTGCAGTGTTATCAATGTAAATAGGTTTTTTAAGAAAATTGAACCCATAACAGTAGTTGATTTTGCAACCAGAGGATTTGAGAACATCCTGCTGATGCAACAATGTACTCAGCTTCTGTAGTTGAAATAGAGAATTTGTTTGTTTCTTACATTGCCATGAGACTAATCTGGGACCGAGAAATTGACATCCACCCGAAGTAGATTTTCTATCTTGACAACAACCACCATAATCACTATCTGTATATCCATGTAATTCAAAGTTACCCTCGTAAGGATACCAAAGACCTAAGGCTGGTTTACCTTTGAGATACCTGAATATTCTTTTGACAGCAATTAAATGTGATTCTTTCGGGTCTGATTGATACCTGGCACAAACACAAACAACATACATAATGTCTGGTCTAGATGCAGTAAGATACATCAAAGAACCAATCATTGATCTGTATAACGTTTGGTCAATAGATTTTCCTTTTAGACCAGGTTCAATCTTGGTGTTAACATTTGCTAGCATTCGTATGGACTGACAGTCTTGCAACTTAAATTTCTTTAAGAGTTTGTCAACAAACTTCTCTTGATTGATGAAAATTCCATCATCAGTTTGCTTGACTTGAAGTCCATGAAAGAAATTAATCTCTCCCATAGAACTCATTTGGAACCGAGATTTCATGATTTCTTCAAATTCATTGCACAATTTTGAACTGGTAGAACCAAATATGATATCATCAACATACACTTGTACACATAAGAGATCATCATTATCCTTCTTTATGAATAAAGTTGGACCAATTTTCCCTCTTGTGTATCCATGTTGGATTAAGTGTTGTGATAATGTCTCATACCAAATTCTAGGGGCTTGATGAAGTCCATACAAAGCTTTACTCAGCTTATACACTCGATGTGGAAATTTTGCATCCTCAAAGCCCGGAGGTTGCTTCCCAAACACATCGTCAGTGATAGGACCATATAAAAATGCACCCTTTACGTCCATTTGATACACCTTAAATTTCATGAATGAAGCATAAGCCAGGGAAACTCGAATGGATTCAAGTCTTGCAACTGGTGCAAACACCTTATCATAATCTATCCCTTCTTCCTGTGTGTATCCTTGTGCAACAAGTCTCTCTTTGTTCCTTATTACTACACCATGATTATCAGTCTTATTTCTAAACAACCATTTTGTGCCTATGGCATTTTCTCCTTCAGGTAAATCCACTAAATTCTACACTTCTTGTTTGCAAAATTGAAGTAATTCTTCTTGCATAGCTTCTATCCAACCATTGTCCTTTAATGCTTCGGTAATATTTTTAGGAACAATTTGAGAAAGAAAACAAGAGTATAAGAACAAGTTTGTTTGTTCTGATTTACTCCTTGTTGTTCTCTCATTCAATGGACCAATAATCTGAGAAATTGGATGATTCTTGTGAATACTAGATGTTGGAATCTGATCACATTGAACATTAACATCCAGATTTGTTTGGTTTAAGTTGGAGAGCTGATGTAACAAATTAGAAGAATGTGGATTGAAGTTTGGAACTTGAGTCACTGAGTTAATAAAGTAATCTAAGTTACTAGTGTCAACTACATCACCAGAGATGGATGATGTGCTAGACTCAGGTTGCACAAACTCAATACCATCATTAGTAATAGGTTGTGATCCTTCCTGATCAAATGAGACTAAATGATTTGAAGCTGAATTAGCATGATCATTGTCATTGAATCATATTGATGAATCCTTGACAAATGATAAAAATGGTTAGTCTGAGCTAGAATCATCTAGGTTGTCAGAGTCCTCACTGAAAGATCCAAGATCTCCTCTAGAGTTCTTCTTACCTGTAGAATCAAAACAATTTGATTGATTAAACAAGTTAGATTGAAGAGAGTTTGATAATGAATCTAAATCAAATAACCATGCAGGACCATTTGCGACTGATGGAAAAGAATTTTCCAGAAATTTAACGTTGAATGTTTCAAGAATTTTATTTGTCCTAGAGTTGTACACTCGATAGGCTTTTGAAACAGATGAGTATCCAATGAAAAATCCATTATCAGATTTTGCATCAAATTTTTCTAACTGATCATATGAATTAAGAATCATAACAGGACAACCAAATGATTTTAGAAAATTTATGTTCGGTTTCCTGCCAAACATTAACTCATAAGAAGTTTTCCTTTTATCTTTCACAATTAAGGTTGAAACATCACTTCAATTCTATTGACACTGATCTTTGGAAATCCATAGAAAAAGGACCATTCATCCCAATAATCATTGATGGACCTGACAAAGGGTTGGTATACACTAAAGACTCTCAGGAACCCTATCTTGAAGATGGTCTTCAAGGAGATGATTTGAGAAGAGTAAAAAATGATGTCAAAGCATACTCCTTGATGTGTAAAGGACTACCTCTGGAAGTTCTTGCAAGGCTTGATGGTTATCAAACTGGATATACCATGTATAAAGCCTTAAAGACTATATGTGAAGGAGGAAAGAAGATTCAAAATCTCAAGAAACAAAAGTTGAAAAGGCAATTAGAACTGTTTCAACATTTGTCTGGAGAAATCATAAACCAAATGATGAACAGATTTGTTCAAGTTACAACTGAGATGTCAACAGTTGGTATTAAGTCTGATCTTGAAGATCTAAATCTTAGACTACTCAATGCTTTACCCTCATCATGGAAACAAACAGTAACCTTACTAAAGCATACTGAGAAGTTCCCTATGGATCTAGATCTACTTATTGCTAAGATTAAGTCAGTAGAGATTGATGAAAGCTCAAGGAACAATGATAGAGTAGCATCAATGTCTTAGTATCAGTTTGTTGCTTCTCTAGCAAACACAGTTGAAAATGCTTTCATGGCAAAAAGTGAGAAAGTTAAAGAAGAAGAAGGAGATTTATTTGTCAGAGTAGGATTTTTCACTGACTCATCATTTACTAGTGCCCCTGCTTACACAACACAATCTCATTCTCAATCTCCTCCTTAATCTCAATCTCAAACATCAATGTTCAATCAGAGACTTCTTCATCTAACTCTGCTAAATCTAGCAAAGTTAAAGATGTGATAAATATCCTATTAGAGGATGAAGAGTCTAAACCTGCATTTACTGCATTTATGGCTAGCTTTCAAGCATATCAAGGTAGCCATTTAACTCAATTAGATCTTGTTTTGCAAGATTTATTTGAAATGGATCCTGAAGATGTAGAAGAAATGGAATTAAACTGGCAAATGGAGATGATTGCTTACAGGACACAAAAACACTCATATGTCAACAGGAAGTACAAGCCAAGTGCTAACAAGACTGTTGGATTTGATAAGTCAAAATCTAGGTGTTTTAACTGTAACAACTATTGCCATTTCTCAAGAGATTGCAAAGCTCTAAGGAATAATGAAGGAAATGCTCAATCAAGCTCTAACAATCAAAGGTTTCAACCAGCTCAGAAGACTTTTCAAAAGCCTTATTAAAGTCTTCCTATGCCTAAGCTTAAAGATGAAACAAAATCATCTGATGAAACCAAGAAAGCTTTAGTAGTCAATATTAAAGATGGTTATGATTGGAGTGCATATGCTGAACAATTACTAATGATTTAACATCTAGTTATCTCTTCTTGCAGAAATTTAGGAAGAAGATTGGTCAAAAAACAATGATCCAAAGGTGGAAGGTGAAAATGAAGAAGATGAAAAAAAAATTTAATATTTTTATTAATTTTTTTATCAAAAATTCTAAGTGTCAAGGTTGATACGCCTGAACAGTTTTCAAACGCCCCAACAGTTGATGCGCCTAAGTTGAGAGTTGTCTAAGGGAATGCCTTAGAAAAATTTTCCAAAACGCCCAAAATTGATGCGTCTGAACAGTAGTAAAATGCCTGAACAGTTGTGATGCGCCTACACAGTTTTGATGCGCCTACACAGTTTTGATGCACCTACACAGTTTTCAAACGTCTAAACAGTTCAAATACTCCTCAACAATGGTGATATGTCTGGACTTTTTCTCAGCAGTGGTCAAACGTCTGAACTGAAAACGTCTACACAGTGTTTATACGACTAAACAGTAGTCAAACGCCTAACACTTGGACAATTTTTCAGCAAACTTCAACCCTAATGCGCCACATTCATCATATTCATATGAATGTAACAGAATCAAATCTTCTGAAAATCTTCAAAAGTTAATGAATTTGATTGAAACTTTCCAATTAGATGAGTTTTATGCCGATAATCATTCTTCTAAAATCAATTTCTATCGATATCAACAACAAATCAATCAATTTTTGCAATTTTCAGTTCGAAAAAGCAATGAACTGTTCGAACACAAATTCAACAAATTATCTCAATTTTGATGAATTTAACTGCTAATTGTGGTTTAAAACATGTTTCTGATGATGAAACACATCTGAAATCCACAAATTTTCATTTGAATTGTCTATCAATCACAGATTCAGTGAGCTTTTTGAGTTTCAAAGTTCAATAAACTTCAAAATTACTCAAATAACAGCTACCAACAGCTCTGATACCAATTGATAGGATCAACTGAGCTAATCTATGATGATGTATCAAAACAATTCAAAGAAAACACATACAAAGTAATCGAATTCAAACAAGATATTAACAAAATTCACAGTTTTATTAATATCAAGCAAAGACAATTACAAAGTAATTAGCATAGTTCATTCTCTCTCTCACAAGCTCTACTACTAACTAACAGTCTAAGCTATTTATAATGAAACACAAAGGAACTAACAATTACAAAAATAGTCCCTATACTATTACAAATATAAAAAAGACACATAAAGAAAACATGTTAATCTTTCTAGAGTCCTAAGAGCACCTTTCAATCGCCCGATTGAGCCATCCGCATTTGTTCAGTCGCACGATTGAACCATCTGCATTAGTTCAGTCGCACGATTGAACCATCCGCATTGTTCAATCACACGAATAGCCCAATTGCATTCTTTTATTCACACAAGTACAACAGTTTTGTTCTAAAATCTAAAGTAAATAGAAATGGAAGACTAGTACTCAGTGTTCACCGCAGGTAGGGATTCACGGATCCAGAATCTATTGCTTCTGGAAAATGAAGTGGGGAATCATAACAAGCCACCTAAGCTCATAAAGTTAGATGACTACCCACAATGGAAGCAAAGGTTCGAGATATACCTAAATGGAGTAGATCCTAATATATGGGAATCAATTAAGACAGGGTATAGCATGCCGGTTGGTGCAAATGGAGTTAAACTTACCTTAGGCGGCATGCGGCATGACTGATAGCCAAAAGGTAAAGTACAATGTAGAGAAGAAGGTGTATGCTCTGTTAACTCAGTCAATTCCTAAGGATATTTTCCATCAGTTTTCTAAGAACATGCAAGCAAAGAAGCTATGGGATGCTCTGGAAAAGCGGTATGACAGGAATGCAACGTTAAAAGCTCTAAAGGCTAAGTCTTTGAAGAAGGAGTTCGATAACTTCTCGTCAATGGGTAAGGAGAGTTTGGATGACGTTATAGACCGCTTCTACCACTTGATGAGTAAGTTGCACACTCATGGGGTTGTTACTTCCATCAAAGACAAGTGTTGAATTTGGTAGATGGATTGCCAGAAAAGTGGGTTTCATTTGTATCAAACCTCAGACAGAATGATATGCTGGGGAAGTTAGATGTCAACGATTTCATTCTGAAGCTAAGAGAGGAAGAGTTGAGGATGAAGTACATGTCTCAAAAATCATCATATGATCAGAACCCGTCCCTTTACAACTCAACCCCTTAAGCAAAAACATCTGGAGCGCCACTTCAAATGGCATTCGTGTCAAGTTCAGCCGCTCTGTCTCAAGCCACTACTTCAGGATCTGACACGTCAGGGTCGTCTTGTACCCAATATATAGCACTTGAAGCCAATGCTACAAAATTGAAGACCGAAAACCTCGGTAACGTGACTGTAGAGGTAGCAAAGGAGCATATGGATCTCTTAGCAGCTGTCGTTCACTCCTATGACGGTCTAGTTGCAAGGAAAATAGGAAACTGCCATCTGGCAGATGAAGACTACAAGCAAGTAGACGAGACTGAGCTTGAAAGAATGGATATCATGTGGGCATTGGCAAGTGCTGTCCGGAGGGCAAAGAAGTTTGTTAAGAAGACCGGACAGAACTTGATTGCCACAAAGGATACAACCTTTGGTTTTGACAAAACCAAAGTTACCTGTTTTAACTGTGGAGAAAAGGGGCACTTTAAACGTGAATGTGTTAAGCCCAAGAGACAGGTAATGGTAATCCCTTCTCATTCTCCAATCATCAAGATAAACCCACAAGTAGTCCTACATCATCAAGAAAGGATCCTAAGGCCTTGCTTGCTCAAGATGACGAAGGGCAAGATTGGACATTTCGATTTGTATCTCCGGGAGAATCCAACATTACTTGTGTTGAGGGTTTGGATGATGACTCTGCAAGTGAATGTGATATAGCAGTTGAACTCGTGATGTCAAATAATGAAGAAACTGCAAATGTGGTAGATCACCTGAATAAAGAGGTACAAGCACAAAATGTTCTGAATCACCAGCACCAGAAGAGTCAGACTCTGCTATGATGGCTGATTCAACTGAATCTTCTCAGGTATATACCAAAGACCAGTTGTTTGATAATCATGCTTGCATTGAATGTGATAAATTTAGAGAAAGCATAGACTCAAAATTTTCTAGGTTATTAGATCACAATGATAGCTTAGTAAATGATTTACAGCTATGCATAGAAGCAAACATGATTTTAAAACAAAATGAGCACAATTATAAGGAGAAAATAGAACTGTTGAATAAACAACTAAGGGAAACAGAAGTTGTGGCCTTTAACCAAGAAAATGACATTAAGTTCTATTTAAACTCCATAGAAGAAACTAAGAACAAAAAGCAGTTTTGGAAGTCAAAGTAAACTCATTAAAACAAAAAGTGCACAGTTGGACTAGTTCTTCTCACATAGTCCAGCACTTAGTGAGAGAATGCAACAACGGGGAGGGTTTGGGTTACAAAGTTGTTCCAACACCACATGAGACCTTGTTGAATGCTAAATGCAAACCAATAAATAACAACCCAATCAAGGATCATGTGGTCTCCACTCCACTTGTAAGTGATCCAGATTCTACAAGTAATTCCATTGAATCTATCACTAAACAAAAGGAAATCACTTTAAAGTCAAAAGGTAAAATGCCTATCGTTAATTTGGATGAACAAATTGAGAAGGTTAAGGTAAAGTCTGGTTCAAATACGTCTAATTCTAAACCCCAAAAGACCAAACAAGTTAACCAAACACGTGCATCATATCTAAGTCCAAATAAACAAAAGAGTAAAGATGTTAAAAAGGTTCAAACAATTAATTTTGTTAAACAAGATAAACATCTAAACAAGAAGTGTCAAAACCCAAAAAAATCAAAGCCACATGAGTGTCACATACTTCTCCACAGAAACAGTTATACCAACATGTCGAAAGTAGATCATGCTACAACGTAGAAAGTATGGACATATCGCGTCTAATTGTCCTTACTATCAGACACCGGGGATGAAAGTTAAACTTCATGATCCTAAATCCATTTATTCTAAAAGGAGTTCTATGACCCCACCAAGAAGAATTAGTGAACATAAAGTTCAAACCGTAAGCCAATCGTCTGTTTATCACAAACAAACCTTACACAAAACTGTCTTATGGAAAGAAAAATCTAGTTCAATATCTGATAATGAGAACAAGAAGACGAATGATCTTCCCTCACCCTCAAATGGACAGTGGGTGGAATTTATGATGTGTGATGCCTTTGGGTCACCCAAGCCAGTTAAGGCTTGGGTCCCTAACCTTAACTAATGATTTCCTTTGAATGTGCAGAGTGTTCGCTATAGTGCTGCCACAAATACCTGGATCGTAGATAGCGGAACATCTAGGCACATGACTAGGAACCTGGCTCTCTTGTCAAATGTCAAACAAATTAAAAGAGGTCATGTTTCATTTGCTGGAAACAAAGGAGGTTACATCACCGCTCAAGGGGAAGTGGGAAATCAGAAAGTAAAGTTTGATAAGGTAAACTATGTTCAACAACTTTAAAATAATTTGCTTTCTGTATCCTAAATCTGTGACAAAGGCTTTAAGGTTGTATTCGACAACAAAAAGTGCTATGTTCTGAAAAAGGACTATGTGATCCCGGAGGACCAAGTCTTAATGTCAGCTTCTAGATATAACGATCTTTATGTGTTGGATCTATCAAAGGCCTCCACAACGGATCATCAAGATAAGTGCTTCCTGTCAAAGATGAACCACTTGATCCAGAATGATCTAGTGCGAGGAGTAAACGTTAAAAACTTCCAATTACCGGATTTTTGTGTCGCCTGCAAGAAAGGCAAACAAACTAAGAAGTCTCATAAAGAAAAGAAAGTTCATTCCATAGAACTGCATCTTAAGCTTCTTCACATGGATCTGTTTGGTCCAGTCAGTACAAGGAGCATTGCCGACGAATTATACTGTTATGTAGTTACAGATGAATACTCAAGATTCTCTTGGGTAATGTTTCTGAAATCCAAATATGAAACATTTAAGTCATTCAAAGAGTTAGTAACTACTTTGGAGTCCCTCTACAAGCTGAAAGTAAGACAAGTACTCTTAGACAATGGCACCAAGTTCAAGAACCAATAGATGGAGGAATTCTGCAAAGAAAAAGGGAATTGTGCACCGGTTCACTTCTGCCTACACTCCACAAATGAATGGAGTTGCTGAGAGAAAGAATCGTAGCTTGATAGAGACAACACGGACAGCTAGTAGACTCGAAACTACCCATCCAATTTTGGAATGAGGCAGTTGCCAATGCATGTTACATTTTAAATCGAGTCCTGGTGGTAAAACATCATGGTAAGACATGTTACGAGTTACTTCAACGACGTAAACCAAATATAGAGTACCTCAAACCGTTTCACGCACCTTGCACCCTTTTAAAGAAAACTCAGGAAGGCAAGTTCAGTAAGAAGGCTGAAGAAGGAATTTTCCTAGGATACAACATACCAAATAAGAGAGTTTACAACAACTCAACAGGTCAAGTAGAAGTGTGGTGTAACGTGGACGTTCAGAGATACACCACACCCCCAACTTGAAAAGGACCCGCATTCTTTTTTGATTATGATGGATTCTTTAAGTCCTTCAACATCCCTCTCTCAACTCCTGAAGATGAGTTAGTAACCAAGATGATGTATGATGTCTTAAACACACCGCCCCTAGACTCAACAACATCTGGTTCACAAGGCCAGTCTTCTAGTAACTCAGGGGGAGCACTGGAGGTAAGTGACTCCTCTTCAGATGATGAAGAAGTGGAGAATGATCAGGTCGATCAAGAGGAACAAGTTCGTACTACTACATGTCCACAAGCATCTAATATTGATGCCTCTGATTCTTCGGAACCTCACACTCCTACTACCTCAGATCCGGAACCAAGAGTTCACAATCTGGATAATGAGGTAGTTGTACCCACCACTCCTGGATCTAGACTAAATGTTTATCATCCTCTGGACAATGTCATAGGGGATGTACAATTGGGAGTACAGATAAGAAATCAGCTATATTCAACTGATTATGCCTTAGTCATGGAAAAAGGCTACCTTCACTACGGTGCTTATCGATGTTTTGTGTCTTAATTTGAGCTAAAATATGTAATTGACGCCTTAAATGATGAGGCTTGGGTGAGTGCCATGTAAGAAGAACTTCTTCAATTCAAGAAGTTAGGAGTGTGGACTTTGGTGGATAGACCTAAGGGTGCTAAAGTCATTAGCACTAAATGGGTTTTAAAATGAAACAAGGATGACCAAGGGGTCATTATCAGAAACAAGGCTCGACTAGTACTTCAAGGATTTCAAAAAGTCGAGGGGATTGATTACAACGAAGTCTTTGCACCAGTGGCAAGAATGGAAGCCGTCCGTATCTTCCTAGCCTATGCATTGTATATGAAGATTAAAGTCTATCAGCTTGATATGAAGAGTGCATTTCTTCATGGTGAAATCCAGGAAACAGTCTACGTTAGTCAACCCGAAGGATTTAAGGATCCATATCATCAGGACAGAGTTTACAAACTAGATAAGGCTCTCTACGGGCTCCACCAAGCCCCGAGAGCATGGTATGAAAACCTCTCAACTGATCTTGTGAAACATGGATTTCGCAGAGGAGTGATTGACTGTACACTGTTTATCAAAGAAAAGGATGGTGACTTACTGCTTGTTCAAATTTCTGTTGATGACATAATCTTCGATTCCAAAAATGAAGAACTATGTAAAGAATTTGAAGCAATAATGAAAGCTGAGTTTGGGATGAGTGCCATGGGAGAGATGAAGTTCTTTTTCGGGTTACTAGTGGATCACACACCAAAGGGGATATTTCTACATTGAACCAAGTATGTAGGCGATATTCTCAGTCGGTTCGATATGGAGAATGCTTCCGCAGCTGGGACTCCATTTGCTACAAATCATGATGTAGCAGACGACGAGAATGGTGATCTAGTGAATGCTACCATGTACCGAGGAATGATTGGTTCTCTCATGTATCTCACTGCCTCACGACCTGACATCATGTATGCAACGTGTCTTTGCTCAAGATATCAAGCAAAACCGAAAGTCAATCATCTCATAGGAGTCAAAAGGGTATTTCGTTATCTGAAGGGTACACTAACACTTGGGTTGTGGTATCCACATGATGATGACTTTGAGCTTACAGCGTATAGTAACTCGGATTACGGCGGTTGAAAAATGAACTACAAGTCAACATCAGTGGGATGTCAATTCTTTGGGAGAAGATTAGTCACCTGGCAGTGTAAGAAGCAAACATCGGTTGCTTTGTCAATGTGTGAAGCTGAATATGTTGTTCTCAAATCATCTGGATTCAATAGCAAATGCGGGATTACGGTTTGCAATTCTCTAACACTCCTATTTATGTTGATAACTCTGTTGCTATTGGCGTAACTAAAAATCCGGTCCAACATCCTAAAACCAAACACATCGGAATTAAATATCACTTTATACGTGATTGTTTTGAAAATCATTTGATCGATGTTGTTAAAATAAATACTGATTTTCAACACGCTGATCTCTACACAAAAGCCTTTGATAAACCATGTTTTCTATATCTGTTAGAGGTCAACCGCGTTAAAAAGAAAAGTAATGTGATTTCCGATGATGATAGTACTTAGTCTGACAAGTAGATTTCAGTTTTACTTTTATCTTATTTTATATCTTTTCCTATTAAAATTCTAAATGCAAAACTTTTTTGGTTTTAGAATTTTAGGGGGTGAATAGGCTAAGTTAGTATTAAATTTAGTTGTTTTAATTTCAGTACATAAAAAAACAAGGAAGGAGGACACTCTAAGTAAAAGTAATGAGATCGTATCTGTGATACTGATTCAATAACTATGGAAAATGATAGTACACACAAACAAATAGTTTGGTACTTTAAAAGAAGAAATTGTTTAAAAAGCAAAATTCAAAGTATAAGTCTGAGAAGTCTAAGCAAAAATAAAAGGAAAAATGATAGTAAAACTAGCTACTACTAAGGTTACATGGAGAAAGTAGACCTAGAGGTTGCTAGACCATTAGATGATGTGTCGGTAGATTCAACACAATAGATAAGTAGACCTCGTTGGTGATTTCAAGTTCTAACTAAGTTGTTCAACAAGCTGTTGGTTGTCATCTTATCCCTGGTTAACATAATCAACAAAGTTCCAATAAGAGGTGACGAGCAAAATAAACGCCACAAATGTGTGCGGATGACCATAAAATGAGCAAAGCACATGAAAAATGCAAAAAGCAATCAAACTAATAACCTATGTTATTGGTGCGATCTGTGTAAAAAGATTAAAATTGCTCAAACAAGAAGATAGGTTGTGTGCCTCTCTGCAGTGCCATGGAACTGACCTGAGGATAAGCATAACTTAAATATTATAGCATTCATTGTTGGTTGCGCCTCTCTGTTGTGCGGTGGTACTGACCTGAGGCTTAGCATCTCTTTGAAAGCTCTAGAATAGTTTCTTCTTGAATACTACCCATAGACCGCTCAAAAATCTCCTCAGGAACGTTGATTACCATATAAGCGTGGGATCCACAAATGCTTGTTGAAATAATTAAACCTTAAATAATCACCAATCTATGTCAAAAGTCTGTGTATGGATTTAAGAGGAGAAGTATACTGACAATCATCGTGGCTGCAACTCTTGAAAGTCAAAATCATCGTGTGCATCTTGTGGCACTAGTATGATTTCCTAGACTTGCTAATGACTCTCGATGAAAACAATAATCTAGCATCAAAAGGTTTTGGTAACATGTCCCGAATGATTTGATTTACCTGTATGATTCCATAATGAATCATTTCATTGATGGTCAAAATAACTTGAAGCTGTCTATTCGAGAAAAAAATCTATTAGATATCTATCTTAGGATTTCCACCTCACACAAAATTAAAAAAATTTATTTTAGTTTTGCTCTTTAGTTCTAGTTGTTTCATTTGTTTAATTTTTGTCAGTCTAGTAGTTAAACGTCAGACTATGCATTGAAATTCTGTCTGTGATTTAATCACTAAAAAGGGTCACGTCTGAGGTGACCAAACAGGTTTTCAAATGTTAAAAGGATCATGTATAAGGTGATCAAAAGTTCTCGAAGTTAAAATGGTCATGTATGTGATGATCGAATGCTGGAAATGTTTTATCAATAGTTAAAAAGGTTAACTGTCAAATAGTCATAAAGTCAAAATCATAAGTATGAGCCCATTCGCACGACTGGACCATGAGTATGGACGAGCCATATGATTGGACCATACGTATGAGCCCATTCACACGACTAGACTATGAGTATGGACTAGCCATACGATTGAACCATACGTATGAGCCCAATTGCATGACTAAACCACACGCATGGCCCAAACGTGCGATTGGACCATCAGCATGAGTAAACTCACACGATTGGTTCACAAAATGAACCAATCGCAAGAATGGAGGTGACCGAATGACACAGTCGCACGACTGACATCTAGTCCCACGCCTGAAGGTGACCGACTGTGCTAGTCACACGACTGATCCTCAATCGCACGAATCAAGTATGCGACTGGGTTCAGTCGCATGACTGAAGCAACCCTAGTATAAAAGGAGGGGGAGTCGGTCGCAGTCATTCATCACTCCCAAATCGCACGACTATACTGTTACGCTGCCCGATTTTCATTTGACGATTCTAGACTACTGAGTGCCATGTACTGACGATTTCTAGTGTTTATCCAGGTAATGCGCGATGATTTTCACCCAAAAGTTCAATCAATTCGTGCCCTAATGATTGAAATTAAGCCCTAAACAGAACTGAGACTTGGTGTGCCTAAGAAATTAATAAAACTAAGTACATTGTTCAATTAAAGGTTATTAGGTGTTCTGTCGGTCATTTGCGAGACTAATGAGCCAAACCATGACGTCTAACATTATTTTTTGCTCAAAATTTGAATTTGAATTGAACAAATAGTCTGTCATGCGAATGGACACCCTGATGAACTTCAATCGCACGGCGAATGGCTCATTCGCACGAGTGAACCATGCGTATGAGTTCAGTTGCACGACTAGTGTAAACGCATTGGATAGTATACTACTAATCCCAGTCGCATGCTCAGTCGTACGTATGAGCTCAATCGCACGACTAGATCTCAGTCGCAGTATTCATTCGCCCGGCAAAACAAAAGATGTCAAGTCCAATGAATCAAAGTGTTACTCATTCACACCCACTAACGTTTATTTACATTGTGTAACAGATGGCGAGTCGTTGGACTATAAGCAGAAAGAATAACCTTTGTGCTCATCTAGATCTGACCTCATGGAATGCAGTTGACTTCTCTAGTATCATTACATTCTTACGGAGATCGAGGATCTTCCGTGCTATATCGACTCCGTGCACTCCATACCGTTCAGTTCAGCAGCCTTTCTGGGAAAGCGTTGTGGTCGAAAGATCCTCAGAGACCCACTGTATCAGGAGCTCCATTTTTGGTCAGCCTATAGAGATCACTGAGGATGATCTCAGGATGGTATTGGAGTTTGGGGACGATGCCGATCGTCCTACACGACTTCACCCCCTGACTATACAGGCTTTTTTCTGTGGGCCAAGTACTCGGGGGATATCAATGCAGGTGTGCTCAACAAGAGAAACATGTGGCCCCAAATTTAAGTACTTAGCCCATGTGCTGCTTAAAGGCATTGCCTCAAGGAAGGGAGGCTTTGATGAGCTGTCAGATCAGATTCAGAATGCTTATGTTGCATTGGTGCTGAACCATCCGTTCAGCTTCTCCAGGATAATCTTCACCTACCTGGTGAAGAACATCAAGGCGAAGGGCAAGGAGGGCTTTTGCATGTACCTTCGCTTAATGTAGCTGATTATTGACCAAAAGCTCCCTTCGTTGCCAAAGGAGAAGGCGGATGTTGGGTGCTCGAGGGGATGGGCGTTACCACCTTAGGTAGGATGAAGGTGTACAGGGGGAAGCAGGTGAAACCCCTGTCAGGCGACTGTTCGGGAATCTAGCCCATGAGGACTATGTGGCACTGGCACGAAGGAAGTGCCGCCATGATAACAACGACTCCGACACTTAGCAGATTGTGCTCCCAGATGATGCTTCTAATGATGATGACATTGGTGATGGTGGAGGCACTGGCCCCACTCCATCTAGGGCCACCACTATAGATGTTACACCTCCACCACCCACTCATGGAGAAACTAATACAGCTGGTTTCCATCAGGATTTCTATCCTCCTGAGAGGAGGATGAGGATGAGGAGCCGTTGACGCGGACGGTGGGCAGTAAGGTTGTTGCCACCGAACGAGGGATTGAGGCAGTTGGTGGACATCCAGGAGAGTTTGGGGAGACTATGACTGATCCTACCTACACCCAACCTCGGCCCAGCATCCCAGGGGAAACATCCTCCTCGGGGGGTTCGAGGAAAAAGAGGATGGCTCAGCCCCACGGGATGAAGCCCAAGAGATAGAGGTACACGTTGATCAGTGCCTCTTCCCCTACTGCCACCACAGCTACCACCACCACCACTACCTCACCTACCACCACTACTACCACACCTCCACCTACCACTACCTCGGCCACCACCACTACTACCACTCCACCCACTCACATACCACTACCCATATTCACCACTACTACCACTCCACCCACTCACATACCACCACCCATATCCACCACCAGCCACCAAGCCAGACCATCAACCCACCCATCATTCCCTACAGATCATCTATGCCCCACATTCGCATAAAGGAATAACTGTCAGCACTCAACAAAATGGTGCTGAAGCTGTTGGCAGCTGATGAAGAGAGAGCTACACAACTACGTCAGCTTGTGGAGCTTAATATTACCCAAGCTCAACAGATATCTCAGCAGGCTCAACATATCGCCTAACTCAAGGAGCTAAATGACTAATCAGCTAAAAGGATTAGAGGGTTGGAGACAGCGAACAAGACCATCATGCTCAGACTCAAAGGCACTAAATATGAGCCTCTCAAGATCAGAGAGGGAGATGATGATGATGTGGATGAGGATGATAAAGATGATGATGAGGATGAGACAGACGAAGGAGGTGATGATGGAGCAAGAAAGGAAGAGGGAGGATATGACGAGGAAGGAGGTGATGCGGCTGCATCAGCTGACACACAAACCAGAGAAAGACGCTCCAAGAAGTCACGGGATCAGGGAGCCTCGTCCTCGGCCCCGACTGCAAAAGAGCACATGATTCAAGATAAAAGTAATGTTTAGATGTTTATGTAGTTTTAAATCTTGTGTAATTGAATCATGTATTAAACTTATGTATTTAGTGTTTATATATATTTGCTATTTCACTGTCTTGATTATTGACAAATCTTTGATGTGTTAAATGTTTAAATCAAGCAGATCAACCATCTCAGCAAGACCAATATGATGTTGCTCTCTAACAGCAAGTCAAGTCTCAATTCATTATGATACTTGATTTGCAAGGGATTGTCTGGAGGTCTGTGAGTTATACTCCTAAAGAAGGAGAAATCATTCATGACCTTACTGATGAGAAACCGGCGGATATGTTCCGGCTAAATCCGGATGAAGTTGTCATGGATGCCCCTACCATTGACGTGGCTAGTGACGACGGACTTAATGATATGGACGAAATAGAGATTGAAGACGTCACAGCCCAGCATTATCCAGAGTATGCTGACAAAGAGGGAAATGTAGTCCCCAATCTGGGTGACACCCTTATCAGTGATACGTTTGAAAAACTGGATCAGATGGTGCAAGAATCAGAGAAAAATAAGGATCAAGCCCAAGCCTCAGATGCTGATGTCAACATCAGAAAGGCTGAATGGGCGGCATGTTTTGCAGAGATCCGAGCCCACGCACTGCTCCAAAGCCGAGTGCCTACACCAAGCTCTACAAAGTGAAGAAGCATCTAAAGGTGTCAGGAAAGATTATAGCGTGGGCATATTTTGAGGATCTAAATGTCTATGCTGTCAAGAGGGAGAAGGGAATCAAGTACTTCAGATTCCCACATGATCTGAAGACTCTTCCTGGTTTTGAGCTCAACCAGCTGGCCAAACTGAAGTAGCTATATGCTAACCCAAGCAAAATGTCAGGCTGGTTTGAGGCTGCAGTGCAGAAAGAGTACCACACCAGGTGGGTCAACTTCAAATCACAACAACTGACGAGGTACATTAGACGGTCTGAAGTTGATGCCATTACTGGAAAGCCAAAGATAATGCTGAAGTGGAGTCCTCCGCGCACAATTTCAAGAATCCCTCTAAAGGAAATGCCACAAGAGTTCACTCCACACTTTAAGTGGTGTTACTATGATTGGAGAACAGGTGAAGCTGTTATAGTCTTACAAAAAGAGGGCAAAATAGATACTATTGGGGTATTTGACCCAATGTGGCTAACTAACTTGTCGGCTGATGTGTATACACATTGTACAAGTGGCCACTGTTTTATGATTCGCAAGACATTGTACAAGCCCTGCAATTCCAAAATGTTATAAGGCTCTGTTTCGCATTTGAGATACATGCTGGAGCTACAAAAGAGGAGAAGTACAAGAAGTTTGAGGAGCTGATGAAGAATGTTAGACAGTAGAGTAAACTAGGTCCAAGGGGGAGTTTGTAGATACATGTGTACCTAGTTTAGGAGCTCAAATGTAAAATGTCTTTCATGTCTTATGTATATGTAACAGAATGGGTATGAATGAAATATAATGTATTGGTGATGCTTATAATGTTAATATTTAATTGTTTATTATATGATAACGCATATTGAACTAACTATATAGGTTTGTGGTTGTTTACATAGTTCTTAGTCAATAATGATTGAGAACGTGTTTAAACTTAATCGTGTGAAGTTCTCATGTGAACGGACCATGCTAATGGACCATACGCATGAATACTTCATGCTAATGGACTATACGCATGAATACTCCATGCTAATGAACCAGTCGCATGACTAAACCAGGAGACTGGATCAGTTGCACGATTGTAACATGAGATTGACTCAGTTGTACGACTGAATCTTCAGTCGTGCGGATGAATCAACTGCATGCTTCAGTCACACGACTGAACCATGCAAATGGTTCAGTCGCATGAATGGAAAACCCTAACCTATAAATACCACTTAATTCATGGAAAAATGAAACAATTCAATACCTACACACACAATCGTACCCTAGCCGTCTAGAGATCCAAGAAAACCTGTTCCAACTTCATAGATCGTAGTAAAGCATCTTACAATCGTTCTTAGCGTTTTGATTCATTCTTAGATCGATTATACTTGCGTTCTCCCTGATTGGATCGCCAATCAAATAGGATTCCGCACTGTTTGGTTTGAAATACACATAAATGAGTTAGTACTCCGTACCTAAACGGTCCTAACACTAGCCATTTGACCCATTTGATTCTCGATATCCCGAATCGTCGAACCTTGACTTCTTAATTCATCCGAAAATTATTGTTGTTGAATTTCAGCTTGATTATGACGAGCTTTAGATTTTTGATGATGGGATTCTGCAGTAGACAAGAATTGTGCCATTATTTCTTCCAAGTTTGATCTTTTCTCGGGTTGTGAACCACTACTTGAACCCCTAGAGAGGGTTGTATCAACTATCTAATGGTAACTCATCCAACTCGTGATGTGGACATTTCCACATCATCTCCTTATATCGTTCCCAAGCTTCATATAGTCATTCTCCTTCATCCTGCATAAAAGAAGTGATATTATTCCTCAATCTTGCAGTTTTAGATGGTGGAAGATATCTAAACAAAAATATTTGAGCAAAATCCTCCCATGTGGTTATAGAACCAGTAGGAAGTGAGTTTAACCAAGCCTTTGCTCGATTATGAAGAGAGAATGGGAAAAGCCTAAGCTTGCTTGAATCATCGGACAACCCGTTCGTTTTGAACGTATCACAAATTTCCAAAAAAATTGAAATATAAGCATTCGGGTCTTCATCCGATAAACCATAAAATTGAACATTGTTTTCAACCATTTGCGGTTGGATTATAAAGTTGTTGGCTTCAACCTCCGGTCTAACAATGCTCGATGCCAAATCACCTACCCAACGATGGTCTTGCATAATCATAAATGGTTCTTTGTTCATTGTTTCGATTCCCCATGTCTTTTGAGTTTGTGTCTTTGGAATTGTCCTTTTCTTTAGTGTTGGTTTCCTTGGTAATTGGTAATTGAGTAGCTTCACTATCAATATTCCTAGTTATTATAGAGATTTTGCCCTAGGTTTGGTTTCTTATGTATTTCTCCGGGTTCGAATAAGGTCAATCGGGTCATCGACAGGTGAAGATGTGGACATAAGCTTCCTAAAAGCAAAACACACTACCAAGCACTGTAAAGAGGGACAAAGTACAAAAATCAATTATAAGATGTAAAAATGTAAAAAATAATATATGCACAAATAGTTAAAGTAGCAACATCGATTTTTCCTTGAAATCACCATGTTCCCGGTAACTGACAAGATCAGTGATCACAAGTTTGATGTATTAGAATACAAAGCAGCGGAATACAAACTAGAATTAGACAAATTGTAGCAAGCAATCGATACTTGTAAGCATTAAGAGCGCATACGGTTATAGGGAGAGAATATATATTTCTAATTTGAAGGAATGTTTATAGAGGTAGAATTTCTAATCAAATCATTCATTCATTCCATTCATTCCTTGTTACAATAAGTTGTCACTCCTTATATAGAGTGCAACAATCACTGCTGTTATCACGGAAAGTGACAACTGGCAGATCTAATACAAAAATAACTAATTCTTAACAAACTACTAAAACATTCACAACTACTGAGAACATATCAGCATGTTAAGTACAAAATATAAAACTACTGAAACTACAACGACTGAAGAACAAGCTCTTCAGTCGTTTTAAAACTACTGAAACATAAAAATATAAAACTACTGATATCACACTACTGAAGAGGTACTCTTCAGCAGTTGTGACAAACTACTGAGGCTTCAGTACTTGATCTCCAGACTTTGACCTTCAGGAGTTTCATCAGCTGATGACTTCAGTAGATATCATCAGCTGATGTCTTCAGTCTTTGTCTTCAGACCTTATACATCAGTTGTTGATCTTTAGCACTTGTAAACTCTTCAGCTGTTGTACTTCAGTACTTTGGTCTTTCAGCTTCAGCACTTGTATTCTTCAGCTGTTGTACTTCAGCACTTTGGTCTTTCAGCTTCAGCACTTGTGTTCTTCAGCTGTTGTACTTCAGCACTTTGGTTCTTCAGCTGTTGAGGTCTTCAGCACTTGATCTTCAGCTGTTGAAGTCTTCAGCACTTGTCAAACTACTGATGAGGCTTTCAGCAGTTGTTGTGATACCATGTGGGACTTAGAGGTTTTCTGATCTTGGCTCATTGGTTTTTTGGTCCAACAAACTCCCCCTGAACCAATGCAGCCAAAACCTCTAACTTATTTATTCTCCCACTTATTGATGGCAAAATGTTGGTCTTTTTCCTTCTTGATCAGTAGAGAAGATGACCCATGTAAGCTCCGGCCTGGGAAGAACCTCAAATATTTGTTTGGCAGAGTATGAATGGGAACTCTGTTTTAGGGAACAGGACACAGAGTTGTTATCCCATTCATGAGATTCACTTCCCCATAATGAGTCTGTACGACTCTCTTGTGTAGGCCTCAAGGAAGGTGATTTGTTCCTCCATGGTTAGCTCTTCAGCACCTCCTTCAAACAATGATTCCGGCCCATAATACTCAGACAGGTATTTGGCCTGTTTCCCATTCTTTAGCTCCACAGTTGTTATTATTCTGTAAGCAAACTCATCCGGGTGGTTACCCTCTAGGAACAACTGGAGCTCATTTTTCCTGACTTCCTCAAGCCTCTTGTAAACTAACCCCTTTTTCACTATTTTGTTTTCTAGCATCTTCTGAGGGGTTAGATTAGCTTTGTAGGCCTTCTTGAAGTCTTCTAGGATTTCCCAGGGTGAAACTACAAAGACCAGAGAGATCACTTCATCTACGATCTTTTTCACCTGGCCAATGTATCTCGAGGTATATTGTTCTTATGAATTCGGTGAGAGACCCTGGGATCAGGCCAAATCCTCACTCTTTCCTTTTGATATTGAAAGGTATGCCTGAGAGTGTAAAGTCTGAGGGCTTGCTCCTTCATATTGATGATAGAAGATGTGGCTGCATAAGCTTTGTCAACTCTCTTCAGCAATTCCTCATCATGCTGTTTATGAAGCTCTTCTTCTTCTAGCTTCACTTTAACATTTGTCTCTGGACTTCAGGAGTAATTGCTGAGGAGTGACTTGTGGCCTTAGGCAACTGAATCACAGCTGAGAGCGGCAGCCTGTCTTCATCATCTTCTTCATCTTCTTCTAGCCTCAATATCCTTCTCTTCTTCTTCAAGGGTATATCATCGGCTATGGGTTTTGAGGGTAAGGGAGTTGGTTGGTGGGTTGTGTTTTGGGTGGTGTTGGTGTGGGAATGTTGACAGGCTGTGCTAGCATCCTTGAGGTGAGTGTGGCTTTTGATTGCTTGGCTAGCTCAGTCCTGCTCCCAGCCCCACTTCATTCAAAGCCTCAATAACAAGCCCTTAGTGTATGTTTCAGACGAACAGATCTTGGTGGTGATTGCCAAGATACTGTCCCTGGACCAAGCTTTGATTTCAATCATTGATCTTCCAAGATATTTTGCAATAAATCTTATCATGATTTCAAGCCTTTCTCTTTCTAACACTTCATAACATGCCCATCTATTCTGGATTTCTTCAATCTCTAGTCGTCGAATCTCAGAGTCAAGTTTGTTGGTGTCATGGCCTTGCCTGAACAATGATCAATGATGTTGTCCATTGATCTGCTGTGTTCGGCATCAGCCTCTTTTATCAGTAGCTCCAAGGCTTTATCTTCAGCAATGTGCTCATCAGCACCTTTCTTGCTTGTAGGTGAGCATTGGTTGCTGTTCTTTCTCCTCCTTTGGGCTTGCTTCGCTTCCTTCTTTTCCTCGGATCTTTTCCTCTTCTTTTCTTTCACTGCAGTACTCTCCCCCTTTTTGGTTGCATTGGAAGGGGTTTGTACCGCAGAAAGAGTCTTTTGGACAGCAGCATCAACCAGGGCTGTTAAGTTGAGGAAAGCCTCTCATCAATGGCTTTGATCACTATATCAGTGATTATGGGTGTGATGAGAGGGAGGGAATTTTGGAGTACAGCACCTATTTGCTCAGGAAGGTTCTGTTCCTGAGAAGTAGGGCCTGAAGCAGAGGCAGGTGGTTGATTTTGGAGTGGCTCGGTGTTTGGGAAACTTCAAGTGAAGGTGCCATCTGTGGGTGGATAGAGGCAGATGGTCTTTCTCCTTGTGAGAGTTGGTCAGGTAGGTTTTGCAGCCTACTGACTTTCTCTTCAAGGAGTGTGTTCTGGGCAAGAACATCATAGAAAAAGCCCAGGTCATCATCAGCCGAAGCTGAATCAGCTGACCTCCTGCTTAGAGCAGGATTACATGCACTGGGTGTAGACCAGTTGGTGCATGTGCCCCTTGTGCTTGGTACTGGGGACTTCCAGCCTCAGGACAATGTCCATCATCAACTGTTGCCTCTAGTGAGGTCTTAGCAATATTACCAGCCTCACTCTGGTCATGTGCTGAGTCAGAGGAGATGGCAGCCTCACTAGATATTCTAAGCTCCTTGTCTACACCAGGAGATAGAATTGGGAAACCCCTGTGCTGTGGGGTCTCAAGTGCACTGTGTTCTCCCCCCTCAATTGTAGAGGTATTCCCAGTAGTAAGTGGTTTCTGGGGAGGGGGTGAGGAGTGCAATTGAGTCAGCACTTGTGCAACTATTAAAGTTAGGCTGTGAGGGGGTTGTTTGGGGTGAGGGGATAGAAGCAGTGTGCACCTGGGGAGGTTGGTGCTCTTCAATGGCAATCTCCTCAAGTGAGGAAGATCCCAGATAAGTAGGTACCCCTTGTGTGGTTGCTGCGCTCCTGTTGAGAGGAAGCCTGAGAGGCTGTGGCTGGAGGAGTCATTGTATCCACTAGGGGGTTTGGACTAGTGGATATATCCTGCGTTTGTGTTGCAGGGGCATCCTCAGGGGACTCAATTCCCTGAGTAGCCGTTTTGGTTTCTTTTTGGTGGGTTTGGTGGGGACTTTGGATTTGGAGGTGGTGGCTGTGGGTTCCAGCTGCGTGGGTTTTCGTAGCTTGGCAGCCATTTTGAGTGTCCGGTCAGAGTTGTGCGGGAGTATACTTCCGGCAGAACAGCCGTAGCAGGGACTCCTAAGCCAACAAGTCCCTCAGCATTAAGCTGGTCAGTAATAATGGCCATTAAGAACCGTGGATAAAGTATCCAACGGTTGGCAGTTAGTTTTTGAGCCATATCTTTGAGCTCTGAAAATATTAATTCTGAAAAGTTTAGTGTTGTTGCTCAAGGATAGAATACATTACCTGCTGCCATTTGGTGGACATTTGATCCCAAGACGACGTCTTAGGGGCCAAACATACATTTACCATGTGAAAAATCAGGCGCTCAGCGTCATTAAAGTGTTTCTTCATGATGGTAGAGGCACTGAGATCGCCTTGATATCCATGTTGAGCAAAGGATAGATCTATGGTGCCCTTCGGATATCCAGCAGGAGAAGTAGCATCATTCAGTTGAAGAATTTGGCGGATTATTGCAGAGTAATGACTACTTCTTTGTTGTTGACGACCGACCGGAGGGATGGTGTGTTGTCTCCCAGTGGTAACAGTAACGTTCATCCAAAATTGGTGCAAGGATTCGGCATGTAAGATGGGGTTCAGAAGAAATGCCTTGTTGTATTGGGACTGAACCATAAGATCGATAGCAATATCGAACTTAGTCCAGATCGGCAATTAGTGAGGTAGGCAACACAGTTGTGTCGCGGTTTAATTTGCATAGACGCCATTGAGAAGAGGGAAGTTTTGGAGAGGAACGTTAGGTTTGAAGAAGATGAAGCAATGAGAGCTAAGGTTAGGGGTATATATAGGGTACGGGTAAGGAAACGACTGAAGGATGTGGTGTTAGTCATCAGTAGTTTTAAACGACCGTTGACATGGTATTATCCTTTCAGACGTTGAAACAGCTGAAGTCGTGGTGTTAGGCATCAGTAGTTTAGAAAACTACTGAAGACCGTGGTTTTGACTTCAGATGATTGAAACAACTGAGGACTTGGTGTTTGTCATCAGTAGTTATGAAACTACTGAAGACAGTGGTTTTGTCATCAGCTGTTGTAAACAACTGAAGACTAGGGTATTAGTCATCAGTAGTTATAAAAACTACTGAAGACGTGGTTTTGCTTCAGTTGTTTAAAATGAAACAGCAGTTGTACAAACGACTGAAGAGAAAGTTCTCTTCAGCTGTTTTCGTCAATTCTTAGCTTTTCAGCTGTTTCAATCTGTCCTCAACCATTCATCAGTCTTTTTGGCTGATTTCAGTTGTTTCATAGGACATCAGTACTTATCTGTTTTTACTGATTGCAGTGGTTGTAACTGCATCAGTAGTTGTGACTACATCAGTAGTTTAGAACAGATGAAGTACTTCAGTACTTGTGAGACATTTAGCCTTCAGTAGTTATAAAAACTACTGAGGGTAAAAGAGCTCATCAGTACTTATATGTGACATGGGTACTTATGATCATCAGTATGAATTACTAAGATCATCAGTAGTTGTCACTTATTCTAGTTGCAGCATACCAAGCCTTAACACCAGGTTTTGGAAAGTTGAACTATCCAAAGGCTTAGTAAAAATGTCTGCAAGCTCATCAGCACTAGGCACAAACTTAGGATCAATCAGACTTTTTCAAAACAATCCCTTATAAAATGATGTCTGATCTCTATGTTTGGTCCTAGAGTGCTGGACTGGATTTTGACAATACAAAGAGCTGAAGCACTATCCATTAACAATGGAGTCTTAGTCTCTGTAATGCCATAATCCAAAAGTTGGTTTTGAAGCCAGAGTACCTGAGATGTACAACTTGCAGCAGCAATGTACTCTGCTTCAGCAGTGGATGTAGCAACTGAGGTCTGTTCTTGCTCTGCCAAGAAATCAAGCAGTTGCCTAGGAATTGACATCCACCAGAAGTTGATTTCCTGGTCAACTTAAACCCTGCATAGTCACTGTCAGAAAAAGCAACTAATTTACCAGAATGTCCGGTAGAATACCATAAACCTAGAGATGGAGTGCCTTGCAGATATCTAAAGATCCTCTTGACTGCAATCAGATGAGACTCTTTAGGTGCAGCCTGAAATCTAGCACAAACACATGTAGCAAACATAATATCTGGTCTAGAAGCTGTTAAATACATCAAGGACCCAATCATACATCTGTAAAGTGTTTCATCAACCACTTTACCTTTCTGATCTGAGTCCAGTGTGTGGTGCTGCTCATGGGAGTAGACAAGGCTTACAGTTTTGTAAATCAAACTTTTGCAAAAGATCTTTTGTATATTTGGACTGATGAATAAAAATTCCATCAGCCTTTTGTTTGATTTGCAACCCCAGAAAAAAACTGTAATTCTCCCATGGCACTCATTTCAAACTTCTGTTGCATCAACTTTGTAAAGGCATCACACAACTTTGGATCAGAGGATGCAAAAATGATATCATCTACATAAATTTGAACAAGTAGATTATGCTGCCCAGCTTCTTAATGAATAAAGTCTTGTCTATGGAGCCTCTAGTGAAATTGTTTTCCAGAAGAAAGTTTGATAATGTCTCATACCAGGCTCTGGGAGCTTGTTTTAACCCATAAAGAGCTTTATCAAGCTTATACACCCAATTAGGATGTTTATTGTCCTCAAAGCCTGGAGGTTGACATACATAAACCTCTTCTTTAATTTTTCCATACAAAAAGCACTTTTGACATCCATTTGAAAAACTTTAAGGTTTTGATAAGCAGCATAAGCTAAAAACAATCGAATTGCTTCCAGTCTGGCTACAGGGGCAAAGGTTTCATCATAATCAATACCTTCTTCTTGTGCAAACCCTGAACAACCAGTCTGGCCTTGTTCTTAACAATAAGCCCATTTTCATCAGTTTTGTTCCTAAACACCCATTTAGTGCCTATTGCACACTTACCTGGAGGTAGAGGAACCAGTTCCCACACTTGCTGTTTCTTGAACTGAAGAAGCTCAAGCTGCATGGCATCAACCCATCCATTGTCCTTTAAAGCAATGTGATAATTCTTTGGCTCTTGCTGACTGATGAAGAGAGCATAGAAGCAGAAATTTGACAATTGACTTCTTGTTGATACTCCAGCAGTGATATCACCAATGATTTGAGACATAGGGTGATTCTTCAGATCTTGATACACAATGAGATCTGTGCAAGTGTTTGTAGCCGGTTCAGCAGCAACAGATGGTGATGGTGTATCATTCCTGGAAACCAATCAGTGGGTGGTAATTCAAAGGAAGTTGAATTCGAAGAAATCTCATCAGCATTTGTTGTGGATGGTGCTACTGGAGCTACAGGAACATTAGGTCTAGCTGAGTCAGGCAGCTGATCACTAAACCTGAAGAGGTGAGTACTGCAATCATCATCATCATCAGCAGTACCACTAGGTGGTGAACTGTTGACAGGAGCAACAGCAGGAGTTTGATAAGAACTATTGCAGTATGTCCAAATCAAATAACTCCACAGGACTTTGTGGAATCTTGTCCTTTGGAAATTCATTAAACTTAACATGTATAGTTTCTTAACCATCTTTGTTCTGCAGTTGAAGACTCTGTATGCCTTGCAAGTAGATGAATAACCAACAAAGTACCCTGCATCCACCTTAGGATCAATTTATGGAGTTGATCCTTTGTGTTGAGAATGAAACAGGGACACCCAAATACTTTGAAAAATGAAATCAGAGGAGCCAAATGATGGAGAACTTCATATGGAGTCTTCATCAACCTCTGATTTACTAAAACTCTATTTTGCACATAACAAGCTGTGTTGACAGCTTCAGCCAAAAGGTCAATGGCAAACCTGAGTCAGCCAGCATGGACCTTGCAGCTTCAATGAGGGTCCTGTTCTTTTCTCCACTACTCCATTTTGTTCTGGAGTTCTTGGAATGCTGAACTGCCTTTGATTCCCTTTGAAAGATAGAAGTCATCAAGTATATGATTTCTGAACTCAGTTCCATTATCACTCCTAATACACTTGACTGGAAGGGAATACTGCTTCTCATGTACAGCACAAAGTGAATAATCTTCTGAGCAGCCTCATCCTTTGAATGTAGAAAGAAAGTCCATACAAATCTGGAGTAATCATCCACAATTACCAGACAGTATTTCTTCTTTGCCATGCTCATTACTCTCACAGGACCAAATAGATCCATATGCAGTAATTGCAAGCAGGCAGTGGACTTGGACACTTCAATAGGAGGGAATGAGACTTTGTGCTGTTTTCCTTTTAAACAAGCAGTGCAGGTTTTGTCACAGTGGAACTCCTTTATTGGTAAGCCTCTGACTAAACTATTGTGGCTAAGCTGATTCATTTTTGAGATTAACATGACCAAGCCTCATGTGCCACAGTTTAGATTCTTGAGAAGAGGCTTTGGAAAATAGGCAAGGATTGCCTTTGAGATCTATCTTCTTAGAGAGATCTAAGGCATACACTCTTCCTATCCTGTTGGCTTTCAGGAGAGTGTGATCATCCAACACCTTGTCAATCAAGTGCAAAACTTTGGATAACAAATCCTACAGTTTTGACTGGTGAAAGGGCAACATGGCCTTTATCACACATTTGACTGACACTCAAGAGGTGTACTTGAGATTTTCCACATGATTAACATCATCAAATTTGATTTCTCCATTGGAGACAAAGCCCTTACCGATGATGTAACCCCTAGCATCATTGCCAAAAGAGACAAATCCCTTCTTTCCTTGAGAGTAGTCATGAAGAAGAGAGCTGTTCCCAGTCATGTGCATAGATCCCCCACTGTCTACATACCAGATGCTACTTTGGCATGTTGAAGAACCCTGCAATAATAAACAATCAGTTAGTTTTAGAGACCCAAACCTTTTTGGTTTTGGGCCTGGTCTCATCAATAGATAGTAAACTAACATGTTTATTTGAAACAACAGCCTGAGAGGAAGAAGATGGTGTAGAAGAGGAGTCCTTTGGCTTGGACCTCCTTTTCTGTGGTTTCAACATAGGAGAATCTAGTTGGTTAACTCTACCCAACAGATGTTGTACCATCATCACCAGCTGTGTCTGATTTTGTGATAAAGCTTTCAGCTCATCAGACACATTGCTAGTGGAGTTAGATAAGTACCTATGTTGCACCTTCTCTTTTGAGCACCCTCAGCTGTCACCTGTTTAACCCCTTCCTTTTTGGATTTCTTTAAGGACTTAAGGGTTACAGGATTTCTTAAGGACTTAAGGGTTACAAATGTGGTCTCAAACTCAGTTTCATTTTTACCATTTTCTCATTAATCTTTCTTTTGTTTGAGTTTGGAACCTCTTTTGTACCAACAATCATCTGTAAGATGATTGAAACAAACCACATACTTCACATGTTTCTTCTTCATCTTAGGTTGATCATCAACTAAGATGGTGAAGCAACAGAAGACTTGTTCTTCAATGCTTTGGAAGCATTGGTTGCTTTCTTGACTACCTCTTTAGTAGTCTTCAAACTCTTTCTACTGCCAGTTTTCTTCTCTTCAGTCCTGACAGCAGTTGAAGTTTGAACTTCAGGTGTTAAATCCTGCTCTCTAGTCCTTTCAGGACCTTCAGGATTAACTCTGAGTTGATCAACTCATTTATCATGTGAATGTCAGTATTTGAACCATCAACATCAGCTGATAGGTTCAAAGAGGGCTTGATGCTGACTGCTACTTCTGATTGTGCTGTATCAGAAGGTAGATCACATGATGTGATGGATTGGTTATCACTCTCACCATCAGATTCTACCTCTGCTCTTGGGGTAAAATCTATAGGTGGAGCAGTGTGATTGTAACCAATTCCAAACTTCACATTTGAAGCAGATTGCTTACTAAGAAGCATTTCAAAACCTTTGCATGATTGTACCCATCTATCACACTCGACCTGGGTAACTGCAAGGGTTCTTTGAGATCTTTGTACTTCTCTAGAAGTACTTCTTCTCTAGCCTTATCATCAATTATTTGGCAATTCAGTTATAAAATCTCATCATTTTTCTTTGAGCACAAACTCAAACTCAGCTTTGTTTTGGAAATTATTTGTTCTAGCTCAATGTTCTTATTAATTAGAGCTACATTTGCTTCTCTAATGGAAGCAATGCTGCTATGCATGGTTCAGAACATAATTTGGCTTTTGCCTCAGAGGATACCTGTGATACCTGAGGTGTAGAGGCATTGGAAAATGAAGTATCAGCAGACTCCAAAGCCATAAGAGCTAGATTCCCAAAGGGACTGTCACCACCATGTTGACCAGCACCTGAGAACAGTTGATCATGACCAGACAAGTCATCTGGTAAACTGCTCCAGTCAACAACTCTTGGGGTGAAGAAGCTGTGTTGTTGAGATTGAGGTTGTTGATGAGATAGGGAAGGCTGAGGTTCTGGTAGTGCATGAGGCTGTGGTGTCATAGGAACTTGAACTTGATTTGACTGTGGCATGTAATAACAAGGGTACGGATATGGCATTTGACCCTGAGGAACAAAATATGCGGAGATGTTGTGTGAGGATGATGACTAGAGGTGACAGGATGTTGCCCTCTGTGTTGTTGACTATTGCCAGGAAAAGTCACAAAGGGTGCAGTAGAGTTAGATCCAGTTGATCTACACTCTCTTGCAAAGTGTCCAAGCCTTTGGCATTTGTGACACCTCAACTTGCTCTTGTCAAACCCAACTTTGGTTTTGCCAGAGAGTCCTGGGAATTTTCTTCCAGTTCTTTTATAGAACTTCTGAGATCTGATATTTATCAGGCCATTTGGCTCAAAATATCCATCTCTTCTAAGTCATCATCAGCAATCCTTGAGATCATCCAGAATGAAACATAGATTGTCATTATTACACCCAGTAAACTGACCATCAACACTCACAAATGTAGAATCAGAAGTGCTTGAAGAGAAATTAATATGCTCATCACTGGCATTCAGATGAAGCATATTCTGACTCATGACCACCAAGGCAGTGTTGCCTGTATAAAGTCTTCAGTAAGCTTTCCAGATGAAGACAACTTCTCTTCTGTTCTATCTCTCTCTCAAAAGTGAGCAGTTTCCCATGGAGTTGGGTGAGAGATAGTTTGTCCAAACTTGCACTGGAGCGTAGGACAATAGTATATGTGTCCCATCTCTCAGGCAGTGATCTGAGAAATGTGTTATTCATCTGAATATTGGTGTATTCAGTTTGACCATTTTTAGTTCAGAGATCAAACAAGAGAACCGCTCATATTGTGAGTCAGTGTCTCACCCTTTCTATGAGAGAATGTCTCATATTGTTGGGCAAGAATTCTCTATTATTTGCCAAGACCTCATCTGTTCCTCCAAATTGTTCTTTCAAGGCAATCCAGAGGTCATGGGCAGTTTCATGATGCATTAGCCCAGAATAGATTTCATTGGGCAATGCCATGGCCAGAATTCCATGGGCTTTTGCATCAATTTCAAGCAACTTCTTATCCTCATCTGAGTATTGCTCCCTCCTCTTCGGAACCATTTGATTGGTTTCGGGTTATTCACCATAGGCTTGTGTGGACCATGTACCACTGATGTCCAAACCCTGCGCTGTTAACAGACAGGTGATGGAGCATACGTCTTTGCCATATGTTATACTCATTCCTAACCAGCATAGGTGGCTTGGTTGAGGAACCAGTATTGTGAGGATCATTGGAAGGAGTGGTCATTTTCAGTTCAAAAACATTTAGTTCAAGTTTAAAAAGTTTTAGACAGACCATAACAAACTCAATGAGAACCAAGAAAAGATCTCAGGATGAATGAGCAGAAATACAGAAAATTCAATCTCGAATACCGTTTCTTGCAAAAACAAAGGCTAATTCAATCAAACTTAGATCTTGAATAGCAGTTTTAATGATCAATGTTAGATCGATCAATGATTAACCTGCTCTGATACCATTTGACAGGATCAGTGATCACACAAGTTGATGTATTAGAATAAAAGCAGCGGAATACAAACTAAATTAGACAAATTGTAGCAAGCAATCGATACTTGTAAGCATAAGAGCGCATACGGTTATAGGGAGAGAATATATATTTCTAATTTGAAGGAATGTTATAGAGGTAGAATATTTCTAATCAAATCATTCATTCATTCCATTCATTCCTTTATTACAATAAGTTGTCACTCCTATATAGAGTGCAACAATCAATGCTGTTATCACGGAAAGTGACAACTGGCAGATCTAATACAAAAATAACTAATTCTAACAAACTACTGAAACATTCACAACTACTGAGAACATATGCATGTTAAGTACAAAATATAAAACTACTGAAACTACAACGACTGAAGAACAAGCTCTTCAGTCGTTTTACAAAACTACTGAAACATAAAAATATAAAATACTGATATC
Organism: Flaveria trinervia; assembly: GCA_025506515.1. Taxonomy (NCBI): domain Eukaryota; kingdom Viridiplantae; phylum Streptophyta; class Magnoliopsida; order Asterales; family Asteraceae; genus Flaveria; species Flaveria trinervia. Next base: position 45,941,365 of record CM046456.1, read on the forward strand.
ACAACTACTGAAGAGGTACTCTTCAGCAGTTGTGACAAACTACTGAGGCTTCAGTACTTGATCTTCAGACTTTGACCTTCAGAGTTTCATCAGCTGATGACTTCAGTAGATATCATCAGCTGATGTCTTCAGTCTTTGTCTTCAGACTTGTACATCAGTTGTTGATCTTCAGCAATTGTAAACTCTTCAGCTGTTGTACTTCAGTACTTTGGTCTTTCAGCTTCAGCACTTGTGTTCAAGGTTGTACTTCAGCACTTGGTCTTTCAGCTCAGCACTTGTGTTCTTCAGCTGTTGTACTTCAGCACTTGGTGTTTTCAGCTGTTGAGGTCTTCAGCAATTGATCTTAGTGTTGAAGTCTTCAGCACTTGTCAAACTACTGATGAGGCTTTCAGCAGTTGTTGTGATACCATGTGAGACTTAGAGGTTTTCTGATCTTGGCTCATTGGTTCTTTTGGTCCAACAGTAACGGTGCCAAAAACTTGATATGTGTAAAGTATATACATGCATACATACATACTATATATATACATATATGTATATATATATATATATATATATATATATATACATATATGTATATATATATATATTGATATGAAAATTCACACACTTTATTTTAGTTTTCAAGAAATGGTTATCACCTTTAGACTAACTACACACAATAGGCAAGCGCACCTATCGCATAGTAGTATAGTTTGAGGTAAGAATCGAGTATCGATCTGTGGACACAATGAATCCCAATACTAAATCATCATCACTATTTAACCGATCAATTTAGTTTGGATTTGTGGATATTAAAATTAAGTAAAATAATTAGCAAGCTAAACTAGTAACACAAGGAAGTAAAGATGAAGATACACATCAATTAAAGATATCACTAGGATTTTGATTCCACTTAGCAATGAATTAGCAACTAGCGCAAACTCGAGGTGATACCGTTTTACACATAATACATGAAGTAGCCTAAACCCCCGTCAACGATATCAGGACATATAACCATTCGGAAGCTAGAATGATAAACACACCATAGCCACTTAAACTTACACCATGAAGAACTAATGATACAATCATGTCAATGTTAAAGGTGAACTATGCTCCCGTTAGGGTAACCTAATTCCATAAATCTTTGGAAAGTTAACACGATAAACACATGATAACCACCTCAACTTACATAAAATAGACAAAACTATAACTATCCTTCAACTCATGAACATCAAACCACGATTATAAAATCAATTCATAATCAATGACAAGTGAGATTCATGACATACACCATGGTTTTCTCAAACATAAGCATAAGGATGCATATTTTCTCAATTTTACTAAACCCCCAACTTTCATTCACCATTCCTAGACAAATGTCACAAAATCACATACAAAAGATGCAATCATATGCATAAATCTTGTAAGAACATGAAATTTTTTAATATAACATGCTTACAACACCCACAAGGTTGGACATTTCATCAAACTAGAACAAATACACATAATCATTTGAAGAATAATCAAGTTTCATCATGACGTTAATATAAACAACACAAAGAATCATGTACAAGTTGTTAAATCATGCTAAGTTTCATCTAACCCAAGTGATAATAAGAGTTCTAGCCTATAAGGCTTACAAAAGACACACCCAAACTCAAGAATATGGAAGAACTCATAGTAGATTTAGAGCAATTCAACCCAATTTTAAGTGTAAATGGAGTGGGTGTGTTAAATCCTTCTTGAAAGTGTGAAATCTTTAATCTTAGCCTTCAAATCTTCAAAAACTCATAAGAAATGCTCAAAAACACCTATGGGTTTTGAGGGAGGCTAGGATTTTAAAAGAAATGATTGTTTTTTGAAAATGAGGTATACTAGGGTGATAAACCCGTGTTCTGCCCAAATATAGCCATATTCAGGCGATATGACCATCTTCAACTTCAAAAATAAATTATTTAAAGTTTGACAACTTATATGACCATATTCAGCTCCATATGGTCATATCAGGAAAATTTTTCATCTTGAAATTCTTCAAATCTTTGGTTTTCTTCACAAAAATCATCGAGCTTCATCCGAAAACTACAAAACTCAAATAAAACACAAATAAGTGTCTAAATTATGAATCTTGTATCAAAATTGACTTAAAATGCAAAGAAATATATATTGAAAACATGTATATTTATTATTATATCAACATTACAAAAACATAATATTAAATTATAACACAATATCATTATTTTGTTGTTATCGTTACCCTTTAATAAAATAATCATTACTATTAATATTATTATATTTATTATCATTATATTTTTTAGAGATGTTTAATAATATGTCATTTTCTAGCAAATTATTTATAAATACTAAGGTTATCGACTAACCAAAATACCTCTAGAAAATATAACTATTAGTTATTATAAATGTTGGTTGTATACTTAATTATTTAAATAGTATTTAAGAAATTTAAATGTCTTTTTCAAGTATTAAAAATAATATAATATTAATATATTGAATTAAATAATATTATTTTATTAAATAATGTATTAATAATATGTATTAAATAGTGTATTAACTAAAAAATTTATTAAATAGGGGTAAAAATTGAAGTATTGCATATGACACTTGTATTTTATACTTAAAATATTATATTAGGGTCTTACTAATTGAGTAAAATTACTATGTTATCCTCCTAATTATATTTTATAGTAGTATAGATTATTATTAGGACTACTATTATTTTTACCATGTTTATATTTGTCATTGTAATTATCCTTTTTAAGCATACTAAATAATATATTGTTAACTAACAAATTTAATCATAAATACTATAATTATTAAATACCCAAAATACCTCTGAAAATATTATTATTATTTTTATTATAAACATAAAAGAATTTAATAGTTATATACTTAAGTATTTAAATAGGAATTATGCTTAATTTAAATAGTTATAGTTATAAAGATATAAATAGTAATATAAATTTAGATGTCAATGTAAAGTATCTAAATAAGATAATATTCAATGCACTGAAATAAATAGTTTTATAGCATTAAATATTATACTACTAATTGAAATATGGAACCATTGCATAGAGCACTTGTGCCCTATTCTTAAAAAGTTGAATTAAGTGTTTTTTTATAATAAAATGACATTTGTGTCCCTACTCATTCTTATATATAGTACTAGTTGAAATGCTCGTGTGTTGTTATAGTTGTATTTGTTTTATCTTATGTTCTTTGGTTCATCTACATGATCATATTTAAAATTTAATATATGAACGTTTCTTGAAAATGAGGGTGATCTTCGAAAGTAATTGATTTAGAAAGATGCTAACACTGAATTACATGTACATAAACTATAAATTTAGTTTTTGGCATTTTGCATAAAATCATGATCATAAACCCGTCTGTAACACTTAGAGATTTAAAAACATATTTTTCTATGTGAATATCTATGTTAAGATTTATAAAATAATTTCATATTTAGTACATATTTTTCTTTTATATTTCTTTAACTTGTTGCTTCTTACATAGTAATATTTAAAAACTATTATCCACAATAATTCAAGATAAAGATATATCAAATTCAGAGGTTCATAATTTGTATGGTAAAACACATGAGAAATGTTAGGACCGTTTTCATATGGAGTACTAACGGATTTTGCGTGAGACCAGATCAAATAATGTGGAATCCTATTTGATTAGCGGTCCAATCAGTGAAAACAAAAACCAATCGATCTAATGATGAAACAACGTTAAGAGTTGATTAGAAATTGATGAGGAACGAACTATGAAGTTGGATAGGCTGCTTAGGACGCTCTGGACGGCTAGGGTATGTCAATATTCGAAGTCTACGGTTTTCCACAAATTATGTGGTATTTATAGGTTTTAGTTTTCATTCGTACGATTGAACCATGAGCATGCGGTTGATTCATACGCACGACTGAAGGTTCAATCGTGCGACTAAATCAATCTTATGTATCAGTCATACGACTGATCCAGTCTCCTGGTTTAGTCATGCGACTGGCCCATAAGTATGATTCATTCATGCGTATGGTCCATACGTATGGTCCATTAGCTTGAATAACCACCCGACTAAGTTGAACACATTTCTCAGTCATTATTGACTTAAAACTATGTACAACAACCACAAACCTATATATGATGTTCATACATATACATTATACCAAATACAATAATAATATGTAATAATCAAAGACAAATAAACATCACATGCATATCATATTTCATTAAGAATTCACATTACATATGTGTAAGAAATTAAAGACTTTTACATTAAGAACATAAACTAGGAATATGATGTATGAACAAACTCCCCCTTGGACCTAGTTTATCCTATTTTCTAACATTCCTCACATGCTCTAGAAATTTCTTTGTACTTCTCTTCTTTGGTTACTCCCATGTGGATCTCGAACGCGAAGCAGAGCCGTATAACATGTTGGAATTGTAGAGCTTGTATCAGTGGTAGTAGAGGTGGCAGTGTGGGTAACAGTGGTGGTGGTGTGGGGAATAGTGGTGGTGTCAGTGGTTGTGGTAGTGGTTGTGGCTGTGGTGGTGGCAGTGGCTATGGTGGTGGAAGAACCGATTAAGGTAATCCTCTTTCTCTTACCCTTCTTGCCATAGGGATGGACCATCTTCTTCTTCCTGGAACCCTTGGCTATAGGGGCTTCCCTTGAGCTAATCGGCTGGTCGGGTGTGTATGTTGGATCTATGACATCAGTATCACCACCCTTAGGCCCAGCTTGGCATCCACCAACCGTCTCTTTCCCCTTCTCGGTAGCCACAACCCGGCTCCCGACTCTCGTAGTGAGAGGCTCAACATCAGATCCATCTTCTTCATCTAATAAGAAATCCTGGTGGAAAACAGCCTGCTTAGATCCACCAGGTACGGCTGAAGTACTGTATGGAGGTGGTGTAGATATAGTAGACGTGTCGGTGGCCCGTGATTAACTAGGGCCAGCATCTCCACCACCTTGACCATCATCAACGTTGTCATCGTCATCGTCATCGTCCTCTCGTCACTAGGAACCACTATGGGCTTCACATCTAAGTCACTGTCATCGTGATGCCACTCTTACGAGAGGACGCCACATAATCCTCGTTGGCCAGATGGCCAAACAGTTTTCTAACTAGGGGCTTCACCTGCTTCCCCCGGTACACCTTCATCCTCCTATAGTGGTGTCATCCATTACCTCTAATACAACTGCATTGTCATTCTCCTTAGGCAGCAGAGGAAGCTTCTCGTCTATGGTCATCTGTAAGAACCTTGGATAAATGCAGAAGCCTTCCTTGCCCTTGGCCTCGATGTTCTCTATCAAGTACGAGAAGCGCATGTGAGAGAAACTGAACGGGTGGTTCAGTACCAGTGCAACGTATGCATTCTGGATTTGGACAGACATCTCATCAAATCCTCCATGTCTGGAGGCTATGCACTTGAGGATTACATGTGCCAGATACTTGAACTAGGGGCACATGTTGCTCTTGTTTAGTATGCCAGCATTGATGTCACCAGCGTACTTGATCCTCAGAAAACATCCACGAATAGTCAGGGGATGCAGCTTGTTAAGATAGGCTCCGTCCTGACCCAAATCCAAGACTCTCCTCAGGTCGTCCTCACGTATCTCAATCTCTTGTCCGAATATAGAGCTCCAGATACAGTGGGGCTCAACAGACTTGTCCACTGTGGCACTTTCCCAGAAAGCCTGCTGAATAGATAGGTATGGTGTGCATGGAGTAGAAATGGCCTTGTAGATCCTCGATCTACGCAGGAAGGCAATAATCCCAGTGAACTCAGAAGCATTCAGAGATGCAACATCTAGATGAGCACAGATGTTGTGCTTAGTGCTCATAGTCCATCTCTTAGCCATGTTACTGAAATACCAGAAACACATACATTAGATTGTTAATAAGAGATAACAGTTGAATTTTAGCTGATTTTAATCAACTAGTCAATCATGCGATTGAATCATATGACTAAGTTCAGTTGTACTATTGAGTCTGTGACTGAGTTTAGTCGTATGATTGAGCCTGCGACTGAGCTTAGTTGCTAAATCAATATTTCAGATTCATTGAGCTTGGATCTAAGGATTCATCTCGTTCAGATCTAGAAATCAAGATTAAGATGGGTGGATGTGTGTGAATCAATGAACAAAGAGATGGATAATAATAATGTTATGATTTCATTGATGTTGATAAACAAATTACAATGAGAATCATAGATGGCTAGTGAAATCAAACCCACCCAGAGGAGAGGATTTCTCCTTGAGTGGTGATTCACACCATGAGAAACACACACAAAAAGCCACACCTACAAAAATGCACTAGTGGATCTATTTATTATTATTACAATATGACCTAATTTTGATTTTTCTAATTGTCTTGATCTTGACTTTGTCATGTTGAATTGTCTTGTATTGTTGTTTTCGTTGTAATCACTTGGTTTCTGAACTTGTACAATGAGATCTTCAGTTAGCTGTAATTATGATTTGTTAAGCTTCAGTTTATTCCATTGTTGAACCCCAACAATACTCCCCCTAAATTAATGTTTGCCAAACCTTGAATTTGAAGATCTTCTCTGTCACATGTCTTCTTGATCAATTGATGTTCTGGCACAATTCATTTGATGTTCTCCCCCTCTGATTAAGCTCCTCCTAATATATTTCTAACAAAGGTTAGAATCTCTTGAGAATACTTATTGGTATTGGATAGGGTTGTATCATTTTGGATTACAGTTCATATCACAACTCAAGGATTAGAATGTATTAGGCATATGGTGAGGCTTTGAACTTCAATAAACTACATCGGGAACATGAATCAATGTTGAACACACTTCCACTCTTTTGAAATAACATGATAAATGACATTATTCAGATAATGAGTACTCCTTTGATTAAAGTCCGGCTAACTGTCCGCTTAGTAGTCAGACACAGGTGCAAAACATCATCAAAAAAATGTGAGCTCAAGTACTTCAAAAAAGGCATCTGATAGTTGTACAAGTCCCCATATAAATCTATGAAAAAGTGACAAAAGTTGATTTCTATACTCTTTTTTTTGCTTTCATGATCAAAATAGACGTGTCTGTTGGTTGCAATCATCCATATTCATGTTTTTCTTTTCTTTTTGAAGTCCTGTTCATCAGTTGTTCATAAGCATTTCTTGCAACACATTCGCATTTCTTTGCTAACTAATCCGCATTTTTTTGCAAGGCATCTGCATTTGATTTCAATGCATCCGCATTTGATTTCAAAGCATGCGCATTTGTGCTTAAATTACCCGTATTTGTTTACAAGTCAACCGCATTTGGTAACAAGGCATCCGCATTTGTTGCCAAGTCATCCGCATTTGGTGACAAGTCATTCGCATTTTGGTATAACACATCCGCATTTGTGTATAACACATCCGCATTTGCGTATAACACATCCGCATTTGCGTATAACACATCTGCATTTATGGATAACACATCCGCATTTGTGTATAACACATCTGCATGTGATGAAGTTTCATCCGCATTTGTTTTCAGACTTGAACAAAAACAATTTCACACTGCAGTGTAGGTCGGGAAATCAGCAGTAGCTTCCATTTCTTCATCTTTTCTTTGTTTTTTATGATAATCGTGTTCAATTGCATCGAATTTTGAAGGAATAATCCAGAGAATGATTGTATTACTTCAAATCATACCATATTAGAACAGATCTTGATGATTTTTCTTCTTGATTTTGAGATGAAAAAATGTGTTTTCTTCTTTTTTGATATTAATCTTGTTCAATTGCATCAAATTTTGAAGGAATAATCATGAACATGTTTATGATTCTTCAAATCGTACCATAGTGGAACAGATTTTTGGTATTTCTTCTGATTTTGGGTATGAACAGATGGGTTTTTGATGAATAGGGACTTTGTTCTTCATTTTTCTTCTTTTCTTCATTGTTCTTGACATCATTAAAGATGAAGTCAAATCTGAGAACTAGATAAATCCAGCAATCAACAGCTCTGATACCATTTTGCTAAATAAATATTTTAGATTCATAGAGCTTGGATCTAAGGATTCATCTTGTTCAGATCTAGAAATCAAGATTAAGATAGGTGGACGTGTGTGAATCAAAGAACAAAGAGATGGATAATAATAATGTTATGATTTCATTGATGTTGATAACAAATTACAATGAGAATCATAGATGGCTGGTGAAATCAAACCCACCAAAAGGACATCAGAACACACACAAAAAGCCACACATGCAAAAAGGCACTAGTGGGTCTATTTATATTATTATTACAACATGACCTAATATTGACATTTCTATTTGTCTTGATCTTGACTTTGTCATGTTGAATTGTCTTGTATTGTTGTTTTTCTTGTAATCAACTTGGTCTCTGAACTTGTACAACGAGATCTTTAGTTGGCTGTAATTATGATTTGGTAAGCTTTATTTTATTCCATTATCAAACCCCAACATTAGTCATAAGCTATGCCATATGGTTGAGTGTAGATGCATATGTTCCTAGTTTATGAGCTTAAATATAAAAGTCTTTCATATCTTACACATGTGTAATGAATTGGTTTAATGAAATATAATATATGATTGATGTTTATTCATGTTTATTTATTTCATATTATAATTATGTTAAAGTATAATGTATATGTATGACCATATTATATAGGTTTGAGGGTGTTGTACATGATTCTTAGTCAATGATGATTAAGTAATGTGTTTAACATTGTCGGATGAGTATTCATGCTAATGGCCCATACTTATAGACCATACGCATGAATACATCATACGTATGGACCAGTCGCATGATTGAACCAGAAGAATGGATCAGTCGTATGATTGAGACATAAGATTGACTCAGTCGCACGACTAAACATTCAGTCGTGTGTATGGATCAATCGCATGATTCAATCGCATGATTGAACCATGCTAATGGTTCAATCGTACGAATGGAAACCCCTAACCTATAATACCACTTAATTCGTAGAAAAATATAAGAATTCGTGAATTGAAGAACACTTGATAGTATCATGAATCCTAGCCATCCAAAACGTCTAAGAAAGCCAGTCCAAGTTCATAGATCATTCCTGATCGTTTCTATTCATTTGTAATGTTTAGTTTCAATCTTTTATCGATCGGGTTAATGTTCTCACTCATTGGATCGCCAATGAAATAGGATTCTGCACTATTTGATTCGGTATAAACGCAGAATCTGTTAGTATTCCATATGTACACGGTCCTGACAAGTGGTATCAGAGCCAGGTTCTTGATTTTGCGTTTGATTCGATTAGTTTTCGGGTCAAAACTCACGTTTTCATTTAAAAATGTCATCTTTTTTAGTCCACGGGAGGTTTTCGACATTTTGAGGCATTAAAGTTTAAGTTTTTCGTCATACGTCATATTAGGGTTTCTGGGTAAATTGTATTTCGTGTCTAAGTGCCAAAAAATTTGGTTTTTTCAAACAAAGCAGCCTTCAGTCGCATGAAAAGCTCATTCGTACGATTGAACTCATTCACATACTACATCCACACGACTGAACTCAGTCGTATCCTTCATTCGCACGACTGAACAACTTCAGTTGTTTGACTCCATTTAGCCTGTTCATATGCACGACTAAGTTCATTCGCACGATTGAATTCATTCGTACTCTTCATTCGCACGAGTAATCCATACGTATTGTCCAATCGCACGATTGAAGCTGTCCTGTTCTCCAAGTACAAAGTCTATACAAATGGAAGATCAGTTTTCTGCGTTTATTGGCGGGAAGGACTCACGCATCCAGAACCTTCTGCTTCCAAAGAATCAGATAGGAAATCACAATAAACTGCCGAAGCTTATAATGTTAGATGATTATCCACAATGGAAACAGCGGTTCGAGATATACCTAAGTGGGGTGGATCCAAATCTTTGGACTTCTATAAAAATTGGTTACACGGTACCAGTCAGCGCAAATGGAATAAATTTGACTTTAGGTGGAATGAGCGAGGCTCAGAAGATACTTTTCAATGCTGAGAAGAAAGTTTATACCCTGTTGACTCTGTTAATCCCGAAAGACATCTTTCACCAGTTTTTGAGAACAAGCAGGCCAAAAAGCTATGGGAGGCATTAGAGAAGAGGTATGATAGAAATGCAACGTTAAGGGCACTAAAGGCTAAGGCTCTCAAGAAGGAGTTGATAATTTCTCCTCGATTAGGAATGAGAACTTGGATGACATCATCGATAGGTTCCACCATCTAATGAATGAGCTCCACACTCATGGTGTAACGACGTCTATGAAGATAAAGTTTCAATCTTTGCAGATGGTTTGCCTGAGAAATGGGATTCATTTGTGTCAAACCTGAGACAGAATAAAATACTTGTTACGTTGGACATAAATGACTTCATCTTGAAGTTAAGGGAGGAGGAACTGAGGATGAAGTACAAGTCATAGAAAGGATCCTACATTCAGAATCCTTCACTATATAACTCAGTTCCCACTCCAACTGGTTCAGGAGCACCACTACAAATAGCGTTCATGTCCAGTTCCGCGGCTCCTTCCCGAACCACTACTTCAGGACTGGAAACATCTAGGTCATTGTCGACACAATACATAGTGCCTCAAGCCAATACAATGAAGTGGAAGACCAAGAATCTCGGTAATATCACAGAGGAAGTTGCAAAGGAGCATATGGATCTTCTAGCAGTAGTGGTCCAATCATATGATGGTTTAGTTGTTGGCAAGGTCGGAAATTGTCATCTTGCAGATGAGGACTACAAGTAGGTTGACGAGAACGAGCTAGAAAGAATGGATATATGTGGACTCTAGCAAGTGTAGTTAGACGAGCTAAAAAGTTTTTCAAGAAGACGGGGTAGAATCTAGTAGCCATGAAAGATACGACTTTTGGTTTTGACAAAACCAAGGTCACCTACTTCAACTATGGTGAAAAAGGGCATTTTAAACGTGAATGTGTGAAGCCCAGAAAAACAGGAAATGGTAACCCATTTCCTACTTTCAACCATCAAGACAAAGACATGGTTAGAACTAGTTCTTCAAGTAAAGAGACTAAGGCACTAACTACTTAAGGTGATAAAGGACAAGACTGGTCCTTCCGATTTGTCTCTCGTGGAGAATCAAACATTGCTTTTGTCGAAGCATTGGATGATGGGTCTGCGAGTGAAGCTGAGATTGCATCTGAGCAAGCTATGTCAAATTCAGAAGAAGCTGTGAACGTGGTAAATCACGTGATTAAGGAAGAGCTCAGAGCGACAAGTTCAGAATCTCCAACAACAAAAGAGTCTACCTTTGCATTGATGGCTGATTCAACTAACTCCTCACAGGTAAGTTCCTTAGATCAATTATTTAATAAACATGCGTGTTCTGAATGTAAAAAATTTAGGGAAAGCATTGATCTAAAATTTGCTAGGTTATTAGAACACAATGGTAACTTAGTAAATGACTTATAACTCTGCACTGAAGCTAATCGTATATTAAAACAAAATGAGTGCAGCTTTAAAGAGAAGATAGAACTTTTGGGTAAACAACTAAGGAAACCGAGGTAGTTGCCTTAAATCAATCTAATGATATAAAGTTTTATTTAAATTCATTATAAGAACCAAAAAGGAGAAAGCAGTTTTGGAAGTCGAGGTTAATTCATTAAAACAAAAACTGCATAGTTAGGCTAGTTCTTCTCACATAGTATAGAACTTATTGAAAGAACGAAACAATGGGGAAGGTTTGGGATACAAAGTTGTGCCACCACCACATGAGATCCTTTAGAATACAAAATGTAGACCTATTAATAATAACCCAGTTAAGGATCATGTGCTATCTACTCCTCTAGTTAGTGATCCTGATTCCACGAGTAAAATTGTGAAATCTAACACTAAACAGAAGGACTCTACTTTGAAAGCAAAAGGCAAGATGCCAGTTGAGAATTTGAATGATGCATTCAAAAGGGTTAATGTAAGGTCAGGTTCACCACGTCCATTTCAGAACCCAAAAAGGCTAAACCAGTTAACCACAAACGTATTAATCATCAAAGTCCAACCAAAGTTCAAGTTAAAGATGTTTAAAATGTTAAAACAATTAATTTTGTTAATAAGGATGAAACATCTAAAAGAGTGGTGACAAAACCAAACCAGAAACATCTCACACCTTCACTAAACCCAACATCACACAAAAGTTCTCTCCAATCTGTAGAAGCAAGATCTTGCTACAGTTATGGAAAACGAGGACATATCTCTACTAATTGCCCTTACTATCAAACACCCAGAAGGAAAATTGAACTTTATGATACAAAACCAAGTTCTTCTAAAGCAAGATCTAACACTCCACCTAATAGTGATAGTGAACCTAAAGTTCAAACAATAAGTCAGGTGTCTGTTTACCATAAACAGGCCTTACACAAGACTGGCTTATGGAAATAAAAATCAAGTATAAGGTCTGATAGAATGATAAGAAGAAAGATATGCCCTCATTCTCTAAAGGACAATGGGTTGAGTTTATGATGTGTGATTCCTCTAGGTCACCCAAGCCAGTTAACGCTTGGGTCCCAAATCTAAACTAACAAGTCTTTGACTGTGCAGGGTGTCCGCTACAGCGCTATCACTAATACCTGGATTATTGATAGTGTGACGTCCAGGAATAAGACAGGGAACTCGTCCCTCCTTTTCAACGTCAAACAAATCAAAGGGGGACATGTTTCATTTGCTTGGATCAAAGGAGGATACATCATAACACAAGGCGAAGTGGGAAATGAGAAAGTCAAGTTTGAGAAGGTCAACTATGTTCAAAAACTACATAACAACTTGCTTTCTGTCTCCCAAGTTTATGATAAAGGATTCAAAGTTTTTTTGACAACAAGAAGTGCTACGTGTTGAAGAAGGACTATGTGATTGAGGAGGATAAGGTTCTCATGTCAGCTTCAAGATATAACTACTTGTATGTCTTGGATCTATCAAAAGCCTCCACAACAGATCACAAGGTTCAATGCTTCCTGTCAAAAGAAACTAAGAGGGATTCGGTCTCATGGCATAGAAGAATGGGACACATCAATCCTAGGAAGATGAATCACCTGATTCAAAATGATCTAGTGAATGGTGTTAATGTCAAGAACTTCCAGCTTCCAGACTTCTGCATAGCATGTAAGAAAGGGAAACCGACCAAGAAAGCTCACAAGGAAAAGAAAGTTAATTCTATTGATATGTCTCTTGCACATGGATCTGTTTGGCCCTGACAGCACAAAGAGCATTGCTGGAGATTTGTATTGCTTTGTAGTAACAGATGATTTCTTAAGATTCTCTTGGGTGATGTTTCTGAAAGCCAAATCAGAAACCTTTGAATCATTCAAACATCTGGTAACTACATTGGAATCACTCTACAAGCTGAAAGTATGGCAGATTCGATCAGACAATGGCACTGAATTCAACAATCAGTGGATGGAGGCATACTGTAGAGAAACGGGAATTTTTCATCAATTCACCTCTGCCTACACTCCATAGATGAACGGCGTAGCTGAAAGGAAGAATAGAAGTTTCATAGAGATTGCAAGAACAATGCTAGCTGACTCAAAACTGCCTATTCAATTCTAGAATGAGGCAGTGGTGAATACTTGTTCCACGCTCAATCAAGTCTTGGTGGTCAAACGACATAGGAAAACATGTTATGAACTACTCCAGCGACGTAAACCTAACTTGGAGTATCCAGAACCATTTGGCGCACCATGTATATTGTTGAAGAAGACTCAGAATGGGAAGTTCAGCAAAAAGGCAGAAGAAGCGATCTTTCTCGGATACAGCATACCAGACAAGAGAGGTTACAACAACTCAACGGGTCAGGTAGAAGTGTGGTGCAATGTCGATGTTCAAAGATAGACCACCCCCCTAACTGGGAAAGGACCCTCATTCTTTTTTGACTATGATGGATTCTTTAAATCCTTCAATATGCCACTTTCTCGTACTAATGACAAGCTTTCTGCTAGGATGATGTACGACGTGCTTAACTCTCCTCCTCCAGACTCGACATCAACTGGTCCATTAGATGATTCTGCTAGCCCTTTAGGGGGAGACCTTGAAGTAAGTGAGACTTTATCTAATGATGAGGCACTTGAGACTACTACTATGGACTAGGAAGAATAGGTTCCCACCAATGAAAGTACACAAGCATCAAATCCTAATGCCTCTGACAATTCAGAACCACATACTCCAACAGCTACAGATCCTGAACCTGAGTTTAACAATCTGGATAATGAGGTGGTTGTTCCAACAACTCCTAGATCTCAACTAAATGTTTATCATCCCTTGGACAATGTCATTGGGGATGTTTGATCGTGAGTACAAACAAGAAATCAGCTATACTCAGCTGATTATGCATCGATAATGGAAAAGGGATATCTTCACGATGGCGCATATTGATGTTTTGTGTCCAAAATATGTTAGTGAAGCATTAAACGATGAGGCATGGGTCAGTGCAATGTAAGAAGAACTCCTATAGTCTAAGAAGTTAGAAGTATGGACCCTTGTGGACAAACTAAAAGGTGCTAAGGTGATTGTCACTAAATGGGTGCTGAAATGCAAGAAATATGACCAAGGGGTCATAATCAGAAACAAAGCTCGACTTGTGGTTCAAGGATTTAGACAAGCTGAAGGCATTGACTATAATGAAGTGTTTGCACTGGTAGCAAGGATGGAAGCGATACGTATATTTCTAGCTTATGCATCCTACATGAAGATTAAAGTCTATCAACTAGATGTGAAGAGTGCATTCCTTCATGATGAAATCCGTGAGACAGTCTATGTCAGTCAACCGGAAGGATTTGAGGATCCTTATCATCGGGACAGAGTTTACAAGCTGGACAAGGCTCTCTACAGGCTCCATCAAGCCCCTAGATCCTGGTATGAGAAACTCTCAACTCATCTGGTGAAACATGGTTTTCGCAAAGGAATGATTGAACGTACATTGTCATCAAAGAAAAAGATGGTGACTTACTGTTGGTACAGATTTATTTTGATGACATAATCTTCGGTTCCAAAAACAAAGAATTATGTAAAGAATTCGAATCTGTAATGAAAGCAGAATTTGAGATGAGTGCCATGGGGGAGATGAAGTTCTTTCTCGGCTTATAGGTGGATCAGACACCAAAGGGAATCTTCCTACATCAGACCAAGTATGCAGGAGATATCCTTAGTCGATTCGACATGGAGAATGCTTCAGCAGCTGGAACTCCACTTGCCACGAACCATGACTTGGCACCCGACAAAAATGGTGATCTGGTTGATGCAACCATGTATAGACGAATGATCGGATCTCTCATGTATCTCACAACCTCACATCTGGATATCATGTATGTGACGTGTCTTTGCTCCAGATATCAGGTGAAACCAAAAGTAAACCATCTCATAGGAATAAAAAGGATTTTTCCTTATTTGAAGGGTACTCCAACACTCGGGTTGTGGTATCCTCATGACAATGACTTTATGCTTACAACGTATAGTGACTCGGATTACGGTGGTTGCAAAATGAATTACAAGTCAACATCAGTGGGATGTTAGTTCTTTGGTAGACGGTTAGTCACCTGGCAGTGTAAGAAGCAGACCTCAGTTGCTCTGTCAACATGTGAAGCTGAATACGTTGTTGCTGCTAGTTGTTGTTCACAAATAATTTGGATTGACAGCAAATGCGAGACTACGGTTTGCAATATTCTAACACTCCTATTTTGTTGATAATTCTGCTGCTATTGCTGTAACCAAAAATCCAGTCCAACATCCGAAAACTAAACACATCGGTATTAAGTATCACTTTATACGTGACTGTTTTGAAAAACAATTAATCAATGTTGTTAAAATTAATACTGATTTCAACGCGTCGACCTCTACACAAAAGCATTTGACAAACCTAGGTTTTTATATATTTTAGAGGTTAATGGCGTAAAAAAAGTGATGTGATTCAAGAAAATGAAAGTTCGTAGTCCGACCAGTGTATTGTTTAGTTATTTTATTTTATTTTATTTTCCTTACCTGTCTATTAAAATCCAAAAACACAAAAAGATTTTCGGTTTTAATATTTTAGAGGGAGAATAGTTTAGTCTAGTATTTAATTCGTGCAGTAGTTATTTACTATATATCTAAAAAACGGAGGAGGACAGCTCAGCTAATATAAATGAAATCAAATATGTGATTCTGATTTAAAGTCAATGGAAAATAACAGTACACAGGGAACGAATTGGTTGGGACTTCAAAACTAGTGTGCTCAAAATGCGAAATTCAAAGTACAAGTCTGAAAAGTCTAAGCACAACAAAAGAAAAATGATAGTTAAACTAGTTGCCTACTAAGATAACATAGAGAAAGTAGACCTAGAGGTTAGTTCATTATATGATGTGTCAGTAGATTCAACACAATAGAGGAGTAGACTTCATTGGTGAATTAAAAATTCAAACTAACTTATTCAACTTGATGTGGGTTCTCATCTTAGCCCTGGTTAACACAATCAACGCATTTCCAATAAGGGGTGACGAGCAAAATAAACACCACAAATATATGCAGATGACCATAAATATGAGCAAAGCACATGTAAAAACTACTAAAAGCAATCAAGCTAATGAGTAATGTTATTGGTGCGTTGTGTGAAAAAGAAAGATAAATGCTCTAACAAGAAGATAGGTTGTGTGCCTCTCTACTGTGCGGTGGCACTGACTTGAGGATAAGCATAACCTAAATATTCTAGAATTCATTTTTGTTTGTGCCTCTCTGCTATGCGATGGCACTGACCTAAGGCTTGGCATCTCCTTGAAAGCTCTTAGAATAGTTTCTTCTTGTCCAATACCCGTAGACCGCTCAAAAATCTCCTGAGGAATGTTGATTACCAAAATAAGTGTGATATCCACAAATGCTTGTTGAAATAATTAACCTAATTAATCACGTTGTAAGTCAAAAGTCTGTGTATTGATTTTAAGGGGACAATATACTGAAAATCATCATGACTGCGATTCTTGAAAGTCAAAATCATTGTGTGCATCTTATAGCTTTAGTATGATTTCTTAAAAGTGCAAATGACTCTCAAACACAACAAGAATCTAGCATCAAGTGCATATTAAAAAGGAGTTCCCAAACGATTCTGTTATACCTGTATGATTCCATAATAAATCATTCTAGAAATGATCTAATCATATTGAAACGGTTCTTCTCAAACCCAAAACAACAAAAATATGTCTTGTTTACTTCTAAATTTCTAAGTTATTTTCTATTTTCTAGTCATTTGTAGGATTAATCATCGAATATAAAATGGATATACTCTGTGAATCACTTACTAAAATGGGTCACGTCTGAGGTGACCAATCAATTTAAATAAAATGGGTCACGTCTGAGGTGATCAATCGATCTTAAACTAAAAGTATCACATCTGAGGTGATCAAATGGTGTTAAAAGGTCATAATCTTTATCAAATGTTAACATTTTAAAGGGTTGAAAGTGTAAAGAGTTCAAGCTCATAAGTATGAGCCAATCGTATGATTGAACCATAAGTATGAGCCAATCGCACGATTGGACCATAAGTGTGAGCCAATTGCATGATTGGACCATGAGTATGGAGCAACATACGAATGGACTATGAGTATGGGGCATTCATGCAATTGGACTACCATGATGATTCAATCATATGAATGGATCAAGGAGTATGAGCCAGTCGCACGACTGAACCCCAATCGCACGACTGAAGCGTGAGTATGGGCTCATCCGCACGACTGGAGCATGAGTATGAGTCCTGTCATACAACTGAACATTAAGACAATATAAAAAGAGGGGTGAGTCAATCGCATTTCTCACCACCCTTCAAATCGTTCAAAACCTACTCATACGTAGACACCCTGCCCAAATTTCATCTCATCTTGATTACATGTTGATTGTGTATCTTACCGATTTGACATTCATCTACAGGTATTGTGAGCCTGAAAGCGATCAAAATGACCAGTGAAATCAAACCCTAACTGACATAATCGACTAAAATCAAGAAATTAGTAAAACTCTTCAAATAGACCACTTAAATGGACATAATCGTTAAAATGAAGGACATTAAGTAATATTTAAATTTCCTACGAATCTAATGAGCATAAACACAACGTCTAACACCAAGATTTGACCAAGGTTCGGGGTCGGAGTGTCGCACAGAGTTTTCTATGATTGGACACTCCGAATGAACTTTAGTTGCACGATTGAGCCAGGCGCAAGATTCAATCGCACGATTGAATCATTCGGTGACTCAGTCGCATGACTGACTCAACCACATCTCTTAACACACGACTAAGTTTAGTCGCAAGCTCAATCGCATGACTGAACTTAGCTGCAGGCTCAATCGCACGATTGAAGTCAGTCATATAGTTCAATCGCACGATTGAACCAGTTTGATCTAATACCGTTTAAGTTTCAAGTGTCATCCCTAATAGACATCTCTAATGTATATGTTCTTTTGTTACAGCAACATGGCTGAGAGAGGACTATGAGCACTTAGCACAACATCTGTGCTCATCTTGATGCTACATCTCGGAACGCTTCTGAGTTCTCAAGGATTATTGCCTTCCTGCGTAGATCGAGGATCTACAAGGCTATTTCTACCCCATGCACTCCATACAGATCTATTCAGCAGGCATTCTGGGATTTTTGTAGGGTTGACCGGTCCGTTGAGCCACATTGTATACGGAGCTCCATATTTGGCCAAGAGATAGAGATTACAGAAGATGATATGAGGTGGGTCTTAGATCTAGGTGGCCGGAGCCTAGCCAACTAAGCTACATCCCCTAACGGTTCGGGGATGCTTCCTGAGGATCAAGTACGTTGGTGACATTAATGTTGGCATACTGAACAAGAGCAACATGTGCCCTCAGTTCAAGTATTTGGCGCATGTGATCATCAAGTGCATAGCCTCTAGGCGTGGTGGATTTGAGATGTCTGACTAAATCCAAAATGCATACGTTGCACTCGTACTGAATCACCCATTCAGTTTTTCATCCATGCTCTTCTCTTACATGATAGAGAACCTCGAGGCCAAAAGGAAGGAAGGCTTCTGCATGTACCCATGGTTTCTACAAATGATTATCGATGAGAAGCTTCCTATGCTGCCAAAGGAGAAAGATGATGCAGTGGTGCTCGAGGTAATGGATAATATGACACTAGGTCGGATGAAGGTCTACGGGGGGAAGCAAGTGAAACCCCTGTGGGGGGAAGCAAGTGAAACCCCTGGTGAGGAGACTATTGGGCACCTTGCCAGAGAAGACTATGTGGCGCACGCTCGAAGGAAGTGGCGTCATGATGACAGTGATTCTGATACTGAGCCCATCATGGCCACCACAGACGAAGACGGCGACAATGGTGATGATGATGATGATGGTCAAGGTGGGGGAGATGCAGGTCCCAGTTTTCACGGGCCACCGACACTTCGACTATATCTTCTTCTGCTGCAGGTGGGTCTAGGCAGGCTACTATACACCCGAACTTTATGGTTGATGAAGATGATGAGTAAGATGATGAGCCTCTCGTGAGGACAGTTGGGAGCTGGGTTGTGTCCACTGAAAAGGGAATAGAGACGGTTGGAGGATGCCAGGCTGAGTCAAGGGATACTGCTAATGATGTTTCTGATCCCTCATACATCCCTGACCAGCCCAACAGCCAGGGAGGAGCGCCTATTGCAAAGGGCTCCAGGAAGAAGAGAATGGCTCATCCTATGGGAAGAAGAATAAGAGGCCAAGGATACTTTGATCATATCTTTTGCCACTGCCACAGCAACCACCACCACTACCACACCTCCTACCACCACTACCACACCTCCTACCACCACCACCACAACTACTACTACCACCACCACACCTCCCACTACCACTACCATCTCATCCACACCACTACCATAGCCACTCCACCACATCCCACACACATTCCACCTCCCATATTCACCACATCCACTACTACCACCACCAGTCACCAAGTAGGTCCCCCACACACTCTCCATTCATGGCTGGACCCACTCTATCCCACATCGGGTTAGAGGAACAACTGGCTAACCTCAACAGCACTGTGCTTAGGCTGATTGCCAGTGATGAGCTTAGGGCTTCTCAGTTACATAAGATGATGGAAACGAATGCAGCTCCAGCTCAGAAGATCAGGGAGCTCAGTGAGAAGAGTGACCTGTATGAGAGAGCTCTAAGTTGAGCCCACTGTGCACTTACAAGTCAAAATGAGCTGGTGTTGGCTTTGGTGAAGAGGATTGAGGAGCTTGAGAAGAAGAATAAGAAGATATTGCTAAAGCTAAAAGGGTCAAAGAGTGAGCCTCTAAAGATCAAGGATGGTGATGGTGATGATGATGATGATGATGATGATGACGATGACGATGAGGATGAGGATAAAGATGATTCTAAAGAAAATGTTGAGGAGGGAGGACCGAGCGGAAAAGATCAAGAGGATGATGATGATCAGGAAGGTGGTGCATCTATATTAGCCTCACATCCTTAAGCTCAAGAGAGGCAAACTAAAAGAAACAAAGATCAAGGAGCCTCATCCTCCGTTCCTCCAGCTAAAGAACCCACTATTCAAGACAAAAGTAATGATTAGATCTTTTTGTATTTAAAAAACTTGTGTACTTGAAAATATATTACATTAATGTAATTAACCATCATCTATGTGTGTTTATGTTTAAATGCTTTATATGATGACTTATGTGGGATGTGATTAATGTTTAATCAAACAGATGAAGCTCAATAGGCAGAAGAGTATATTGTCCAACCCCTTCAGCAGGTCAAGATGAGTATGATGTCCAACCCCTTCAGTAGGTCAAGTCTCAATTAACCATGATTCTTGACTTGCAAGGGATAGTCAGGAGATTTGTGAGCCATACTCTAAAAGAGGGAGAGATCATACATGACTCAACGGATGAACAACTTCCTGAAATATTCAGGCTGAATCTTGATGAGCTGGTAAAGATGCTCCAAAAGTTGATGTGGCTAGTGATGATGAGCTGAACGATATTGATGAAATTGAGATCGAGGACGTCACTGCTGAACATTATACAGAGTACACTGACCATGAAGGTAATGTTATACCCGACTTAGGTGATACTTTTGGCAGTGCTACATTTGAGAAGCTGGATGAAGTGGAGAAAGAAAAGGAAAAAGAACAAAATCTCAGCCCAAGCATTGGACGCTAATGTGGACTTGAAGAAAGCTGAATGGGCGGCTTGTTTTGCAGAAATTAAAGCCCAACGCATGCCACCAACGTAGAATGCCTACACAAAGCTCTACAAAGTCAAAAGATATCAGAATGTGTCAGGCAAGATCATAGCATGGGCATATTTTGAGGACTTAGGAGTCTATGCAGTAAAGAGAGAGAAAGGTATCGAGTACTTTAGATATCCTCATGATTTGAAGACTCTTCTTGGTTTTGAGCTCAACCGTCTGGCATGTTTAGATCTTCTATATGCAAATCCGAGGAAGAAGTCAGGATGGTTCGAGGTTGCGTTGAATGAGGAATACCATACTAGGTGGGTAAACTCAGACCTCAACAACTTGAAGAGGTACATTTATAGGTCTGAAGTGGACCCTATATCTGGGAAGCCTAAAGTTGTGCTGAAGTGGAGTCCCCTGTGCACGATGTCAAAGATTCCCTTATGGAAATGCCTCAGGACTTCACTCCACACTTCAAATGGTGCTATTACGACTGGCAGACAGGCGAAGCGGTCATAGTTCTAAACAGAAATGGAAGATTGATGCTATCCAGGTATTTGACCCTATGTGGCTTACAAACTTGTCGGCTGAAGATGTCTACACATTATATATGTGGCCATTGTTCTATGACACGCAAGACATTATACAAGCTCTCCAGTTTCAACATGTGATAGACTCTGCTTTGAATTTGAAAATACAGCAAGAGTACCAAAGAGGAGAAGTACTAGAAGTTCCAAGAACATGTGAAGAGTGTTAGATGATAGAGGAAACTAGGACCAAGGGCGAGTTTATAGATGCATATGTTCCTAGTTTATGAGCTTAATGTAAAAGTATTTCATGTCTTATAGATGTGCAATGAATTGGTTCAATGAAATATAATATGTGATTTATGTTTATTCATGTTTATTTATTTCATATTATTATTGTGTTAAAGTATAATGTATATGTATGATCATATTCTATAGGTCTGAGGGGTTGTACATGATTCTTAGTCAATGATGATTAAGTAATGTGTTCAACATAGAACGGATGAGTATTCATGCAAATGGCCCATACTTATGGACCATACGCATGAATACATCAACGTATGGACCAGTCTCACGACTGAATCAGGAGACTTGATCAGTCGTATGATTGAGACATAAGATTGACTCAGTCGCACGACTGAACCTTCAGTCGTGTGTATGGATCAATCACATGATTCAGTCGCACGACTGAACCATGCTAATGGTTCAGCCATACGAATGGAAACCCCTAACCTATAAATACCACTTAATTAGTGGAAAACATAAGAATTGGAAAATTGAAGAACACTTGATATTATCACGAACCCTAGCCATCCAGAACGTCCAAGAAAGCCAGTCCAAGTTTATAGATCGTTCCTGATCGGTTTCTATTCGTTCATAACATTTAGTTTCATCTTATATCGATGGGGTTAACGTTCTCAATGATTGGATCGCCAATCAAATAGGATTTCGCACTATTTGATTCGGTATAAACACAGAATCTATTAGTATTCCGTACATACACGGTCCTAACATTGAGTCAGTCGTGCGACTGAGTCACGATTGATTCACTCATGCGATTGAATCATGCGCTTGGCTCAATCGTGCGACTGTGGTTCATGAGACGTGTCTGTTCGCATCTTGCTCTGTTCGACACCATAACTTTAAATCTTTTTCAAAATGTTACAATACACTTTGTGTTTAGATTCATTAGGTTTGCAGGGACTCGAAATAGCACTTAATGTCATTTAAATCAAATTTTATGTCCATTTAGGTGGTCTATTTTATGGTATTGTCCCGGTTCTTGATTTTAATCATTTTGGTCAGTGTGGGTTCGATTAATCCATTATTTGATCAAATTTCAGTTTCAAAGTACCTGAGATGAATGGGAAATCAGTTAGGATGACAATGAGAAAGTCATCACAATAATCAAAATTTGGCAGAGTGTATGTGTATTCGGCGGTTTTTGAGAGTTTTGAAGGTTGGTAAGAATACGACCGACTGACCTCCCTTTTTATACCGTTTTAAGTTTCAATCGTGCGACTGGACCCATACGCATGATTCATTCGTGCGACTGGGGTTCAGTCGTGCGACTGACTCAGACTCCTTCATCCATTCGTACGATTGGTTCATTCTTGTGATCCAATCGCATAGTTGAACCATACTCATGGTCCAATCGTGTGATTGGCTCATACTTATGGTCCAATCGTGTGATTGGCTCATACTTATGGTTCAATCGTGGATTGGCTCATACTTATGATTCAATCGTACGGTTGGCTCATACTTATGAGTTTGACTTCATACATTTCCATTCACTCAAAATTTAACTTTTTATAGATAACATTATGACCAATGATCATCTCAGACATGACCCTTTTAACAGAAAATCATTTGATCATCTCAGACATGATCCTTTTTAATTGAGAGCCAATTGGTCACCTTAGATGTGATCCTTTTAGTTTGTGATTCACAGAGTTCATCTACTTATATAGTCCGACATTGACGCAAAGAAGATAACAAAAAAAAACTTGAATTAAAACAAAACAAGACATATTTTTGTGTTTTTGTTTGAGGTGGATTGAAACCTTTTTGAAATCATCTAACTGATTTTTCTTCCTGAGTAGAACAACTTCAATTAATTTTTATCATTTTTGGAAAGATTCATATGGAATCATACAAGTATATCATAATCATTTGGGACCCTTTTATATGTTTTGATACTAGATTCTCATTTGTCTGAGAGTCAATAGCACTTTCAGGAAATCATACTATAGCTATAAGATGCACACAATGATTTTGACTTTCAAGAGTTGCAGCCATGATGATTGTCAGTTATTTATCCACCGAAATCCATACACAGTTTTTGACTCACATTGGTGATAAGTTAGGTATATTATTTCAACAAGCATTTCTAGATCCCACACTTATATGGTAATCAACATTCCTCAGGAGATTTTTGAGCAGTTACGGGCACATTCTTTGACAAGAAGAGACTATTCTAAGAGCTTTCAAAGAGATTCCAAGCCTCAGGTCAGTACCATCGCAAAGCAAAGAGGCGTAAACAACAACGATTTCTAGAATTGATCATTGTAAACTGCTAATCGATATCTGCATTTGATTGAATTGGCATATTTGCAAGAATCGGTTATAGTTAAATTGAATTTCTGCTACTTTCGTTTTATTGCTTTCTGTTTTCTCTTGGTTTAATTTGGTTTGTTGTGTTCTGTTCTAAATCTGTTAAAACTTAATTGATTTTGGTTGAATATGAGAATGACTACTCCTTCTAATGACCCTCACAATACCGGTTCCTCAACCAAGCCTCCGATGCTGGTTAGGACTGAGTATAACATATGGCAACGAAGAATGCTTCATCACCTGTCTGTTAACAGTTCAGGTTGGACATCGTGGTACATGGTCCACATAAGCCTATGGTGAACAATCCGGAAACCAATCAAATGGTTCCGAAGAAGAAGGAACAATACTCGATGAAGATCGGAAGCTGTTTGAGATTGATGCTAAAGCCCATGGAATTCTGGCCATGGCACTGCCGAATGAAATCTATTCAGGGCTTATGCATCATGAAACTGCTCATGACCTCTGGAATGCACTGAAGGAACAATTCGGTGGAACTGATGAGGTCTTAGCAAACAACAGAGAAATCCTTGCCCAACAATATGAAACGCTCTCATAGGAAGGGTGTGAGACACTGACTCAACAGTTTGAGCGTTTTTCCAGTTTGATCTCTGAGCTAAAAATGGTCAAACATGAATATACCAATAGCCAGATGAATAACAGATTCCTTAGATCACTGCCTGAGAGATGGGACACATACACTATTGTCCTACGCTCCAGTGCAAATCTGGATAAACTATCTCTCACCCAACTTCATGGGAAATGCTTACATTTAGAGAGAGATAGAGCAGAAAAGGAAACTGGCATCATCAGGAAAGCTCACTGATGACTTTGTACCAGGGAACACTGTCTTGGTTGGTCATGAGTCAGAATATGCTGCATCTGAAAGTAATTATGATGAGCATATAGATTTCTCTTCAAACAGTTCAGATCATGCATTCATTGGTGTTGATAGTCACTCAGGCTGTAATAGTGACAATTTATGTTTTATCATGGATGATTGAAAGGAATAGTTGATGATGATCTAGAAGAGATGGATATTCTGAGCCAAATGGCTTGATTAATATCAGATCTCAGAAGTTCTACAAGAGGACTGGCAGGAAATTTCCAGGACTCTCTGGCAAAACCAAAGTTGGTTTTGACAATAGTAAGTTGAGGTGTAACAAATGCCAAAGGCTTGGACACTTTGCGAGAGAGTGTAGATCATTTGGATCTAACTCCTCTGCACCCTTTGTGACTTTTCCAAGCACTAGTCCACAAAAAGGGGGGCAACATCCTGCTAGTTCTGGTCATCATTCACAACCTACTTCACTGCATATTTTGTCCCTCAGGGTCCAATGTCATATCCGTATCCCTGCTATTACATACCTCAGTCAAATCCAGTTCAAGTTCCTACTGCACAACAACCACAAGCATTACCTGAGCCTCTACCATCTCAATCACAACCTCATCACAACTTTTTCAACCCTGGTAATGTTGACTGGAGCAGTTTACCAGATGATCTCTCTGGTATGAGCAATTATTTACGGGTGATGGTCAACATGGTGGTGAACATCCTTTTGGGAATCTAGCTCTCATGGCCCTGGAATCTACTGAGAGTTCATGCTCCAATGCATCTTCTTCACAGGTAACCCAGGTATCCTCGAGGCTAAGGCCAAGCTTTGTTTTGAATCTTGCATAGATGCATTTGTCTCTATTAGAGAAGCAAATGTAGCTGTAATTAATCAAAATCTAGAGCTTGAGCAAACTATTTCCAAAAGAAAAGCTGAATATGAGTTGTCCTTAAGGACAAAGATGATGAGATTTATAAGCTAAATGCCAATTAAATGATGAAAAGGCTAAGCTAGAGGTCAATCTTGAGAACCATAAGGAACTTAAAGAAAAACTTGCAGTTACCCAAGTTGAGTGTGACTGCTGGGTGTCATCCTGCAAGGGATTTGAAATGCTGCTCAGTAAGCAATCTGCTTCGAATGTGAAGTTTGGAATTGGTTATAACCATATTGCACCTCCAACAGATTTTACTCCAAAACCAATAGTAAAATCTGAAAGTGAAAGAAATCTCCAAACCACATTATTATGTGCATCATCTACAAGTGATCACCCAAAATCACAAGATGAAATAAGGGTTGATACCTCAGCAAGTCAATTGGCTGATGGGTTAACTACTGATAAGCACATGAAGCTGAGTATTTCAGATGTTGTCCTCAAAGTAACTTAAGTACTGAAGGGCAAGTTACAACAACTGAAAATCATTTCAAATCAGCTGAAATAAATGGATTAACAACTGCTGACAATGAACAGCTGAAAAAACTCTTCAGTTGTTACAGATTCTTTAGTACTGAACAAAATTACTGAAAGGAGGAAAGTACTGAAGAGCACACCTTCAGTAGTTTCCACATCAGCAGTTGATCAATCCAAGTTGAAGAATAAGCCATGTGAAATATGCAGTAAATTCAATCATCTTTCCGATGAATGTTGGTACAGAAAGGGTTCCAAACTCAACAGAGATAAGCTCATTAAAATCCAGATGGATGAAATGAAAATGAGTTTGAGACCAAGTTTGTACCGCAATCATTCCATTGTGATAAAACCAAGGCTTCAACCAAATCCAAAAAGAAGGATAAGGTTCATCACAGAACAGCTGATGGTGCTCCTCATGATAAACATCAGCTAAGTCTGTTAATTTCAAGGAGGAAATGGTGGATCATGGGAACTCATCAAAACAAGCACTGATATGTCACAAGAGCTGAAAGCTTTGGCTACAAATCAGACACAACTTTGTATGATGGTTCAGCATTTGTGGGGAGAGTTAACCAACTAGATGCACCTGTGATCAAATCACTGAAAAGGCATTCCAAGCCCAAATCCAAGGAATCCATTTCAGCACCATCTCCTTTTCATCAGCTGTTAATCATAAGAAACAAGTTATGTTTGCATCTGTTGATGAAAACAGACCCAAAACCAAAAGGTTTGGGTCTCAAAATCTAACAAGTTTCTTTTATGCAGGGTTCTTCAACATGCCAAAGGAGCATCTGGTATGTGGACAATGGAGGATCTATGCATATGACTAGGAGCAGTTCTCTTCTTAATGACTACTCTCAAGGAAAGAAGGGATTTGTTTTATTTGGAAATGATGCCAGAGGTTACATCATTGGGAAAGGATATGTGTCTAATGGACAAATCCGGTTTGATGATGTCAACCATGTGGAGAATCTCAAGTATAATCTGCTGAGTGTCAGTCAGATGTGTGATAAAGGGCATGTTGCATTTTCACAAGCCAGAACTGTAGGATTCTGTCTTCCCAAGTTCTGAGGCTGATAGACAAGGTAATGGATGAACATACTCTCCTGAAGGCAACACAGATCGGAAGAGTGTATGCCTTGGATTTGTCAAAGAAGATTGATTTGAAGGGTCATCCATGCCTGTTCTCCAAAGCCGCTCTTCAGGAATCTAAACTATGGCATAGAAAGCTGGGTCATGTCAATCTCAGAAAACTGAATCAGCTGATCCACAATCGTTTAGTGAGAGGTTTATCAATAAAGGAGTTCCACTGTGATGAAGCCTGCACTGCTTGTTTGAAAGGAAAACATCACAAAGTCACATTCTCCCATTGAAGAACCTAAGTCCACTGCCTGCTTGCAGTTACTGCACATGGATCTATTTGGTCCTGTGTGAGTGTGATGAGCATGGCAAAGAAGAAATACTGTCTGGTAATTGTGGATGATTACTCCAGATTTGTATGGAATTCTTTCTACATTCAAAGGATGAGGTTGCTCAGAAGATTACAAACTTGTGCTGTATGTTGAGAAGCAGTATTCCCTATCAGTCAAGTGTATAAGGAGTGACAATGGTACTGAATTCAGAAACCATACACTTGATGATTTTTATCTTTCAAAAGGAATCAAAAGGTAGTTTAGCATCCAAGGACTGCAGAACAAAATGGAGTAGTGGAGAGAAAGAACAGGACTTTAATTGAAGCTGCAAGGTCCATGTTGGCTGACTCTGGTTTGCCTTTGACCTTTTGGGCTGAAGCTGTCAATACAGCCTGCTATGTGCAGAATAGAGTGTTAGTAAATCAGAGGTTGATGAAGACTCCATATGAAGCTCTACATCATTTGGCTCCTTTGATTTCATTCTTCAGAGCCTTTGGATGTCCTTGTTTCATTCTCAACACAAAGGGTCAACTCCACAAATTGATCCTAAGGTGGATGCAGGGTATTTTGTAGGTTATTCATCCACTTGCAGGCTTATAGAGTCTTCAACTGTAGAACAAAGATAGTTGAAGAAACCTTGCATGTGAAATTCATGAATTCCTAAGGATAAAATTCCACAAAACCCTGTGGAGTTATTTGATCTGGACATACTGCAATATGCTCCTTATCAAACTCCAGCTATTGCAGATCATGTGGATAAATCATCTTCTGCAGCAAGTCTTCCACCTGGTGGTACTGAGATGATGATGATATCAGTACTCACATTTTCAAGTTCAGTGACCAACTGCTTGAGTCTGTTAAACTTGATGTTCCTGTACCTTCAGCAGCTCCATCCATAACAAATGCTGATGAGATTTCTGATTCCTCTACATTGTTTGATTTGCCATCTAATACTTGGTTTCAAGAATCTGAATCAGCATCTGCTGATGCTGAACGGCTACAAACACTTGCACTGATCTTATTGTGCACCAAGAGCTGAAGAATCCCCCATGTCTCAAATCATTGGTGGTATCAATGATGGCGTCTCAACTAGAAGTCAATTGTCTAACTTGTGCTTCTATGCTCTCTCATCAGTCAGCAAGAGCCAAAGAACTATCATGTTGCTTTGAGAGACAATGGATGGGTGGAAGCCATGCAACTTGAGCTACTTCAGTTCAAGAAACAGCAAGTGTGGGAACTGGTTCCTCTACCCCCAGGTAAGTGTGCAATAGGCACTAAATGGGTGTTTAGGAACAAAACAGATGAAAATGGGCTTATTGTTAAGAACAAGGCCAGACTGGTTGTTCAGGGGTTTTCACAAGAAGAAGGTATTGATTATAATGAGACTTTGCCCCTGTAGCCAGACTGGAGGCAATTAGATTGTTCTTAGCCTATGCTGCATTCATAATTTTAAAGTTTTTCAAATGGATGTTAAAGGTGCATTTTTGTATGGTAAAATAAAAGAAGAGGTTTATGTGTCAATCACCAGGTTTTGAGGATAATAAACATCCAGATTGGGTAGACAATCTGATAAGGCTCTTATTGGTTGAAACAAGCTCCTAGAGCCTGGTATGAGACATTATCAAATTTCTTCTTCAAAATAATTTCACTAGAGGCTCCATAGATAAAACTTTATTCATTAAGAAGGTGGATCAGCATAAGTTACTTGTTCAAATTCATGTTGATGATATATTTTTGCATCCTCTATCCCCAGTTGTGTGATGACTTTACCAATTTAATGCATAAGAAGTTTGAAATGAGTGCAATGGGAGAATTACAGTTCTTTCTCGGATTGCAAATCAAACAAAAGGCTTATGGGACTTTCATTCATCAGTCTAAATATACAAAAGATCTTTTGAATAAGTTTGATTTACAAAATTGTAAGCCCTGTTCTACTCCCATGTGCAACACCACATAACTGGATGCAGATCAGAAAGGTAAGGCTATTGATGAAACACTTTACAGATGTATGATTGGGTCCTTGATGTACTTAACAGCTTCTAGACCAGATATCATGTTTGCAACGTGTGTTTGTGCTAGATTCAGGCTGCTCCTAAAGATTCTCACTTGATTGCAGTCAAAAGGATCTTTAGATATCTGCAAGGTACACAATCTCTAGGTTTATGGTATTCCACTAGACACTCTTGCAAATTGGTTGCTTTTTCTGATAGTGATTATGCAGGGTGTAAGTTAACCAGAAAGTCAACTTCTGGTGGATGTCAATTCCTAGGCAACTATTTGATTTCTTGGCAGAGTAAGAAACAAACATCTGTTGCTACATCCACTGCTGAAGCAGAGTACATTGCTGCTGCAAGCTGTACTTCTCAGGTACTCTGGCTTCAGAACCAACTTTTGGATTATGGCATTACAGAGACTAAGACTCCATTATTAATGGACAGTGCTTCAGCTCTTTGCATTGTCAAGAATCCTGTCCAGCACTCTAGGACCAAACATATAGAGATCAGACATCATTTTATTAGGGACTGTTTTGAAAAAGGTCTAATTGATCCAAAGTTTGTGCCTAGTGCTGATGAGCTTGCAGACATTTTTACTAAGCCTTTGGATAGTTCGACTTTCCAAAACCTAGTGTTAAGGCTTGGTATGCTGCAGCTAGAATAAGTGATAACTACTGATGATCTCAGTAAATAAGTACTGATGATCATTTGTAACCATATCACAAATAAGTACTGATTCTATTACAAGAACTGATACAATCATAACTACTGATATAAGTACAAATAGATAAGTACTGATGTCCTATGAAACAACTGAAAAATAGCCAAAAAGACTGATGAGTAAGTGTTGAGGACAGTATGAAACAGAAAAAGCTATGAATTGACGAAAACTACTGATGAGAATTTTCTCTTCAGTTGTTTCTAAAACTACTGCGTCATCTTAAACAACTGATGACAAAACCATGTCTTCAGTAGTTTCACAACTACTGATGACTAACACCACGTCGTCAGCTGTTTACAACAACTGATGACAACACCATGTCTTCAGTAGTTTTATAACTACTGATGACTAACACCAAGTTATCAGTTGTTTCCAACATCTGAAGCTAAAACCATGGTTCTTCAGTAGTTTTATAACTATTGATGCCTAAAACCAAGACTTCCGTTGTTTCAACCTCTGAAGGTTAATACCACATCATCAGTCGTTTAAAACTACTGATGACTCATACCAAACCCTTCAGTTGCTTTATAACCCATACCCTATAAATACCTTATCTTACAGAGCTTCATCATCTAAAACCTAACGTTCAAAAACTCAGAACCTTCTCTCACATCAATGGCGAACATGAAGCTTAAACCACGACACAACTGTGTTGCTTACCTTACCAAATCACCCTTCTGGACAAAGTTTGATAATGCCATTGATCTAATGATCAACTCTCCATACAAAACGGCTTTCCTTCTAAATCCTACCATTCATGCCGAATCCCTCCATCAGTTCTGGACGAACGTCACACTCATCACTGGGGAGAATGACACCGACTCTCTCCAGTCGTTCATCAACAATCGTCAGGTGGTCATCACTCCAGAAATCCTTCGCCAAACCCTACAACTGGATGATGCCACTTTCCCCACTGGGTATCCAAAGGGCACCACTGATCTATCATTTGCCCAACATGGATACCAGGGTAACCTTAGTGCTTCTACCATCCTGAAGAAGCATTTCCATGATGCGGAACGACTAATTTTTCATATGGTGAATGTATGCTTAGCTCCTAAGACTTCGTCTTGGGATCAAATGTCGATGAGGTGGTAGCAGGTATTATTCTCTATCCTTGACCAACAAACCTTAAATTTTTCTGAAATATTATTTCTTGAACTCAAGGATATGGCCTCCAAGCCTATAGCTAACCGATGGATATTATATCCTCGGTTCCTAATGGCCATTATAGTAAACCAGCTAAAAGCTGAGGGACTTGTTGGCCTTGGAGTCCCTGCCACGGCTGTATTGCCTGAAGTATACTTCAGGCACAACTCAGACCAGTCACTCAAACTGATTGCCAAACTGTGAAAACCCACGCAGCTGGAAACCATAGCCACCACCTCCAAATCCATTGTCCCCACCAAACCCAAACACAAGAAAGCCAAAAAGGCTACTCAGGGAAATGAGTCCCCTGAGGATGCCCCTGCAACACAAACGCAGGTTATATCTACTGGTCATAACCCCCCAGTAGATACACGTACTCACTCACCCTCAACGCTCAAGTTTCCTCTCAACAGGAGCTTGTAGCAACCACCTCTGGGGCACCTATACATCTGGAACCTTCCTCACTTGAGGAGGTTGCCGTTGAAACGCACCACTCTCCCCGGGTGCATACTGCCTTCACACCCTCTCCCACTGCAACCGCCCCCCAAAGTCCTACCATCATAATTGCCAAGGTGCTGACTCAGTTGCATTCCTCACCTCCTCCCAGATACCAATCAAAACTGGGATGGCCTCAACCATTGAGGGGGAGGACCAAAGTGCTTCTGACACCCCACAGCACAGGGGTTACCATATTCAATCTCCAAGTGTAGAAACGGAGATTCGAATTTCTGGTGAGGCTGCCACTTCTCCTGCTTCAGCAAATGATCAGGATGAATTTGGTACCATCCATAAGACCTCACCAGAGGCAACTGCTGATGAAGGACATGGTCCTGAGGCAGGAAGTCTCCAGTACCATGACCAAGGGGCACATGCTACTACTAATCTACACTCAGAGCATGTTCATCCTGATTCTATCAGCAGGTCAGGTGATTCAGTAAACACTGATGATGACCTAGGCTTCTTTTATGATGTTTTAGCCAAAAACACCATCCTCGAGGATGAGGTGAGCAGACTCAAAGAGCTGCTTGCCAAAATTTCTCAGGATCAAAGACCATCTACCCCTCAAAACCCATAGATGGCACCTTCCTCTGAAGGTCTCCCATATACAGAGCCACTCCAAAACACTCAGCCACCTGCCTCTGCTTCTGGTACTATTTCTCATGGACAGAACCCCCCTGAGCAAATAGCTGCTATCTTTCAACATTCCTTACCTCTCATCACATCCATTATCACTGATATGGTGCTTAAAACCTTGATGAGAGGCTTCCCTTAGTTATACAACCCTTGATAGAGGATGCTGTGAGCAAAAGGCTTTCTGACAATCAACCCTTGCAACCAATGCAACCAAAAAAGGGGAGATTCAGTCAGTGAAAGCAAAAAGAAAGAGAATTGCAGATAGGAAAGAAATTGAGAAGGAGAAGGTGAAGGATGCTGACATGGAGAAAGTGACTGAAAGTACTAAAGACTTTCATGTAACATACAAGAAAAGGAAGAATGAAAAGGAGACTGACTTGGAGACAATGGTGAAGAAGGCTGATGCCGAACATAGCCGATCAATGGATAACATCATTGATCAGTTGTTTAGGCAAGGTCACGACACTGAAAAACTTGACTCGGAAATCAGAAGACTAGAGATTGAAGAAATCCAAGCTAGATGGGCAAGTTATGATGTGTTGGAAAGGGACAGGCTAGAAATCATGATCAGGTTCATAGCGAAGTATCTTGGTAGATCATTGATTGAAATCAAGGCATGGTCCAGGGACAGCATCTTGGCAATAACCACCAAGATCTGTTCGTCTGAAGTATACACAAAAGGATTGGTTATTGAAGCCTTAAACAAAGCTGGTGCTGGGAGCAGGACTGAACTAGTCAAGCAATCTAAAGCCGAACTCACATCCAAAATGCTAGAACAGCCTGTCAAAATTCCCACACCAAAACCCACTAAAACAATACCTTTACCCCAAAAACCACCACAACCACAACCCACCAAACAAACTCCCCCTCCCTCAAAACCAATAGTCGATGATGTACCCCAGAAGAGGAAGAGAAGGGTACTGAGGCTAGAAGAAGAAAAATAAGATAATGATGAAGATGAAGATAGGCTGCCAATCTCAGCTATTATACAATTGCCTAAGGCCACAAGTCACCTCCCAACAATTACTCCTGAAACTCAAAGACAAATTGTGAAAGTGAAGCTAGAAGAAGAAGAGCTTCATAAACAACATGATGAGGAATTGTTAAGGAGAGTTGACAAAGCATGTGTTGCCACATCTTCAATCATCAACATGAAGAAGCACGCTCTCAGGTTATGCACTCTTAAACATACATTTCAATATTAAAAGGAGAGAGTGAGGATTTAGCCTGATCCCAGGGTGTCTCATAGGATTCACAAGAAAAACATTCCACAGAGATACATTGGCCAAGTGAAGAAGATTGTAGATGAAGTGATCTCACTGGTCTTTGTAGTATCACCCTGGGAAATCTTAGATGACTTCAAGAAAGCCTATAAAGCTAACCTGACCCCACAAAAGATGCTGGAAAATAAAATGGTGAAAAAGGGGTTAGTATATAAGAGGCTTGAGGAAGTTAGAAAGAATGAGCTCCAGTTGTTCTTAGAGGGTAATCACCTAGATGAATTTGCTTATAAAGTAATAACAACTGTGGAAATCAAAAATGGGAAAAGGTCAAATACCTATCTGAATATTATGGGCCAGAATCACTTTTTGAAGGAGGAGCTGAAGAGCTTACCATGGAGGAATAGATAACCTTCCTTGAGGCCTATACAAGGGAGTCATACAGACTCATTGTTGGGAAATAGATCTCATGGATGGGGTAACAGCTCTGTGTCCAATTCCCCAAGACAGAGTTCCCATTCATCCTTTGTCAAACAGATCATTGAGACTTCTTCCCAGGCCTGTGCTTACATGGGTCACTTCTAAGCTGATCTAGAAGACAAAAAGACCAAATCTTTTTGCCATAATAAGTGGGACATATTCAATAAGTTTAGAGGTTTTGGCCGCATTGGTACAGGGGGAGTTTGTTGGACCAAAGAACCAATGAGCCTGATCAGAAAAACCTCGAAGTCCCACAGACATCACAACAACTGCTGAAGACTTGATCAGCTGTTTGACAAAGTATAAAGACTTCAACAGCTGAAGACTAAAGTACTAAAGACTTCAAAAGCTGAAGACCAAAGTCTGAAGATCAACAGCTGAAGACTAAAGTACTGAAGACTTCAACAGCTGAAGACCAAAGTCTGAAGATCAACAGCTGAAGACTAAAGTACTGGAGACTTCAACAGCTGAAGACCAAAGTCTGAAGATCAACAGCTGAAGACTAAAGTACTGAAGATCAACAGCTGAAGTACAAAGTCTGAAGACATCAGCTGATGACAACAACTGAAGTTCAAGTACAAGTACTGAAGCCTTCGGAGTTTGTTACAACAACTGAAGAAGCATTCTTCAGTTGTTGTGATGGTTTCCTTTCAGTAGTTTTCTTTTTTGTTTCAGTATTTGTAAAACGACTGAAAAGCATGTTCTTCAGTCGTTGTAGTTTCAGTAGTATCTTTTCAGTAGTTGTAGTGATAGTTAACACTTAGTATTTTTGTAAGAAGATGTCAGCTGTTTTGATATCTTTAGTAGTTGTGTTAACTTTCAGTAGTCTGGATAATTCTGTTAGATGTCACTATCAAATGACATCAGCAGACGTCACATCTCCTATATAAGGAATGTTCCACCATGACATTCTTATATAAGGGATGATTGACCTGATTGTATGTGTGACATTTTGCCACCACGAAAGCGCGTATTGAATGAAATCTTTGATTTGCAGAATTCTTTCTATAATCGTTTGCTCTTACTTTGAATATCAACTGTATTCTTGTGAATTGTCTAATTCTTTGTTTGATTTCCGCTGCAATACTCTCTAATCAATCAAACGTAGATCACTGATCCTAGCAAAACCTTTTAGAAATCATCTAACCGATTTTTCTTCCTGAGTAGAACAGCTTCAATTAATTTTTATCATTTTTGGAAAGATTCATATGGAATCATACAAGTATATCATAATCATTTGGGACCCTTTTATATGTATTTTGATACTAGATTCTCATTTGTCTGAGAGTCAATAGCACTTTCAGGAAATCATACTAGAGCTATAAGATGCACACAATGATTTTGACTTTCAAGAGTTGCAGCCATGATGATTGTCAGTATATTTATCCACCGAAATCCATACACAGATTTTTGACTCACATTGGTGATAAGTTAGGTTATATTATTTCAACAAGCATTTGTGGATCCCACACTTATATGGTAATCAACATTCCTCAGTAGATTTTTGAGCAGTCTACGGGCATTTGACAAGAAGAGACTATTCTAAGAGCTTTCAAAGAGATGCCAAGCCTCAGGTCAGTACCATCGCAAAGCAGAGAGGCGTAAACAACAATGATTTCTAGAATATTTAGGTTATGCTTATCCTCAGGTCAGTACCATCGCACAGAAGAGAGGCACACAACTTATCTTCTTGTTAGAGCATTTTTTCTTTTGCACATAACGCACCAACAACATTAGTCAGTAGCTTGATTGCGCTTAAAACTTTTTCCATGTGCTATGCTCATTTTTATGGTCATCCGCACACATTTGTGGCATTTATTTTTTTCGTCACCCCTTATTGGAAAAGCGTTGATTGTGTTAACCAGGATAAGATGAGAGCCCACATCAAGTTGAACAAATTAGTTTTAATTTGATTCAACAATGAAGTCTACGCGTCTATTGTGTTGAATCTACCGACACATCATATAATGAACTCGCAACCCCTACGCCTACTTTCTCTATGTTACCTCAGTAGCAGACTAGTTTACTATCATTTTTCCTTTATTTTGCTTAGACTTCTCAGACTTGTAATATGAGTATAGCATTTTGTCCATTTAAATCCTTTTGATGTCCTAAACAATTAGTTCACTGTGTACTATCATTTTCCATAACTTTTGAATCAATATCATAGATTTGATTTCTTTTCTTTCAGCTTATCTGCCAACCCCCCCCCCCTTTTTAAGTAATTAAATACTAAAACTAAACTATTCTCCCCCTAAAATTCTAAAACCGAAAATGTTTTTATGTTTTTGGATTTAAAAGATAGGAAAGTAAAATTAAATAATAAGAAAATTTTGTCGGACTAAGAACTCGATTCTTCTGGAATCACATCACTTTTATTTTTCACGCCATTGACCTCCAAAAGATAAAGAAACTTAGGTTTGTCAAAAGCTTTTGTGTAGAGGTCGGGGCGTTGAAAATCCGTATTAACTTTGACAACATCGGTTAATTGATTTTCAAAATAGTTACGTATAAAGTGATATTTAATATCGATGTGTTTAGTTTTTGGGTGTTGGACCGGATTTTTAGTGAGAGTAATAGCAGCAGAGTTATCAACAAAGATAGGGTTGTTAGAAAATTTCAAACTGTAGTCTCACATTTGCTGTTTAATCCAAATGATTTGGGAACATCAACTTGCAACAACAACATATTTAGCTTCACATGTTGACAAAGCAACAGATGTCTGCTTGTTACATTAGCAGGTGACTAAACGTCTTCCAAAGAACTGACATCTCGTTGATGTTGACTTGTAATTCATCTTGCAACCATCATAATCCGAGTCACTATACGCTGTAAGCTCAATATCATCATCATGAGGATACCACAACCCGAGTGTTGGAGTACCCTTCAGATAGCGAAAGATCATTTTTACCCCAATTAGATGATTCACTTTTGGTTTAGCATGATATTTGGAATAGAGACAAGTGGCGTAAATAATATCAGGACGAGAGGTTGTGAGGTACATCAGAGATCTGATCATTCCTTGGTACATAGTGGCATCTACCAGATCACCATTTTCATCGGGTGCCACATTGTGGTTTGTGGCAAGTGGAGTCCCAGCAACCGTTGCATTCTCCATGTTGAACCGACTAAGGATTTCTCCTACATATTTGGACTGATGCAGGAAGAGTCTATTTGGTGTCTGATCCACCTGTAACCCAAGAAAGAACTTCATCTCTCCCATGTCACTTATCTCAAACTCAAATTTCATCACGGATTCAAATTATTTACACAATTCTTCATTTTTGGAACCGAAGATTATGTC
This sequence comes from Flaveria trinervia, assembly GCA_025506515.1. Classification (NCBI taxonomy): domain Eukaryota; kingdom Viridiplantae; phylum Streptophyta; class Magnoliopsida; order Asterales; family Asteraceae; genus Flaveria; species Flaveria trinervia. The sequence goes on from CM046456.1 coordinate 45,979,321, forward strand.
ATCCACATATATCTAGACCAATAGTAAATCACCATCTTTCTCTTTGATGAACAACATGCAGTCAATAACCCCTCTGCGAAAACCACGTTTCACCAGATGAGTAGAGAGTTTCTCATACCAGGCTTGTGGGGCTTGATGAAGCTCGTAAAGAGCCTTGTCCAGTTTATAAACTGTATCCCGATGATAAGGATCCTCAAATCCTTCGGGTTGATTGACGTACACCGTTTCACCAATTTCACCATGAAGGAATGCACTTTTCACATCCAATTGATAAACTTTGATCTTCATATTGGATGGATAGGCTAAGAAGAGACGAATTGCTTTCATCCTTGCCACAAGTGCAAACACCTCATTATAGTCAATGTTGTTAGGACCTGGTATTTGAACAAAATACCTAGTGATTAGCGGTAAACCAGATCAAATAGTGCGGAATCCTATTTGATTGGCGATCCAATCAGTGAGAATACACGAAGAATCAATAAAGAATTGAAACTAATGTTAGAAATCGATTGGAAATCGATCTAATGTGTTCTATGAACTTGGAGAACGAATTGGGAGGCTTCTGGATGGCTAGGGTACATCTGGAATCGTAGGGAATGAATACTCTTTGTTTTTCATGAATTAGATTGTATTTATAGGTTAGTATTGTTCATTCGGGCGACTGGACCATAAGCATGGTTCAGTCGTGCGATTGAACAATGCGGTTGATCCATTCGCACGACTGAGTGTTCAGTCGTGCGACTGAGTCAATCTTATGTGTCAATCATACGACTGATCCAGTCTCCTAGTTCAGTCGTGCGACTGAGTCAATCGTATGAAGTATTCATGCGTGTGGTCCATTCGTATGGGCCATTCGCATGAGAACTTCATTATGTTAAGTTTGAATGTATTAATTAATAACATTATGTGTAACCATTCACACAACTACTATCCTAATAACCAATTCAATATCTACTCATTAATGAAAATTAGTCATTACAAATCACCAACAATCAATATCATTTCATTAATCATATCAAATTACATCAAAATCAGATAAACAAGATCTATTACATTTCATATCATGATCTAGGGACATACATGTATCAACAAACTCCCCCTTGGACCTAGATCTCTCTAATGTCTGGTTTCTGCATCACCTCCGCATATTTCTTGTACTTGTTCTCTTTTGTGACTCCCGCGTGAATTTCAAACGTGAAGCAGAGTCTTTGACATTTTGGAACTGGAGGGCTTGTACTATATCTTGCATATCATAGAACAATGGCCACTTGTATAGTGTGTAGACATCTTTTTCTGACAAGTTGGTAAGCCACATTGGGTCGAATACCCTGATCGTATCCATTTGGCCCTCTTGTTTAGGACTATGACGCTTCTGCTGTTCTCCAATCATAGTACCACCACCTAAAGTGTGGGGTGAAGTCCTGTGGCATTTCCTGAGTGAGATTCTTGACATTGTGCACGGAGGACTCCACCTCAACACTATCTTCGGCTTTCCAGTAATGGCATCAATCTCAGACCTTATGATATACCTTGTAGGCTGTTGGGGTCTGAAGTTAACCCACCTGGTGTGGTACTCCTTCTTTAGGACAGCCTCAAACCAGCCTGACATCTTCCTGGGTCAGCATACAAGAGCTTTTTTTGGCCAGCTGGTTGAGCTCAAAACCTGGTAGAGTCTTTAGATCATGTGGAAATCTGAAGTACTCTATGCCATTTTCTCTCTTAACGCATATACGTTAAGATCCTCAAAATATGCCCACACTATGATCCTGCCAGCCTGACATCTTCCTCGGGTCAGCATTCTGAGGAAGCAGCCCCTCACAGTCAGTGGATGTAATTTGGTGGGGTGATTCGTATCGTCCCCAAATTCAATAACTTTCTAGAAATCAGCAACAGTAACCTCGATATCCTGACCCAGAATGGAGCTCCGTATACTGTACAGCTCACGAGAGCGATCAACTGAGGGATTCTCCCAGAATGCCTGGTGTAATGACCTGTAGGGCGTGCAAGGTGTAGATATAGCCTTGTGTATCCGGAGCGTCTCAGGAAGGCTATAATCTTGTGAACTCGGCCCCGTTCCGAGTAGTATGATCCAAGTGAGCACATATGTTGTGCTTTGGGTTAATGGACCATCTATCAGCCATTTTTCTGAAACACAAGACACAGAATTATTAGTACATAATACATCACAATTCAGTTCTAAGTGTAATGTTTAAATTCATTCTGATTCATTCATGCGAATGAATCATGCGACTGGATTCAGTCGCTTGTTCTTTCGTGCGACTGAGCTCGTTCGGGTGAATGAGACATGCGACTGAGTTCAATCTGCTGATTGAGTATGTGATTGTTCAGTCGGCCGACTGAACTCATTCACCTGGTTCATTCGGCCGATTGACCCAATCGCAAGATTCAATCGTGCGATTGGTGTTCATCCGGACGACCAGTCGCTTGTCCCACAGTTCAGTCGCCTGTGGTTCGAATCTTGACCAATTCAAGTAATTTATCATGGTTTAATGGTTCATTAGACTCGCTATCTTGTCACTAATAACCTATTAAACTTAATTTTAACATTTTGCTAAGTTTATGTAGGTTATTAGGGCATTTTTCAGTCCGGGTCTTGTTTCATTCGAATATCACATATTTGGATTCAAGATCTTCTAATTTCAGTGAGATTTAACTGCAATGTACCTGTATAATCGTCAATCGAGCGTCAGAGAATCAACAGCAATGTGAACACAAGATCTCTAGAAATTTTGGCAGAGTAACGGGAAGAAATGCGATTTGGGTGCGATTGAGTGTGATGAGTACAGCGCGATCGACTGAGGCCCTTTAAATACTGAACCGAAGTTCAATCGGCTGACTGGCCTCATTTGCTCAGTTCATTCGGGCGACTGAGGTTCAGTCATGTGATTGGCTCAGTCAGTCGGTCGACTGAGTCTCAGTCGGTCGACTGAGTCTCAGTCGGTCGATTGACTCATCCGTGCCCTTTCATTCACACCCTCAGTTAACCGACTGAGTCTCAGTCGGTTGACTGACTCATTCGCACCCTGTCATTCGGTCGAATGGATCATTCTTATACGCCATTCGGGTGAATGACTAAATTTCATGTCGTGTCGTGCGAATGGGATCCATTCGCATGGTTGGTCCATATTCATGGTCCAATCGTGCGAATGTGTCACACTTAGTGAATGTTCTGCCATTTTGAACATTTTACTTTTAAGACCCTTTTTAACTTTTGAAATAAACATTATGAGTGTTTTTGATCATCTCAGACATGATCATTTTAACCAATTTAGTCACCTCAGACATGACTCTTTTAAACACTTTGTCACCTCAGACGTGACTGCTTTAAACTTGAAAATTCATGTGGTCATCTCAGACATGAACCTTTTAGTGAGTTAATCCCTTATCGATTTTCATGATGTAGTCCGGCAAACAAACAAAACCAAAAGACTAAATGAATAATAATAAAAAATAAACTAACGTATCAAAAATAAAGACTTGTTTTTGGCTTTTTGTGAGAGATAAATCCTAAGATAGAAATCTACAAGATTTGATTCCGGAATAGGCAGCTTCAACTTAGATTTCCACACCTGGACCAATTCAATTTGGAATCATACAGGCAAGTCAATCATTGGGACTTGTTGTCAAAATCTTTTGATGCTCTATTCTTAGTTTTCATCCAGAGTCGGTAGCAACTTTTAGGAAATCATACTGGAACTATTAGATTATCACATTGATTTAAACTTTCAAGAATTGCAGCCACAATAATTGTCAGTATATTTGTCCTCTTAAATCCATACACAGACTTTTGACACAGACTGGCGATAGGTTTAGGTTTAATTATTTCAACTAACATTTGTGGATCCCACACTTATATGGTGATCAACATTCTTCAGAAGCTTTTGAGCGGTTTACGGGTATTTTTACAAGAAGAGACTATTCTTAGAGATTGCAAAGAGAAGCCAATCCTCAGGTCAGTGCCATCACACAGCAGAGAGGCGGCAAACAACAATGAATTCTAGAATATCTAGGTTATGCTTATCCTCAGGTCAGTGACATCGCACAGCAGAGAGGCACACAACCTATCTCCTTGTTAGAGCAGCTTGATCACAAAATGCACCAACAACATAAGTCAGTAGCTTGATAGCATTTTTCTTTCATTTTTCCGTGCTTTGCTCTATTTATGGTCATCCGCACATATTTGTGGCGTTTATAAGCTCATTACCCCTTATTGGAATATTGTTGGTGTTAACCAGTGATAAGATGGAAGCCCACAGTCAGTTGGACAACTTGGTTTGATCTTGAAATCACCAGTCAGGTCTTCTCATCTATTGTGCTGAATCTACCGACATATCATTTGTGATCTAGCAACCTCTAGGTCTACTCTCTGTGTGTTACCTTCATAGTTACCAGTTTTTCTATCATCTTCCCTTTTTGTATTGCTTAGACTACACAGACTTATACTTTGAATTTTTGCATCTATCTAAATTAAACTTTAAAGTCCCTCTTGATTTGTTCCTGTGTACTATCATATTCCAAAGGGTTTGAATCGGTATCACAGATACGATCTACCTTATGTCAGCTTTCTACTTCTTCTCTCTCGTCTCTTTTTTTATAATGTACCTGCTGACTTATTCTCCCCCTAAAATACTAACATCATAACTAGTTTAATATTTAGGATTTTAATGAACAGCAGAATACCATGAGTTTAAATTTAAAATGGACTAAATTAATCAAATAAAGTAAAATAAAATGAAGGAATGTCTAAGCTACATCGGATACACATGATCATCATCAGGAATAACATAACTTTGCTTTTTAACGCCGTTGACCTCTAGCAGATATTGAAAACGTGGTTTATCAAAAGCTTTAGTATACAGGTCAGCGCGTTGAAAATCAGTATTAATTTTTACCATATCAATTAAGTTTTTTTCAAAACAATCTCTTATGAAATGGTATTAATACCGATATGTTGGTCTTTGGATGTGGACCGGATTTTTAGTTACTGCAATTGCAGCAGAGTTATCAACAAAAATAGGAGTAGAAGAAAACTTAAACTGTAATCCCGCATTTGCTGTTGAATCCAGATGATTTGTGAACAGCAACTTGCAGCAGCAATGTATTCGGCTTCACAGGTTGACAATGCAACCGATGTCTGCTTCTTACACTACCAGGTAACTAATCTTCTCCCAAAGAATTGACACCCTACTAAGGTAGACTTGTAATTCATCTTACAGCCCCGTAATCGAGTCACTATACGCAGTGAGCTCAAAGTCATCATCTTGAGGATACCACAACCAAGTGTGGGGGTACCCTTCAGATAATGAAATATCCTCTTGACCCCGATCAGATGGTTGACCTTAGGCTTAGCCTGATATCTAGAACATAAACATGTAGCATACATGATATCAGGTCTTGAGGTAGTGAGATACATGAGGGATCCAATCATTCCTCGGTACATTGTGACATCTACAAGATCTCCATTTTCATCAGGTGCTATATTGTGATTCGTAGCAAGTGGAGTCCGAGTAGCAGAAGCATTCTCCATGTCAAAACGACTGAGAATGTCTCTTACATACTTGGTCTGATGTAGAAATATCCCATTTGGAGTCTGATCCACCTGTAACCTAAGAAAGAACTTCATCTCCCCCATAGCACTCATCTCAAATTCTTTCTTCATAACTGCTTCAAATTCTTTGCATAACTCTTCGTTCTTTGAACCGAAGATTATGTCATCGACATAGATCTGTACGAGCAGTAGGTCGCCACCTTTTTCTTTGATGACAGTGTGCAGTCAATGCCTCCCCTACGAAAGCCGTGTTTCTCAAGATGAGTCGAGAGTTTCTCATACCAAGCTCTTGGAGCTTGATGAAGCCCGTATAAAGCCTTGTCAAGTTTGTAAACTCTATCCCGATGATAAGGATCTTCAAATCCCTCGGGTTGACTGACATAGACTGTTTCTCTGATTCCCCATGAAGGAATGCACTCTTCACATCTAATTGGTAGACTTTAATCTTCATCTACGATGCATAGGCAAGGAAGATGTGAATGGCTTCCATCCGTGCCACGGGTGCAAACACTTCATGTAGTCAATTCCTCGACTTGGCGAAATCCTTGAACCACCAATCGAGCCTTGTTCTTGATAATGACTCCTTGGTCATCTTTCTTGCATTTTAAAACCCATTTGGTGCCAATGACCTTAGCACCTTTAGGTCTATCAACCAGAGTCCATACACCTAACTTCTTGAACTACAGAAGTTCTTCTTGCATGGCACTCACCCACGCCTCATCATTTAGTGCATCACTGGCGTATTTCGCTCAAACTATGAGACAAAACACGATAAGCACCATCATGAATATATCCCTTTTCCATAACAGGAGGCGTAATCAGCTGAGTATAGCTGATTTCGGGTTTGTTCTCCTAAGCTGACATCCCCAATGACATTGTTTAGGGGATGATAGACGTTTAGTCATGATCCTGGAGTAGTAGGAACAACTACCTTAGAGCCAAGATTATGAACATTTGGTTCTGCAGCTGAGGTAGTTGAAGTTTGAGGCTCCAAAGTCGAAGGTACATCACTAGTAGATGCTTGTGGACTTTCAGGAACTGGAACCTGTTCCTCCTGACTGTTCTGGTCATCTTCTACAGCTTCATCTTCAGAGGAGGAGTCATGTTGTTGACTACTCCCCTTGACTGAGTAGATGATCCTCCCAGTGAGCTTGTTGTTGGTGTATTCAATATATCATACATCATCGTGTAGCTAATCGTCATCCGAGGGAGAGAGAGAGATGTGAATGACTTGAAGAATCCATCATAGTCGAAGAAATAGGCGGGTCCTTTGCTAGTAGGTGGTATGGTATATCGCTGAACGTCAACATACACCACACTTCTACTAGACCCGTTGAGTTGTTGTAAACCCTCTTGTTCGGAATGTTGTACCCTAGAAAGATTCCTTCATCCGCCTTCTCGCTAAATTTACCTTCTTGTGTTTTCTTCAGAAGTGTGCACGGTGCGCCAATGGTTCGAGATACTCTAGATTCGGTTTGCGTCTTTGTAGTAGCTCGTAACATGTCTTGCTGTGATGCTTGACAATCAGAACTCGATTCAGTGTATAACATGCATTAGCAACTGCCTCATTCCAAAATTGGATAGGCAGTTTCGAGTCTGCCAGCATGGTCCGTGCTGTCTCAATCAAGCTTCTGTTCTTTCGCTCAGCAACACCATTTATCTGAGGCGTGTAGGCAGAAGTGAATTGATGTACAATACCCTTTTCCTTGCAGTAAGCCTCCATCCACTGGTTCTTGAATTCCGTCCCGTTGTCTGAGCGTACTTGTCTAACCTTTAGCTTGTAGAGAGATTCCAGTGTGGTTACTAACTCCTTGAAGGACTCAAATGTTTCTGATTTGGACTTCAGAAACATTACCCACGAGAACCTTGAGTAGTCATCAGTAACCACTAAACAGTACAAGTCGCCTCCTATGCTCTTTGTACTGACTGGACCAAACAGATCCATGAAGAAGTTCAAGAGGAAGTTCTATTGAATGAATTTTCTTTCCTTATGAGACTTCTTCGTCTGTTTGCCTTTCTTGCAAGCTACACAAAAATCAGGAAGTTGGAAGTTCTTGACATTAACTCCTCTCACCAGATCCTTCTGAATCAAGTGATTCATCTTCCTTTGACTAATGTGTCCCATTCTCCTATGCCAGGAGATGGAATCCTTCTCAGTAGCTTTAGATAGAAAACACTAAACCTCCTGATCCGTTGCAGCAGCTGTTGACAGATCCAAAACATAAAGGTCTTTATATCTTGAAGCCGTCATCAAAGCTTGGTCTTCTGGGATCATGTAATCTTTCTTGAGCACGTAACACTTCTTGTCGTCGAAGATGACTTTAAATCCCTTATCGTAGATTTGGGAAACAGAGAGTAAGTTATTTTGAAGTTGTTGAACATAGTTCACTATATCAAACTTAACTTTCTGATTTCCTACTTCTCCCTAAGCTGTGATATATCCTCCCTTGTTTCCAGCAAATGAAACATGCCCTTCTTTTATTTGCTTGATGTTAGATAAAAGAGCCCTATTTCCTGTCATGTGCCTGGATGCTCCGCTGTCTATAATCCACGTATTAGTTTCAGCACTATAGCGAACACCCTGCACATACAATGTAAAGGATTAGTTTAGGTTAGGAACCCAACCCTTTACTGGCAAGGGTTTCCCAGAGGCATCAAACATCATAAATTCAACCCATTGACCCTTGGAGGGTAAGGGTAGCCCAGGTTCCTTCTTGTCATCATCATTAGACACAGAGGTTGACTTCTTTTCCATAAGCCAGATTTGTGCAATGCCTGTTGTGATACACAGTCGACTGGCTAACGGGTTGAACTTTATGTGCACTAGTTCTTCTAGGTGGAGTTAAAGAACTCCTCTTAGAAGACCTAGGTTTTGGGTCTTGAAGTTCAATCTTTTTCCTAGGTGTCTGATATAAAGAAAGCAATAGGAAGCAATGTGTCCACAATCTCCACAGTTGTAGCATGACCTGCTATCAACTTTATGATTAAACTTTCTTTGTGGAGACGTGTGTGACACTCTAGTAACATCACTTACTTTAGGTTTTGACTCTGGTTCTTTTGATGTTTTTCCTTGTTTAACAGAGTAACTGTTTTAACGTTTAATCTCTTTTCCTTTTGGTTAACGGTTTTTGACTATTTGAAGTCCTGTTAGGTTCTGATTTGACTCAGTTTGACCCTGACTTTAAGTTAACCTTTTCAAACTCTTTTTCTAGATTAGCACAAGGCAATTTACCCTTCGCCTTTGACGTGGCCTCCTTTTGTTTGTTTCCAGAGTCAATGGTGGAACATGAGGAATCTAGATCACTAACAAGAGGAGTAGTCACCACATGATCCTTGATGGGATTGCCATTTACAGATCTACTCTTAGTGTTCATCAAGGTCTCAGATGGTGGCGGACCACGTTGTAACCCAAACCCTCCCCATTGTTTCTTTCTCTCACTAAGTGTTGGACTATGTGTGATGAACTTGTCCAACTGTGCAGTTTTGTTTTAATGAGTTTACTTCTACTTCTATAACTGCCTTTTGCTTCTTAGTGTCTTCTAGGGAGTTTAGATAGTACCTAATGTCATTAGCTTGGTTAAATGCAACTACTTCGGTTTCCTTAAGCTGTTTAGTCAAAAGGTCTATATTTTCTTTGTTACTATGCTCATTATGTTTTAATACTCGATTCGCCTCAGCGCACAGTTGTAAATCTTTTACCAAGTTATCATTATGATCTAATAACCTAGCAAATTTCTCCTCTATGCTATTTCTAAATGTATTACAATCAGAACAAGCATGATTATTAAACTCTTGGTCAGTGGTACTTACCTGAGTTGGTTCAGACGCATTAGCCATCAACACAGCATCAGATGTCTCTGGTTCTGGTGATTCTGTCTTTTCAGTCTTTGCTCTGGTAGTCTCCTCTTTAGGCTTGTAGCTGACTCAGATGGTTTGTCTCTTCAATATTAGACATTGCTATGTCAACTGCTAGATCTCCATCACTTGCAGAATCATTATCAAAGTCTTCTACACTTGCAATGTTTGATTTCCCTGGAGAGACAAACCTAAAGCTCCAGTCCTGTCCTTCATCATCATGAGCAGTCAAGGCTTTTGGATCCTTCCTTGATGAAGTAGAACTAGTAGCTTGCTTGTCTTGACGAGTGAAGGACGAGAATGGGTTCCTGTTTCCTGTCTTCTTTGGCTGAACACATTCTCTTTTGAAGTGCCCCTTCTCCCCACAGTTAGAGCAGGTTACTTTGCTCTTGTCAAAGCCAAATGTGGTATCCTTAGTAGCTACCAGTTCTGTCCGGTCTTTTTCACAAACTTCTTTGCTCTCCGGACAGCACTAGCTAAGGCCCACATTATGTCCATTCTCTCAAGCTCCATTTCGTCCATCTGCTCGTAGTCCTCGTTTGCCAGATGACAGTTTCCAATCTTCCCAGCAACAAGTCCATCATAAGAATGAACCACAGCAGCCAAAAGATCCATGTGTTCTCGAGCTACTTCTACCGTCACATTACCGAGGTTCTCGGTATTAGTCTAGTAGCTTTTGTTTCAGATCCAATATGATGGGTACAAGAAGACCCCGACGTGTCTGATCCTGAAGGAGAAGCATGTGAAGGACCCATAAGCTAGACACAAATGCAGTCTGGAGAGGTGCTCCAGATGTCTTAGCTTGAGGTGTGGCATGTACAAAGCTGGATTCTGAGAATACAAAGACTTCTGAGCTCTGTACTTCATCCTAAGTGCTTCTTCTCGCAGCTTTAGAATGAAGTCATTTATATCCAGCTTTTCCAGCATTCCATTCTGTCTCAGGTTAGACACGAATGAAGCCCACTTCTCCGGCAATTCGTCTGCAAAGTTAGCAACTTTCTCTTCCATGGTAGTAGCCACCCCATGTGTATGCAGTTCACTTATCAGATGGTAGAATCTATCTATAACATCGTCCAAACTCTCGTTTCCCATCGATGAGAAGTTATTGAATTCCTTCTTTAACTCCTTAGCCTTGATTGCCTTCAACGAAGCATTCCCGTCATACCTCTTTTCTAGCTCATCCCTAGTTTCTTGGACTGCTTATTCTCTGAGTACTGGTGAAAAATGTCTTTAGGGATAGACTGTGTAATCAATGCATAAACCTCTTCTCTGCATTATATTTAACTTTCTGTGCGTCTGTCATCCCTCCTAAGGTTAGCTTTACTCCATCGGCTCCCACCGGCATACTATACCCAATCTCGATAGCTTCCCACAGATTCGGATCCACTCCATTGAGGTAGATCTCAAAACGTTTTTCCAGGGGGAAACTCATCTAATGTTAAAAGCTTTGGTGTTTATTATGATTACCCACCTCACTCTCAAGTAACAGCAGGTTCTGGATCCTAGAGTCCTTCCCAGCAGTAAAGGCTGACATTTGATCTTCCATGGCGAATAACTTTATGTCAACTTACACAAACTGTCAACTGGTATGATTGAAGGATGTGATTGGGCTATCTGTGCAAATGAACTATGCGAATGGTTCAATCGTCCGGCTGAACTAAGCGATTGGTTCAGTCGTGCGAATGAAGCTGATGCGTATGAACACTACGAACGAATGGTTCAATCGTACGAATGGAGATGCGACTATGTCCAATCGTGCGTCTGAGCAATACGAATGAGGTCCAGTCGGGCGAATGGCTCACTCGTGCGACTCAAGCTGCTGTTTTGCGAAAATTTCTAGGTTAAACGTGTTTTAGACGTAAAAATTCGAACTTTCGCAAGGTCTAATCGCCTAAGTCCGTAGAAAACCTTTGATGAGCAGGGAACGTCCAAGATCACTTTTGACACAAAAGATTGCGTTTTTTAGTGCACAAACACAAGTTTTTTTTATCAATCTTGATTGAATCACACGTAATCAAGAGCCAAAGCTCTAATACCACTTGTTAGGACCTGGTATTTGAATGAAATACCTAGTGATTAGCGTGTAAACCAGATCAAATAGTGCAGAATCCTATTTGATTGGCGATCCAATCAGTGAGAACACACGAAGAATCAATAAAGAATTGAAACTAACGTTAGAAATCAATTGGAAATCTATCTAATGTGTTCTATGAACTTGGAGAACGAATTGGGAGGCTTCTGGACGGCTAGGGTACGTCTAGAATCGTAGGGATGAATACTCTTTGTTTTTCATGAATTAGATTGTATTTATTGGTTAGTATTGTTCATTCGGGCGACTGGACCATAAGCATGGTTCAGTCGTGTGATTGAACAATGCGGTTGATCCATTCGCACGACTCAGTGTTCAGTCGTGCGACTGAGTCAATCTTATGTGTCAATCATACGACTGATCCAGTCTCCTGGTTCAGTCGTGTGACTGAGTCAATCGTATGAAGTTATTCATGCGTGTGGTCCATTCGTATGGGCCATTCGCATGAGAACTTCATTATGTTAAGTTTGAATGTATTATTAATAAACATTATGTGTAACCATTCACACAACTACTATCCTAATTAACCAATTCAATATCTACTCATTAATGAAATATTAGTCATTACAAATCACAAACAATCAATATCATTTCATTAATCATATCAAATTACATCAAAATCAGATAAACAAGATCTATTACATTTCATATCATGATCTAGGGACATACATGTATCAACAAATGCCTTCGACTTGTCTAAACCCTTGAATGACAAGCCGAGCCTTGTTTCTGATTATGACCGCTTGGTCATCTTTCTTACACTTAAGAACCCATTTAGTGCCAATGACCTTTGCACCATTTGATTTGTCCACAAGATTCCATACTCCTAACTTGTTGAACTAAAGGAGTTCTTCTTGCATAGCACTAACCCATGCCTCACCGTTTAAAGCTTCACTTACATATTGGCTCAAATTGAGACACAAAACATCGATAAGCACCATCGTGTAGATATCCTTTTTCCATGACTACGGCATAATCAGCTGAGTATAACTGATTTTGTGTCTGAACTCCTGATAGAATATCCCTGATGATGTTGTCCAGGGGATGATGCAAATTAACTCGAGTTCCAGGAGTGGTGGGAATAGCTACCTCATTATCCAGATTTGAATTCCAGGTTCAGTTTCTATGGCTGTTGGAGTATGGGGTCAGAAGTTCCAGAGGCATCAAGATCAGATGCTTGTGTACTTTCGGTAGTGGGAACCTGTTCCTCCTGGTCCACATTTGCAGTCTTATCTGCTTCATCATCAGAGGAAGACTCACTTACCTCAGGCTCTCCCCCTGAAGGGCTAGAAGTATCGTCTAGTAGAACCGATGATGTAGAGTCTAGTGTAGGAGTATTCAGAACATCGTATATCATTCAAGCAGATAAATCATCATCAGGATGTGAAGGAGATAGATTGAAAGACTTGAAAAATTCATCATAATCAAAGAAGAATGAAGGTCCTTTGCCAGTAAGGGGTGGTGTATCTTTGGACATCAACATTGCACCACACTTCTACCTGACCCGTTGAGTTGTTATAAACTCTCTTGTCTGGTATAATATATCCGAGAAAGATACCCTCTTCTGCCTTCTCACAAAACTTCCCGGTCTGAGTTTTCTTCAATAGCATGCACGGTGCTCCAAATGGTTCTAGATATTCCAAGTTGGGTTTACGTCGCTGGAACAATTCATAACATGTTTTTCTATGACGTTTGACTAGTAAACTCGATTGAGAGTGTAGCATGCATTAGCCACTGCTTCATTCCATAATTGAATAGGCAATTTAGAGTCAGCTAACATTATTCTTGTTGTCTCTATCAAGCTCCGATTCTTTCTTTCAGCAACCCTATTCATCTGTGGAGTGTAAGCAGAAGTAATTGATGAACAATTCCTTTCTCTCGACATAATGCCTCCATCCATTGATTCCTGAACTCTGTTCCGTTGTCTAATCGAATCTTTCTTACTTTCAGATTGTAGAGTGATTCCAATGTAGTGACTAGATGCTTGAATGATTCAAATGTCTTTGACTCGGCTTTTAGAAACATCACCCTAGAGAATCTTGAGTAATTATCAGTTATTACAAAACAATACCAATCTCCAGCAATGCTCTTTGTTCTAACTGGGCCAAACAAATCCATGTGTACAAGCTCGAGAGGAATGTCAATAGAATTAACTTTCTTTGCTTTGTGAGACTTCTTGGTATGTTTCCCTTTCTTACATGCTACACAGAAATCAGATTCCTGGAAATTCTTGACTGTAACTCCATTCACCAAATCATTTTGAACCAGATGATCATCTTCCTATGATTAATATGTCCCATCTCCTATGCCAGGAGACTGAATCCCTCTTTGTTGCCTTTGACAGAAGCACTAAATAGTAGACTCAGTTGTGGAGGCTTTTAATAGATCCAAGACATACAGATCGTTATATCTTGAAGCTAACATCATAATTTTATCCTCCTTGATAACATACTGCTTCTTCCATATGTAGCACTTCTTGTTTTCAAACACAACCTTGAATCCCTTATCACAGATTTAGGAGACAGAAAACAAGTTGTTTTGTAGTTGCTAAACATAGTTGACCTTGTCAAACTTTACTTTCTCGTTTCCCACTACACCTTGAGCGGTGATGTAACCTCCTTTATTTCCAGTAAAACGATACGGGTCCCCCTTTAATTTACTTGACATTGAAAAGGACAGACGAATTCCCGGTCATGTGCCTGGAAGCCCCACTATCAATAATCCAGGTATTAGTGATAGCATTATAGCAGACACCCTACACATATCAAGGAATTGATTAGTTCAAATTTAGGACCCACGCCTTAACTGGCTTGGGTGTCCTAGAGGTATCACACATCATGAATTCAACCCACTGTCCTTTAGAGGATGAGGGCACATCTTTCTTCTTCTTGTTCTCACTAATAGACACATTACTTGTTTTTATTTTCCATAAACCAATTTTGTGTGAGGCCTGTTTGTGGTAAACAGACGGTGGCTTATGGTTTGAACTTTAGGTTCACTTATAATCTATGTGTAACCTTAGGTGACACATTAGATCTGATTTTAAAAAAATCTTGGTCCTTCATCAAAAAGTTCAATTTTCTTTTTAGGTGTCTGATAATAAGGACAATTTGGAGAGATATGTCATCGTCTTCCACAACTGTAGCAGGATCTCCCTTCGACAGTTTGAGGAAAGTTTTGATGTGGGGTTGAGTTTGGTCGGGGTTTGAGATATGTCCGGTTGAGTTGACTCTCTTTCTTTTTAGATATTTCACCTTCTTTAACAAAATTATTGTTTTGACATTTTGAACATCTTTCACTTTCATTTTATTAGGATTTTGATGATTTACAGGTTTAAGGTTAATTGGATTAGACCTTTTAGGTTCAGTAATAGACATTTGTGAACCTGACTCTAATTTAACCTTTTCAATTTTATCACCCAAATCCTCAACAGGTATCTTATCTGTTGATCCCAAAGTAGAATCCTCTTGTTTAGTGACAGATTTTACAGGTTTACCCGTAGAATCTGGATCAGTGACTAGAGAAGTAGACACCACATGATCCTTTACTAGGTTATTAATAATTGGTCTACATTTAGTGTTTAAAAGGATTGCATATGGTGGTGGTACTACCTTATAACCTAGACCTTCTCCAGTATTCCATTCTTTCACTAGGTTTTGAACAATATAAGAAGAACTTGCCAAACTATGCAGTTTTGTTTTAATGATTCAACTTCGACTTGCAAAACTACTTTTTCCTTTTTAGTTTCCTCCAAATAATTTAAATAGAACTTGATGTCATTTGATTGATTTAAGGCAATAACCCCCTTAGTTGTTTCCCCAACAATTCTATCTTTTCTTTAAAGTTGCACTCATTTTGTTTTAAAACACCATTTGCTTTAGTGTAGAGTTGTAAATCATTTACAAGATTATCATTATGTTCTAATAACCTAGCAAATTTATATCAATGCTTTCCCTAAATTTATCACATTCAGTACATGCATGTTTTACAATAATTCGTCTTTAGAACATACCCGTGTAGAAGTAGACGAATCAGCCATCAAAGTAGTGTCAGACTCTTCGGTGACTGGAGATTCTGAGTTTGTAGCACTTAGCTCTTCTTCAACCAAATGATCAACGACATCCATAGCTTCTTCAATATCTGAAAGTGTATGCTCAGCTATGATGTCTCCTTCACTTGTAGATCCATCATCCAATGTATCAAGTAAAGCAATGTTTGATTCACCCTGGGAAACGAATCGGAAGGACTAGTCTTGTCCTTCCTCACCTTGAGCAACCAAAGCCTTAGAATCTCTACTTGAAGATGAAGCTCTAATCGTATCATTATCTTGTCTGTTGAATGTAGGAAAATGATTTCCATTTCTAGTTTTTTTGGCTTTACGCACTCACGTTTGAAGTGCCCTTTTTCACCACAATTGAAACACGTGACTTTGGTTTTTTCAAATCCAAATGTTGTAACTTAGTGGCAACCAAATGTTGTAACTTTAGTGGCAACCAAATTTGTCCTGTCTTTTTAACAAACTTTTGGCTCTTCTAAAAGCACTAGCCAAGGCCCACATAATATTCATGCGTTCTAGCTTAGTTTTATCAACTTGCTCATAGTCCTCGTCAGCAAGATGAAAGTTTCCAATCTTACTAGCAACTAATCCATCATAAGATTGAACAACAGCATCTAGAAGTTCCGTGTGCTCTTTAGAAACTTCCACGGTGACATTTCTAAGATTCTCAGTCTTCAACTTTGTAGTATTTGCCTCAGGAACTATGTATTGGGTTCCAGATGACCCTGATGTTACGGTTCCTGATGCACTACTTTGGGAAGGAGCAAAAGCGCTAGATACAAACGCCGTTTGTAGCGGTGCACCTGAAGCAGCTAGAGTTGGAACTGAATTTTAAAGTGCAAGATTCTGAACATAGGATTCTTTCTTTGACTTGTATTTCATACGTAGTTCGTCCTCCCTTAACTTCAAAATAAAATCATTTATGTCTAAAGTAGCATGAGTATCGTTTTATCTCAGATTAGACACAAATGGATCCTATTTGTCTTGCAGACCATTAGCAAAGCTAGAGACTTTATCTTCCATGGATGTGGTCACGCCATGAGTGTGAAACTCACTCATCAAATGATAGAATCGATCAATGATGTCATCCAAGCTCTCATTTCCAATCAAACAGAAATTGTCAAATTCCTTCTTAAGAACTTTTGCCTTCAGTGCTTTCAGAGTTGAATTTCCTTCGTATCTCTTTTCCAAGGCCTCCCATAATTTCTTAGACTGCTTGTTCTCATAGAACTGATGAAATATGTCCTTAGGTATAGACTGAGTCAACAAGGCATATGCTTTCTTTTTAGCATTATGCAGAGTTTTATGGGATTCACTCATTCCCCAAAGTCAATTTAACTCCATTAGCACTGACTGGTACCATGTAACCAGTCTCAATGGATGTCCAAAGGTTTGGGTCAACTCCATTCAAGGAGACTTCAAACCGTTGTTTCCACTATGGGTATTCATCCAAAGTTAACAACTTTGGTGGTTTGTTGTAGTTTCCAATCTCATTCTCCCAAAGTAGAAAGTCCTGGATCCGTGAGTCCTTTCCAGCAATGAATGCAGCAAACTAGTCTTCCATTGCTTTAAACTTGGTAAACTTGGAACAGGACACAGTCACTCGTGCGAATGAGCTATGCGAATGAATCACTCGTGCGAATGAAAGAAACGAATGAATTCAATCGGGCGATTGGATTCAGTCGTGCGAATGAGCAGGGTGTATGAGTCAACTAACTAGAGTTGTTTAACCGTGCCGATGAGAGATACGACTGAGTTCAGTCATACGAATGAGTGTATACGAATGATTTCAGTCATATGAATGGTCCAATCGTGCGACTGAAGGCTGTTGTGTTTGACAAATCGAATATTTGATCACTTTGACACATAATACGAATGATCCAGAAACCCTAATCTGGCGTTTGATGAACAACCGAAACTTTAACACATGCAAACGTAAAAAAACACTTTTGAAGCAAAAAGTGACTCTTTTGATTGAAAACATTAGTTTTAACACCAAAACCAATTGAATCCATGCAAATCATGAGCCAAAGTTCTGATACCACTTGTTAGGACAGTTTTTGTATGCAGTACTACGGATTCTGCGTGAGACGAGATCAAAGAGTGCGGAATCCTATTTGCTTGGCGATCCAATCAGTAAGAACAATAACCTGGTCGATCTAACGATGAAACAAACGTTAAGAGTTGATTAGAAATCGATCAAGAACGAACTATGAAGTTGGATAGGCTACTTAGGATGCTCCAGACAGCTAGGGTATGTCAATATTCGAAGTCAACATTTTCCACAAATTATGTGGTATTTATAGGTTTTAGTTTTCATTCGTACGACTGAACCATGAGCATGGTTAAGTCGTGCGACTAACTCATGCGGTTGATTCATACGCACGACTGAAGGTTCAGTCGTGCGACTGAATCAATCTTATGTCTCAGTCATACGACTGATCTAGTCTCCTGGTTTAGTCGTGCGACTGGTCCATAAGTATGATTCATTCGTGCGTATGGTCCATAAGTATGGTTCATTAGCATGAATAACCACCCGACTAAGTTGAACACATTTTTCGGTCATTATTGACTTAGAACTATGTACAACAACCTCAAACCTATATATGATGTTTATACATATACATTATACCAAATACAATAATAATATGAAATAATCAAAGACAAATAAACATCACAATGCATATCATATTTCATTAAGAATTCACATTACATATGTATATGAAATTAAAGATTTTTATATTAAGAACATAAAATAAGAAGATGATGTATCAACAAAAAAATTATTATTAGCGATTATCAAAGTGTTTATCTTCAAAATAAAATGAAGTTTATCTATAATATGAAATTGTCAATGGTGTCACTCCTAGTTTTGTTTTAAATGTGGTATAATAATATATAAAATTAGCAAGTTCAAAGAAATAATAACCTCATAGGTTTCTTAGTAGTTAAACAGAGGTGGTAATGGACTCGACAAGCGAGTTAGATATTCTATCTAATACGAGTCAAACATTCAAACAATAAGACTAATGTGTTGTGATAATAGGCAGGACAAACGGGTTGGGTTTTCTCTATATTGTGATTGAAAACTAAGATACTTTATATGAAAACTGGACGTATCTATTTATGTTTTTTTTTATTTTTTGAACAATTTAGTTATAACATAAACATACTTGTATGTCTAATTACGCAGAACTAAGGTGGTTACAGAATCAAAAAACGGGGGTGAAATTAGTACACAAGTTGGTGTAAGCAACGTTGATAATTATTAAATACCTTTTTAAAACTACCTTTTTTAGTGTTTTTATAATTACTAGGGGTGGAATTTGTATGCAAGAAATCTCAGCCACAGGATTTTAGAATGGTTGGACAAGATTGCTTTGTACATTTCGTAGCTTTTTACGCTTTGTATATATATGCGTATGGGTATGCGTATGGGTATGGGTATGGGTATGCGTATGCGTATGCGTATGCGTATGCGTATGCGTATGCGTATGCGTATGCGTATGCGTATGCGTATGCGTATGCGTATGCGTATGCGTATGCGTATGCGTATGCGTATGCGTATGCGTATGCGTATGCGTATGCGTATGCGTATAGGTCATTTTATGCGTATGCGTATGCGTATGCGTATGCGTATAGGTCATTTTTTATAAGTT
The DNA here is from genome assembly GCA_025506515.1 of Flaveria trinervia. Taxonomy (NCBI): domain Eukaryota; kingdom Viridiplantae; phylum Streptophyta; class Magnoliopsida; order Asterales; family Asteraceae; genus Flaveria; species Flaveria trinervia. Next base: position 45,998,550 of record CM046456.1, read on the forward strand.
TGGCCCATTTGATTTGAAGGCTCTTTACAATCTTTCATATTAGTTACATGAATAGTGATCCAGTTCAAGTCAATGATATATAAAATCTAACTTTTTTTTCATGTATTCATCATTTTTTATAAGTTTGGCCCATTTGATTTGAAGGCTGTTTATCATCTTTCATATTAGTTACATGTTATTTTAAATTCTTGGAAATTTACTTTAGTTACAATTTACATACACGTTAAACTGATTAAACTAATGCCACACAACCATTATGATTCAGTTTTCCCTGTTTCTAGATTACATACATGTAAAATGGATGACAACAACACCAATCATCAATTATTGTCTACTTCTGCCCGTATGTTTTTACCTCGTAAAGACAAACAACTTTTTTAATGTCTTTTTAAACACACACATGACACTCAATAATTTTATAATTTGACCTAACAAATATAATAATATCCAATTAGTATTAATAAAGCACTAAACGTTTAAAATTCACATTAACAAAAGACACATAATGATAACCAACCACTAGAATTTACATTGTTCAAAGATAATAACATTTAACATAGCGTCAAGTCGATCATGATTTACCAAACAACTTGTCTCCCTAATTATCCTCTCCCTGTGTTTGTTTGCTTTTGAAATCAAAATACGATATGTGTATTTGACCCTAAGCTTTCTTAATTTACCATCTTGCCTTGCTATTTCTTTTAAAAATCCACAACTCCATTTTCTCACATTGCTCCCCATATATGTTTACATGCGCCTCATAACAAACACACACAATCAATTTGGATTATTAATTGTAATCCAAAGTAATCGTTTCTTCGTAGTAGGGATGCATCTAGATATAAGAAGGTACATTTTTATCTCCAACTTGATGCAAATACTGAAAAAATATGCTACTAAAATATAGATTAAACATAAATTAATGATTACAACATCAGTATGATTAAATTTAATTTTGCATCATACTAGTTTTTCTATCATATCCTTCGAGTTAACACATAATCATCATAATTATAGTATAAATTAACCACCAAAATTAACATCAGCATGTTAATCAACAAACATGCATAATACAAGTTTATTATCACAGCCTACTAAAACCTGTTTACATATATGTTAATATATAAATTTGCAACATATACCATTCGTCAATATATGATTACATATATGTACAACACTTTATCATATCCATACTAATCAAAATGATTGTTCTAAGGAAATATAGATTCCACATTTCTACAACAACGCTAATGATATTGTGCCTTACAATCACGTTTTAAAAAGCTATTTCTATACTTCACAAACAAATAGATGAAAACTGCTCAAATTATATCTTTTCATGTAAATCATACTAATTTACACATATATAAAATCAACATTCATATAACCAGCTAAATCTAAGGTTATTCAATGTATAAACAACTTGTACATTAATGATTGAATAAAAGCATATATGTAAAACCACATAAGCGTTAAGAACATCATAAGAATAAATGTTACATGCTATTACAAATAACATATGAACTTACTTGACGACATCCTTAATTGCTACATGTTTTTTGATTGGAATATCTTGAAATAAAACATAAGTAATTAATGTAAATCTCATCACATTATTTCATCTTACTAACTCTAAATCTCATGTGAGGGAACAAGAAGATCCATCAATATAGGTAATGTTGACAGAATCTTCATCACATGAGACTTCGCTTAGAGTAGTGCAATTGATGAGCTTGGTCTTGATTACCTTAAACTCCTCAAGAGAGAGATGTTGAGAAGGCTGAGGGGATGGTTTGGATGGCAGTTGGGTAGGTTGAGGTTCAGAGGTTCTAGTTAGTGTTTTAGGTTGAAGGATTGGAAGATTGGGTGGTTGAGGTGAGGAGAAGATGTGGGTAATGGTGTGGGTTCAGGGGTGAAAGGTTCGGTTTTAATGGTGAAGGGTGAGGGTAAGGGTTCAAGTTGAGGTGGAGTGGTTGCAGTGAAGGTCATCCCCTTTACCCTTCTGTACATCTCTTTTCTCTTCCCCATCCGGATGTTAGCCTTGATTTCACTGACAATCCGTTGAAGTGTCTTTTCAGACATGGGACCCACTTGCCTGCCAGAGAAGCGATGGGCCCAAAGATAGTCTTTCATCCAGGACTTCTCAGTGAGCTTCTTAGTTGCAGTGTCCCTAGCCTTTTCTTCCTTCTTCTTCTTCTCCTTTGCTTTTTCTCTTGCAGCCTTCTTCCTTTCTTTCTCCATTTGATCCTTCTCTTTATTGTAGAGCCAGAAGATCGTATCATCGTTGTATGGAGAAAGTTCTTGAAGATTGAAGCCTCTAGAGAGTAGGAAGTTTATCCTCTCTCCTCAGCTGCAGCTCAGCCTCCTTCTGTTTTCTTCTTCTTTCTCCACGGCCAACCTGGCTATTCTTCAAGTTCCAGCCGCATTGCCTTCTCCAGATCCACCAACTCCTCTAGTGGTAGCAGGAGTGTCTCTTCATTGGCAGCTCCCATTTGGATAAGCTGGTCAATGATCTCTTATCTTCTTTTGTTGTTGACAGCCTCCTGATTGGTTGCAGCTACTTTTGTACTTGCAGCAAGCAACTTCTTAGTTGGAAGTCGTCCTTTCTTTTAAGTTTCTCAATCTTCTTCTCTTCCTGAAGCTCTTCCGCAGTCAATTTTCTTTTGCCTTTGTCTTTTGAAGTGCTTAACTGTGGTGGTTCTTGGAGAGAGGATCCTGACTGTGAGAGAGGTAGAGATGGTGTCCGTGATTGAGGAAGTCTCAGAAAGTCCTCGTTGTTCACCTCAGATGCCATTTCAAGTATTGCATCTGTGATGATTAGATCCTCGGACATTTTAAACAGTCCTTCCGCAGCTTCCATTTCAGCTTCGGAAGAATCAGCTTGTTCTTCCGAGGCTTTAACTTCAGCTTCGGAAGTTTGAGGAGATGCAGATTCTATCCCAACTGTTTCAGTTGTTGGGCCATCAGTCCCCATTTCCCCTTTGAAACGAATCTTAGGTTCCATATGGACCTTAGGCTGACCAACTTCTTCCACAGTGATAGAAGGTGCAGTCAGCCTCTAAAGTTCATCAGCTCCAAAGTAGAGCATTGCAGCATCTGGGCTTGGCTGATCTGTGGAGGATCTGAACAAAAACTTGGTGAAGAATCTGTAGAGATCATTGAGCATATCTGAGTCAATCTGCAGAATGACTTGAGATGGCTCAGACACAGTGATGATAGGAGTAGGTGAAGTTGAAGTTGGAGTTGAAGTGTGGCTCTGTTGGGGGTCCTCAGGTGTTTGTATCTGAACATTCTCCCCCTTTTTGGTAGCATCATCTTGAGTGCTAGATGAGCTAGAGGAAGAAGTCAATGAGACCTGAATAGGTACATGCCTGACAGACCTCTCTGTCTGTTTCTCAGCTAGTTTGGCCTTGAGATTGTCAATCTCAAGTTCCTGAGTGGCGGACCTTGCTTCTAAAGTCCTAACCAAATATTCAAGGTTTGAGACTTTAGATAGAAGGTCATGAATGAGGAGTTTCATGCTTCCCTCATCCTTTTTTGAAGAATCACGGGGAGATGAGGTAACATACCTGGTATGCTCAGCCTTACCACCAGATGTGGTTTCTTGGCACCCTAGTTTCCCGTACTCAATGATGTCTCTTTCAGAGTCATCAAAGTGCTCGGTTGCTGCAGATTCAGTCTGAGAGATGTTACCACTATCTGGCACCTTCTATAGGGGCAGCTGAATCTGCATGAGTCCACTCCACATCAGTGGGACTAACCTCAGTAATTGGTTGCTGATGGGGGCTAGAGATAAGTGATTTCTCCGGGCTCTTTTGATCTTGAAGAGGGTGTTGTAGATCAACTTCATTGCCATGGAGAGATGTTATATCTTCATCAGTTTTGAATAGAAGGTCAGTGAAGGATAGGGAGGTTAAGCCTACTGACCCGGGACCTTGGTCAATGTCTACAGGCATTGAGCCTCTTGTCGGGTTGTCCCTTGTTGGTTGTTTAGAAGAGTGTAGATACTCAATCTGAAGGCTACCGGTTTGGGTGTCGGGCTCCTGGGTTTGAGACTAAGGAGACTCAAAACCATATTAAGGTCAAAAGAGAAGGATGGAGAGATCTCAAATTGAGTGGGAGCCCATGTTTCCACTCTAGTATTTTTGGAGTGAACATGAGGTGCTTGTTCAATCAGATTAGATTGAACAAGGGTTTGTTTGGGGCGTCTTTGATATGTGATGGTGAAGGGTGGAGAAGGCAGTGTTGGCATTATGGTGGTGGTTGCTGGTGTGGGTTCATCACCTGTGGGGTGAATAGGGATGTCACCAGGAGCTATGCGCTCAATCATACCTAGAAGCAGAGTGGTATACCTTCCAGTGAAGTTGGTGGATACCTTCTTCAATGTCTTGAAAATGGTAGGCCGCATGTGGGGGACAGTCAGAGCAGCTGCACAAAAAAGCATGCTTCAGTCCAACTCATAGTTGATGATGTGTTGTATGAATCTAGGATGCATATAGAATGTCTCCCTTTCTAGATTCCTAATTAGATTGGAGAACACAAATCGTGAGTAGTTGAAGTGCAGGCCTCTCACCAATCCATGAACTAAGCATCCTAGTTCATATGGGATTTGATCCTAACCGCCGACTTGTTGGACAAGCAGTGGAGAACAACATGCAGGAGAAACTTCCAATTGTAAGAGAAGTTGAATTTGTATACTGTTGACCTGCTGATGTCGCTACCATATCCCATAAGGATGTAGGTGTTGTCCAAGTCTACCTTCGGGAACTCAGTAGGAGCTCCTTGATCATGAAGCTCTAAATGCTCCTGATGAGTCGTTCAGTAATAATCAACTCCTGTCCACAAATGTTGGACCTCAGTATTCGAATCCCATTTAGGGTTTTGGCTTGACCATTTCCCCAAAACTCGGCCATGTGATTGGAGTAAACAGTGGTGTTAACAGTAAGTGTTGTGTAGTAAGGTGATTGGGTGAGAAAGGAGATGATTTCAGAGAAGTCGGCATCCTTGAAGTATCAAGGAGTGCGACCTGGTTGTGCTGAGGGTTAAGAGCCATTTGGAGAAATGTGAAAGTGGATGAATTTGAGCTTGGGTAAAGTTACAGAGGATAAAAATTTCAAGGTTGTTAAAATTGCAAGTAAGAAGATGAAATTGAACAGTCGAGATTATTTAAAAGAAGGTGGGAAGGCGGTAATGGAGGTTAGGATAAGGTGATATGATGGTTTAGTGGATGAAATAACAGTGGCGGTAAGGTTAAAATCTGTTAACTAATCGACATCATTAACAAGATCTTTGCTTTTGACAATGTGGGGCCCAAGAGATTTACGTTACAAGTAGAATCTTCTTCCGAGTGTAAAACATTTCCGAAGGTAATTTCTCTCCGAAAGCAATTCTTACTTCCAAAGCAAAAACTTTGCTTCCGAAGGTTAGAGTTGCTTTCCGAATGGAGAATTTGTAAACCTCAGAAGTAGATCTGATATGTAATCAATCACTTCTTCCGAGACCAAAAGTTCTTCCGAGAAGAAAAATTATCCTTTGAGAAATTTTGCTTCGGAAGATTAAAAATAACTTTCGAGGGTTAACTTCTCTTCGGAAGAAATTACACTTAGAAGAATTTCAGAAAGATCTTTTGTAACAGGGCTTAAATTATATTGACACAAGACATTACACATTAAAAGGTTTCAAAAAAGGTGAACTAATCAATGTTTATCATCCCAATAGCTGTTATGAGATATTTAAATCTTTGCTCATCAAAAGCTTTGGTGAACAAATCAGCGTATTGTTCATTTGAATCAACTTTGATTAATTTAATCAGATTTTTCTCATGAATATCTCTAATGAAATGATACCTGATGTCAATATGCTTTGTCTTGGAGTCCTTCACTGGATTTTCAGTAATGCAGATAGCACTGTTGTTGTAAATATGGATAGGAGTACTCATTAAGTTGAATCCATAGTCTAACATCTGATTTTGAATCTATAGCAGTTGAGCACAACAGCTAGCAGCAGTAATGTATTCAACTTCAGCAGTTGATGTACATACACAGGATTGTTTCTTGCATTGCCATGAGATAATCCTTCCACCAAGAATTTGGCATCCCCCTGATGTTGATTTCTTGTCAATATTGCAGCTACCATAGTCACTGTCAGAGTATCCATAAAGATTAAGATCCTTGTTTCTAGGATACCAGAGACCTAGTTTAGGTGCTCCTTTGAGGTATCTAAGAATTCTCTTAACAGCAGCTAAGTGAGACACCTTTGGGGCAGCCTAATATCTTGCACAAATGCAAGTAGCAAATATGATATCAGGTCTACTAGTAGTAAGATACATCAAAGAACCAATAATTGCCCTATATGATGTTGATTAGTATTCTCCCCTTCAAGGTCAGGACAAAGATTATGGTTTCTGGGTATGGGTGTCTTGGTAGGCTTGCAATCCTTCACTTCAAATCTTTCTAAGATGTTAGACACATACTTAGATTGATTAATGAACAACCCTTCCTTCATTTGCTTTACTTGAATTCCAAGGAAAAAATCCATTTTTCCCATGGAACTCATCTCAAACTTCTTCTTCATAATGCTCTCAAAGTCCTTACACATCTGGTCATTTGAAGAACCAAATATGATGTCATCAACATAGACTTGAATGAGCCAGATGTCCTTTCCAGACTTTCTAATGAAGAGAGTCTTGTCAATGGTACCTCTAGTGTAGCCGTTCTTCAAAAGAAACTGAGATAATGTCTCATACCACAGTCTAGGTGCTTGGTGCAGCCCATATAGAACTTTATCCAATTTGCACACGTAGTTGGGGTGCCGTGGGTCTTCAAATCCTGGAGGTTGGCATACGTAGACTTCCTTATAGAAATGCACACTTGACATCAAGTTGATAGACAGTGAAATCCTTGGATGCAGCATAAGCAAGGTAGATCCTAACTGCCTCAAGTCTTGCAACTGGTGCAAAGACATCAGTATAATCAATTCCTTCCTCTTGTGTGTATCCTTGAACTACAAGTCTTGCTTTGTTTTTGATGATCAAGCCTCTATCATCTTTCTTGTTTCTAAAAACCCATTTAGTGCCTATGGTACTTGACTGGATGGTAGCGGACATTGGTTCCATACCTTCTGTCTCTTGAATTGAAGCAACTCCTCTTGCATCGATTCAAGCCAGCTACTATCTTTTAAGGCATCTTCTACCTTCTTAGTTTCCATCTGGGATAGAAAGCATGAGTACAAGCAGACATTCCCATGATGAGTTTGTCCTGTTGTTCTCAGTAGGATGAGTGTTATGAATCGTAAGGCGAGGAATCACTTCTAGTTGCAAAGATAGATCCAGGTTGAACATATTCTGCTCAGGAACTGGAACACTTTGTCCTGCTGTTGTTTCAAAATTATTCAATGAGGACTGATTGAATGAGTGAGAAACATCATCAATGGTTGGCTGTGAAGTGGTGTTAACAGTTTCCTGCCCCTTCAAATCACTACTTCCTTCTGCCTGGTGTTGTGGTAGATCACCTGATGACTTTTGAGGCTCAGTGAGTGATTCACTTGAAGAAGTTTCACAATTCCTTGATATGGTCAACCTATCAGATCTGTGAATTGTGGAGACTTTGTTTGTTGTAGCTCTAAGAGATTTTGGACTAGGTCTGGGAAGCTCAAACAGTTGATCATCAACAGCAGCATCAGCATCATTTTAAGCACCTGTTCCAACTAAAACATTCTCACAAGATGGTTTAAATAGTTTGGAAACAAATACAAATCAAAGATATGATCAGGGCCATTCCCCCTAACATAAGGAGTGTGTTCATTAACAACTATATTGGATGACTCCTCAAATTGTTGATTCTTAATGTTGTATACTCTGTAAGCTTTGGAGCTAGAAGAGTATCCAACAAAGATAGCATCATCTGACTTTTCAGCAAACTTTGCTAAATTTTCTTTGTGTTAAGTATGGTACACCTGCTGCCAAGGACCTTAGAAAGCCAATGAATGGTGGCCTCTTGTTCCATAGCTCATAAAGGGTTTTTTCATGGGGCTTAACTACAAGAAATTTGTTCTGCACATAGCATGCAGTGCTGACTGCCTCTGCCCGGAATGTTAGAGGTAGTTTTGAATAAGATAACATAGTTTGAGCAGCCTCAATAAGTGTCCTGTTTCTCCTCTAAGCAACACCATTTTGTTGAGGAGTTCTGGGAGCACTATATTTTCTGGAAATCCCTTTTGAGTTACAGAATAAGTCAAGAACGAAGTTCTTGAACTCAGTCCCTTGATCACTTCTAATGATTTTAACCTTGTGATCAATTTGATTTTCTATTTTAAGAATAAAAGATTTTATTGTTTCAGCAGTTTCATCTTTAGTTCTTAAAAAGAATACCAATGTGAATCTTGTAAAATCATCAACTATCACAAGGCAATATGATTTCCTTCTAATGCTTATTATACTTGTGGGACCAAAAAGATCTATGTGCAATAAGTGTAATGGAGTAGTGATAGAGTTAACACATTTGGATTTATGAGATGTCCTGTCTTGTTTCCCTTTCAGGCAAGCAATACAGTTATCTTTGCAGAAAAACTCTTTTTTAGGCAAACCATGTACCAAGTTATTTTTAGCCAATTTATTCATTGTCTTAAAATTTACATGACACATACGTTTATGCCATAGTGTTGACTCATCGCCATCAGCTTTGGAAAGAAAGCATGATACTTCACCCATTGGGGAAGCATTGTTCATATCAAGCTTGTACATATCCCCTTTTCTAGGAGATCTAAGAAGCACCAATTCCAAAGGAATTGTCATCCCAGGTTTGAGGATAATGCACTCATGTTCTGTGAAAAGCATTTGGTGCTTTTGATCACAGAATTGAGAAACACTTAGCAAATTGTGTTCATGTTGTTTGACAAAGTGAACTTTGTCAACCTTTTATTTACCGTTGGATATACTCCCTCTGCCAGAAATATATCCTCCAACCTCACCTCCAAATTAGACAGGACCTCCATCATAGTTCTGAAATTGTCGAAGGAGAGATCTATTCCCTATCATGTGCCTGGAGCATCCACTATCTACAATCCATATATTGTTGTTCTTGTCATATGGATGTCCCTACACATAAGATGAGATTTTTAGTTTTGTTTGGAAGCCCAAGCCTTGCTGGTCTTGGGTTCTTCCAAAGATAATGACATAATTGAACCAAATGTTATGCATGGGGGTTCAATAAAGGTCTTTGAAGAAGAGGTTTTGGCTATAGCACTTCCTTGATCTTCTAGTCCATCCTTTGGTTGATCTTGGAGGATGAGCTTGTTGAAGCTTTAGCAGCATAGCTATCTTCCAAAGCTTCTTTCTTTTCGGAAGAAGTCTTCACCCCCTTTTCTTCCGAAGCAGTCTTCTTCTGGGGAGGTTTCAAGGGAACTTTCTTGTTCTTCCGAACCTTAGTAGCTTTTGCTTCCGAAGCCATTTTCCCTTCGGAAGTAGGAGTTTCTTTCGAACGCAACCTGGCTTCCGAGACTAGCTTTCCCCTTTTCATCATTTGAACTGTTTGAAAAGGTCCAAATGTGAAACCTTCCTTGACTCCTTCTTTCCTAACATTATTTGCATAATGTGTTCTTGCAGGATTATAGTAACAATCTTTTTCCATGTGGTTTTGCAGACCACACATTATGCATGCAATGTTGGCTTTTTGGGAATATGAGGGTTGCTGTTTCTTGGGCTTCTTTTCTTCATCAGTAACTTTTCCCTTTAACTTCTGATCCTTTGGCTGGACAGAAGTGCTGGAATTACACTCCTTTCCTGAATCAGAAGTACCTACCACTTGGAATCCAGCTGAGATAAAGACACCTTCTGCTTGGGGTCAATCTTCAGCTTAGACTCAGCCACCTTCTTGACAGTTCTCCTAGCAGCTTTCGCTCTGCTTCTTCAGGCCTTAGTGTTATGTCACACCCCCAAACCACGGCGGTTTCCCGCGGGGCGCGAACGTCATGGTTTCATAGTCACTGATCGACCACTACATGGTTTTGTAAAACATACGTCTCAAAATAAGTTTAAGGTACATCATTGTTCAGAGTTAAATTTGCGGAAGTAATAGTAATAAGGTACATTGTTTTCAAAACATGACATATATGAAAATGAACGTCCCAAAACAGCATGAAGGGTCCTAAACATGAAATGACCCATGCTAGCTTAACTGGTTGCATCTTTCAATTACCTGAGAAAACATGCATGAAAAATGTCAACATAATGTTGGTGAGTTCACAGGTTTTAAGTGATAGTAAATAGCGTAAAGGACCACAATACTTTCCATGATTTGATTGTTGTACATACAATGCTACAAATTATATAAGCACCGCAACCGAAGCTAGACTGTAATTGAATAAATTGCCCCTACCCATGCCTACCATGAGCGTGGGTGTGTACAGGCTAATAATGCACCCGTTTAGACCTCCAGTCAAGGTTAGGGTAATTAACCCGGGTGGGAGTAGTCAAACCCAATAGTACTATCCATGATTACCTCGCTTTGGGAAATAAACTAACGGTTCGATAACAGGGGACTTCATATGGTAAGTAAACAACTTATATAACATGTGAAATCATTGACAAGTAAATGTGTCCAAGTAAATTAGTAATTTGCATGTAATCTCCCCCAAATAGAAAATAAGTGAAAACGGGGCCGTGAAACTCACCTCAATTGCACGCGTGAATACTAGCAATAGTCTGTATGTACGATTGGTCTAGGAATCTCCTAAACAAAATCACAATATATTCATGAGGTCATGATTACTAACCCTAGATGGTCATGCATAACTCATCCACAAAGGTAGCTTTGAAAATGCCAATTGACTAATTAGTCATGTCGGTCGTAAATGTTTTATTTAGATTCTCGTCTCTCCATCTTTATTTTCCTAAAGATACATAATGTATTGAGGGTGTTTTATATTAAGTATAATGGTATTATACTTTCCATGTTTATGGGTTTCCCCTTTTTTTTACCAATATCTCTAAAAGTTTACCTTTATCAAATATAGGTATTTGACAGCATCAGGGAATTTTTTGGGTCTGGTTGTCATCCTCTTTTTATGGTACAAAGAATTTTTATAAAATCTGATACTTTTATCATATCTAGGTATATGTCTTAGGATTCCAAAAAGGTATAGCTTGTATCCTAAAACTAAGTTTAAGTGCCTTTAAATGGTTCATGAAGCAACAGATGTCAGTGCAGCACTTTCCTGTATATGTCTATGGAATTTACCTTTTTGAGAGGTCAAAACTTACATTCACAAATAGAGCCTATATTACTTTTAAACCTAACACCTTAAGCTAAGTTACCACAGAAGGAAAATCTTCAATTTATTACCTTAAGCATAACTTATGCCTCATTCTTTCTGCCCTATTTATTCTGTCAAAGTTCAGGTTCAGCACTTTAATTTGTTTTACGTTTTAAAAGGGTTATACTCATCTATAAATTTCAAGGTTGGATGGTTAGAAACTAGACATCCTAAAGTTAATGTTAGGCTCAAGAATCGGTTCATTTGACCATGTTTAGGTCGAGTTATGGTCTTGAAAACACAGAACATGAATCTCCAGAAAGTGTTTTACATGTTTTGTTACTTTTTAAACTTTGTTAGAGCACTTTTGGATGAGGTAGTGAACATGAACACATCATGGTGATGTATGGAAGATTAAAAACAAGGTGCTAACCTTAAACAAGCAAGGAGAAGAGATGGTAGTCTTGAAATGCAAGGAAAAGAAGGTTTGATCCTTTGAACTAAGAAACCCAACAAGAAAAAGTGAAGAAGATGTTGTAGGATGTTTGGGAGCTTCAAAACTCACTTGATCTTCAATAATGGCACTTGACTCACCCAAGATTTGTGGAAAATGAGTTGAAAATAAAATGAAATGGTGGATGTGGTGTCTTGGCCGAATTTGGAGAGAAAGAAAGAAGGAGAAGAGTGTGTTGGTGATTTGTGTGGATGAAGTGTGTGAATGTTGCTTATATTTGTAAGCTCTACAACTCCTAACTTTGTCTCTTGGTCAACCATAGGGAAAGGAGCTTCACACATATGGAAAGGAATCATGTAGCTTTGTTCATAACCTTTTCCTTAACACTAAAATGGCAAATCTTGAGCTTCACAAAAGACAACTTGTCTTGTAAGGATTTGACAAGGGAAGAAGACTAAAATAAAAGTGAGGGGAGGGGGTAAGGGGACGGTTATGGGGGGTGGGAAATGGGTTGATTTTTAATTTTATGTAGTATTGGGTATTTGGGTGGTATTTGTTGCATTATAGTAATTTATATATATATATATATATATATTCAATATTTTTACTCCATACTTTTTAAAATACATTAGAATTGTATATTTTGTATAATATCATATATTATAAATATATATAAATATTGATGGTATGCTAATGATGCATCATGTAGTTAGTAGATCCGTTAAAAGGATTCGTTCCGGGTAAAATATTAATTTACGCGATTAGGTGTATTTATAAAGTCAAGCTTTTCCAATGCATTTGGTTTGGAATCTAAAATACTTTGAACCATCTAAATGAATTTATTAGTACATGTATATGAATTATGACCAATGTTCATGTGTGCCGGTTGTATCGCGTGTAAAAATGGTAATTACGTCGAATCACCGATGCATGAAATGTAATGCGTGAAATTTTGCAATGCATAAAACGGTTTCAATAATTGGAATTCAATTGAAAATCAAGTATTATAGGGGTAATTATAACCAAGTCAAGTCGGGTATTGACCTGAAATTGCCGGTTGTCACATACTCCCCATGTTAGAAAGAATTTCGTCCCGAAATTCAGTTAGGGTTGTCTGCAGATGCCAGAGTTTCAAACAAGTAGATAGTTGAGCTTCATTTGGTCTTCGCGTTCCCAAGTAAATTCAGGTCCTCTTCTTGAATTCCACCGGACCTTCACTATGGGAATACGGATTCGTTTCATCTTCTTTACTTCTCTATCTAGATTTCCATAGGCTTTTCAATAAAATGAAGTTGTTCATCAATCTGGACCTCATCGAGTGGTATAACCAGAGTTTCATCTGACAAGCACTTCTTCAGATTCGACACATGGAAAGTGTCATGAACACTACTAAGTTCTTGAGGAAGTTTTAGCTTGTAAGCTACAGGACCAATCCTGGCTAGGATTTCAAATGGTCCAATGTATCTAGGGTTTAGCTTGCCATGTTTGCCAAAACAAATGACTCCTTTCCATGGTGAGACTTTAATAGAACCTTGTCTCCCACTTGAAATTCCAACGGTTTACGTCTCACGTCAGCATAGCTTTTCTGACGGTCACGCGCGGCTTTGAGTCGGTTCTGAATTTGAGCGATCTTTTCCGTGGTCTCGCGTATGATCTCGGGACCAGTGAGTTGACTATCGCCAACCTCTGTCCAACACAGTGGTGACTGACACTTCCTTCCGTATAGTGCTTCAAACGGTGCGGCTTTGATACTGGTGTGATAGCTATTATTGTAAGAAAACTCAGCTAGGGGTAGATGAGTATCCCAACGGTTTCCGAAGTCTATCACGCAAGCCCTAAGCATGTCTTCTAACGTCTGAATGGTCCGTTCGCTCTGGCCATCCGTTTGAGGGTGGTATGCGGTACTCATATCCAACCTTGTACCCAAGGCCTTTTGTAAGGATTGCCAAAATCTCGAGGTAAATCGACTGTCTCGATCAGAGATAATGGAGATCGGTACTCCATATCTCGAACAACCTCCTTGAGATAAACCCTCGTCAACCTTTCCATTTTATCAGTTTCTTTAATTGGTAGGAAGTGAGCAGACTTTGTCAGTCGATCCACAATTACCCAAATCGTATCACAACTGGGGATGTCTTGGGTAGTTTTGTGACGAAATCCATGGAAATCTGCTCCCATTTCCATTGTGGAATCTCTGGTTGGTGCAGTAATCCGGATGGCTTCTGATACTCTGCTTAACCTTTGAACACGTGAGGCACCTGCTAACATAGGCGGCAATGTCTGCCTTCATGTCAGGCCACCAGTATAACTCCTTCAGGTCTTGATACATCTTATCGGAACCCGGGTGAATGGAGTATCTGGATTTGTGTGCCTCATTCATCACAAGATCCCTCAAGTTTCCAAAATTTGGCACCCAAATTCGATTCATGAAGTATCAAGCTCCATCAGACTTGATCTCGAATTGCTTATCCATGTCGCGAAGAGATTATTTTTCAAATTCTGTTTCTTTAGTGCTTTAGACTGAGCATCACAATTTGAGTAGTTAGACTCGTATGAATTGTCATTCCCAACGCTCGCATCCGTAAATTTTGGTTCGTTCTTTCCTACTCAGAGTGTCTGCTACCACATTCGCTTTTCCAGGATGATAACGAATCTCGCAGTCATAATCGTTCAGTAACTCAACCCACCTGCGTTGTCTCATGTTTACTTCCTTCTGATCGAAGATGTGCTGAAGGCTTTTATGATCAGTGAATATAGTACACTTGGTACCATATAAGTAGTGTCGCCAAATCTTTAATGCAAAGACAACAGCTCCCAATTCGAGATCGTGAGTAGTGTAATTTTTCTCATGCACTTTCAGTTGTCGTGAAGTGTAAGCAATAACTTTGTCCTGTTGCATCAGGACATAGCCAAGTCCTTGTCGTGATGCGTTGCAGTACACGACAAAACCATCATTCCCCTTTGGTAGGGACAAAATTGGTGCGCAACACAATTTATGCTTTAAAAATTGAAACGCTGCTTCTTGCTTATCACCCCAATCGAATTTCTTATCTTTCTGAGTTAAGGTTGTCAATGGTTGGCTATTTTGGAGAAATTTTTGATAAAGCGTCGGTAATAACCTGCCAAACCTAGGAATTGTCGCACCTCAGTCGGGGTCTTAGGTGCTTCCCAGTTCTTAATGGCCTCTATCTTGGATGGGTCGACATGTATTCCTTTCTCGTTAACCACATGCCCGAGAAATTGCACTTCTCGGATCCAGAAGTCGCATTTTGAGAATTTTGCGTATAATTTCTCGTTCTTGAGTAGTTCCAAAATTAACTTTAAATGTTGTTCATGCTCATCCTTGGTTCATGAATATATGAAAATGTCATCGATGAAGACGATCACGAATTTATCCAAGTAGGGTTTGCATACTCTATTCATGAGATCCATGAATACAGCTGGCGTATTGGTTAAACCAAATGGCATGATCATGAACTCATAGTGACCATAACGAGTTCGAAATGTGGTCTTGGGGATATCTTCCTCTTGAATTCGTAATTGGTGATATCCCGAACGCAAGTCAATTTTCGAGTAGTAACTAGATCCCTGAAGTTGGTCGAATAAGTTGTGGATTCGAGGGAGAGTGTACCGGTTCTCAATGGTGAGTTTGTTTAACTCCCAGTAGTCGATACACATTCAAAAATCCATCATTCTTCTTAACAAATAACACCGGGGCTCCCCAGGGTGAGAAACTTGGTCTTATGAATCCTTTATATAACAATTCTTGTAATTGATTAGACAACTCTTGCATCTCTGATGGTGCTAATCGGTATGGGGATCATGCTACTGGAGCAGCTCCGGGTACCAAGTCATTTCGAAATTCGACTTTCCTTTGAGGTGGAAGTCCGGACAAGTCCTCGGGAAAGACTTCCGGATAGTATCGCACGATGGGTATATCCTCGATTCTTCTCTCTTCGGTTTGCTTCTCCACTATGTGCGCCAAGATTGCATGATAGCCCTTTCACAAGTACCTTCGAGCCTTCATACAAGAAATGATCCTTAACACCATACCATACTTTTCTCCTTGAATTGATATGGTGTCTCCACTGGTCCAGTCGGCTAGGCATCCACTCCCACTAACGAACGTCAATTCTGCGTCTTTTGGGCGCAAGCTCAGGCTCATCAGTACAGTCTCGAAGGGTTTGGCAGTATGGATAGGAATATGAACCTGCTTCCTAGGAGTGTGTGCAAGAAGCACACTCCCAGGGCGAGCACGATAGCGACGGAAAGAGAGCGGTGGTACATCTGGACTAAAGATACGGTGGTGTCCATAGCCACCGGCTCGGGACAAGCAGCTATAGAGGTGGGGTCGGTAGGCTCGGGAGCGAGGTGGAAGGGATTAGGGTCTACTAGAAGAGTCAGGTAAGAGGGTTTGAGTCAAGTCAAGGGCTGGGTAATAGGATTCGCAGGGTGAGAGATGGGGTCACTAGACTGGGGGATGGCCTCGGAGGGCTCTGGTTGGAAGCGACCGGTTGAAATCGGCCAGGTCAGAATCGTTAGGTCGGAATCGATCGAGTCGGAGTCGACCGGATCGGTATCGGATGTCTGGAAAACTATGTCAATGGACTCCGAATCTAGGTCAACTACCTCGGTGTCAACAGGCTGCAGGGTGGGATCTATGGCCTCGGAGTGGGGTCGACTGGCTGAGGATAATAGTGATTGGAGCAGACTGTAGGGATGGCTCAACAAATATATGAGACATGGTCAGTGGAACGACCATTGGGAATTGCGATCCGATGATACGCATGACTCCCGGACAAGATCCTCCGGGAGGTCGGCATGAATATCGGGTGTACACGCCCACCAATAAGTGCCTGGAGGAGAAGGAGTAGTCCAGAGAACCGAGTCGAGGATAATGCCTCCAAGGCGCCAGGTGTGGGGTCAGAGTAGTTTTGGTGACACGGAAAACAGGTGGCGTAGGGGTCTCGGTTTCAGTACCACCAGTCGGCTAAATCAAAGCATCAGGAGTAGAAGTTAGGAGGACAGATGTGGATCCTGCAGAAGAGGTCAAGATGTGGGCTCGTACTCCTCATCCCAATCAAAAATGTAAATCGGCATCGATGCTGAAGACATCTCTATGACAAGGCAATACACAAGTACAATTTATATAAGTTAATTAATGCAAAATGTACTAAAGTCATGCAATGAGCTACGGTTATAGACTAGGCTCACTAATGCAACCTAATTCCCTATAACCAATGGCTCTGATACCAATTTGTCACACCCCCAAACCACGGCGGTTTCCCGCGGGGCACGAACGTCATGGTTTCATAGTCACTGATCGACCACTACATGGTTTTGTAAAACATACGTCTCAAAATAAGTTTAAGGTACATCATTGTTCAGAGTTAAATTTGCGGAAGTAATAGTAATAAGGTACATTGTTTTCAAAACATGACATATATGAAAATGACGTCCAAAAAAGCATGAAGGTCCTAAACATGAAATGACCCATGCTAGCTTAACTGGTTGCATCTTCAATTACCTGAGAAAACATGCATGAAAAATGTCAACATAATGTTGGTGAGTTCACAGGTTTTAAGTGATAGTAAATAGCGTAAAGGACCACAATACTTTCCATGATTTGATTGTTGTACATACAATGCTACAAATTATATAAGCACCGCAACCGAAGCTAGACTGTAATTGAAATAAATTGCCCCTACCCATGCCTACCATGAGCGTGGGTGTGTACAGGCTAATAATGCATCCGTTTAGACCTCCAGTCAAGGTTAGGGTAATTAACCCGGAGGGGGTAGTCAAACCCAATAGTACTATCCATGATTACCTCGCTTTGGGAAATAAACTAACGGTTCGATAACAGGGGACTTCATATGGTAAGTAAACAACTTATATAACATGTGAAATCATTGACAAGTAAATGTGTCCAAGTAAATTAGTAATTTGCATGTAATCTCCCCCAAATGGAAAATAAGTGAAAACGGGGCCGTGAAACTCACCTCAATTGCACGCGTGAATACTAGCAATAGTCTGTATGTACGATTGGTCTAGGAATCTCCTAAACAAAATCACAATATATTCATGAGGTCATGATTACTAACCCTAGATGGTCATGCATAACTCATCCACAAAGGTAGCTTTGAAAATGCCAATTGACTAATTAGTCATGTCGGGTCGTAAATGTTTTATTTAGATTCTCGTCTTCATCTTTATTTTCCTAAAGATACATAATGTATTGAGGGTGTTTTATATTAAGTATAATGGTATTATACTTTCCATTTTATGGGTTTCCCCTTTTTTTTACCAAATATCTCTAAAAGTTTACCTTTATCAAATATAGGTATTTGACAGCATCAAGGGAATTTCTTGGGTCTGGTTGTCATCCTCTTTTCATGGTACAAAGAATTTTTATAAAATCTGATACTTTTATCATATCTAGGTCTATGTCATAGGATTCCAAAAAGGTATATCTTGTATCCTAAAACTAAGTTTAAGTGCCTTTAAATGGTTCATGAAGCAACAGATGTCAGTGCAGCACTTTCCTGTATATGTCTATGGAATTTACCTTTTTGAGAGGTCAAAACTTACATTCACAAATAGAGCCTATATTACTTTTAAACCTAACACCTTAAGCTAAGTTACCACAGAAGGAAAATCTTCAATTTATTACCTTAAGCATAACTTATGCCTCATTCTTTCTGCCCTATTTATTCTGTCAAAAGTTCAGGTTCAGCACTTTAATTTGTTTGTACGTTTTAAAAGGGTTATACTCATCTATAAATTTCAAGGTTGGATGGGTTAGAAACTAGACATCCTAAAGTTAATGTTAGGCTCAAGAATCGGTTCATTTGACCATGTTTAGGTCAAGTTATGGTCTTGAAAACACAGAACATGAATCTGCCAGAAAGTGTTTTACATGTTTTGTTACTTTTTAAACTTTGTTAGAGCACTTTTGGGATGAGGTAGTGAACATGAACACATCATGGTGATGTATGGAAGATTAAAAACAAGGTGCTAACCTTAAACAAGCAAGGAGAAGAGATGGTAGTCTTGAAATGCAAGGAAAAGAAGGTTTGATCCTTTGAACTAAGAAACCCAACAAGAAAAAGTGAAGAAGATGTTGTAGGATGTTTGGGAGCTTCAAAACTCACTTGATCTTCAATAATGGCACTTGACTCACCCAAGATTTGTGGAAAATGAGTTGAAAATAAAATGAAATGGTGGATGTGGTGTCTTGGCCGAATTTGGAGAGAAAGAAAGAAGGAGAAGAGTGTGTTGGTGATTTGTGTGGATGAAGTGTGTGAATGTTGCTTATATTGTAAGCTCTACAACTCCTAACTTTGTCTCTTGGTCAACCATAGGGAAAGGAGCTTCACACATATGGAAAAGAATCATGTACCTTTGTTCATAACCTTTTCCTTAACACTAAAATGGCAAATCTTGAACTTCACAAAAGACAACTTGTCTTGTAAGGATTTGACAAGGAAGAAGACTAAAATAAAAGTGAGGGGAGGGGGGTAAGGGGACGGTTATGGGGGGTGGGAAATGGGTTGATTTTTCAATTTTATGTAGTATTGGGTATTTGGGTGGTATTTGTTGCATTATAGTAATTTATATATATATATATATATATATTCAATATTTTTACTCCTTACTTTTTAAAATACATTAGAATTGTATAAGTATTTGTATAATATCATATATATATAAATATATATAAATATTGATGGTATGCTAATGATGCATCATGTAGTTAGTAGATCCGTTAAAAGGATTCGTTCCGGGTAAAATATTAATTTACGCGATTAGGTGTATTTATAAAGTCAAGCTTTTCCAATGCATTTGGTTTGGAATCTAAAATACTTTGAACCATCTAAATGAATTTATTAGTACATGTATATGAATTATGACCAATGTTCATGTGGCCGGTTGTATCGCGTGTAAAAATGGTAATTACGTCGAATCACCGATGCATGAAATGTAATGCGTGAAATTTTGCAATGCATAAAACGGTTTCAATAATTGGAATTCAATTGAAAATCAAGTATTATAGGGGTAATTATAACCAAGTCAAGGTCGGGTATTGACCTGAAATTGCCGGTTGTCACAGTTTAGGATTTGTTCTTCACAGGAGGAGATGGGTACATCTACATGTTCCTTCCCTATGGTGACCACTATTGTTGCTTCATTCTTCAACTCTAGTGAGGAAGGGTCAGCAGTTGAAACCTCTTGCTCTTCAGTACCATATCTAGGCTGTCTAATAGACTCATAGAAATGTGGTGGAGAAATTTCATTGGTTCCCAACCCTCCTTTGTTCTGATAGCAGGGTTTGGAGTGGGAGGATGATGCAAGAATAGCTTGGAAGTTTTGCTCAGAGATAGCATGCTTCCTGGCCTGAGCCTCAGCGGGGACAAGCTGGGGTTGAGCCTCAGACAATTTGGATATCAGATCTTTGATTTGAGTCTTGTATTTGGTGTGTTCATGTTTAAAAGAGACACAGTTTTCTCCAACTCATCAATTTTCTTTTGATAGTCAGATTCAGCTCTTTTAAAATCAGATTTTAAAGATATTTAAAGACACAATATCAGATCTGATTTCCATATTGTAATCCTGATAGAGTTTAACTTTAGCTATCCAGGCTGGAGTGCAGAGATGTTCATATACCTGGGCATCATCTGTTTGGGCATCATCAGTTCCGGCCATGAGAGCTTGAGCAGGAGTCAAATCCTGTACCATGAAGCTCCAGTCAACTTCTTGAGCCATTGCAGCTGTTTCAGTTGACTTCTCAGCGGGCTTTGAGGTTGAGGGATGTGTGAAGGCCTATGGGGTTCCCGAATTGGTCTTGGGAGCCTTTCATTCCCTTGCAAAGTGACCCAGTTGGTTACAGTTGTAACACTTTGCCTTGGTATTGTCAAACCCGAACTTGCTAGTAGTTGGTTTTAAGGGAAATGCCTTCTAGTTCTCTTAAAGAACTTCTTTGCTCTGTAAGTTAAGAGAGCCATCTATTGGACAATGTCCACGTACTCTACGTTATCTGGAATGAAACACTCAAGATCATCAAAACAGTATTGAAAATCACCAGAATGTCCACTTCCTGAGACAAAGGCACAATTTTCCTGAAAGGAGTTGTGTTGAGCCTATTGAGACCTTGGAGTCTCACGAAAAGTGATGTAAGGTCCAGAAGAGCAGGATGGCTGCTGATAAGTCAGGAAATGCTGAGGTTGAGGGGGTAATGAGCCTTCAGCAACCATTAAAGCATTGCTAGCAGGAAGACTCATGGGTCTGCTTGTTTGGTGGCCCTTCTTACTCTCCATCTCTAGGTGATATCCATCAAGGATGTTGTAGAGTTCAGTCATGGTGAGAGTGTTCAAATTATCTGTCCTCTTGATAGAGACACAATAAAATGTCCACTCATTTGGAAGAGCACTCATGAACTTTCTAGTAAGATCTCTAAGTTCGGGAGTGATCTTCACAGACTGAAGAGAAGAGATAAGATCCATGTAACTGAAGTACTGCTGGCAGAGGGTCTCTCCAGCAACATGAGTGAAGTTCTCGAACTGCTGCTTCAGTGAGTCCTTCTTTGAGTCATTGGAGCTTGAGTACATCTGAGCAAGTGCATCAAACAATTCTTTAGCAGTCTTGCAAATGCTCGAATCCCACTATAATGGAGTTTGGTATTGCAATCATGAGAATGGTCATAGCATTGCTGTCGATGTCCATCTTCTTTCTATCTTCATCAGAGTAATCCTCTACAGCTTGTTCTATCATGGCACCGTTTCCACCAGGTGATGCCACCTTAGGCTTATATGGACAACTGACAATGGAGTTCCACATCCTACTGTCTTGATATCTGATGAGGCCTTCCATTCTCCTGCTCCAAGACTTGAAATTTTCAGGAGTAATGATGGGAGCCTTTGTCATGGTTCCCATCTCTACCTCGGACTTGTTAAGGGCCATTAGAGTGAAAGGGTTGTAGGAGGAGTGAAAAACAGGTTGATTTGGATGGTGAGATCACGCAATCAAGAGCCTGAGAAGCTCTGATACCAATTGCAGGATCGATGTTTGTCACTAAACACTTATGTTTTTCTCTCAAACTCACCTAGAACAACACTCGGGTTAAGATAGAATCAGTAAGAGTTGATCACAATATAGAAAGTAATAAAGAACACAGGAAGTAATTTTCAAGGTACTTTTATATATTGCTTTTCAACTCAAAATACAAGACTCTTACAAGCAGCGTTTGTTGTTACAATGAGTTACAAAGAGAACCTATATATAACACTACCTACAGCCGGATATACTTTGATATTAGCTGGGATCCTATAGCTAAAGTCTATACTACAAGACTAAAGTTTAAGGTATCTCGGATAAAGTCTTATCTGAGATTTGATAGTCAGGACATGTCCCTGACTTACCTTTTGTCACCAACTAAAGTTAATAACATGTACTATCATGAAAAGGTGAACAGTAGAATAAAGTATGGTAAACTGCATGGCTCTTTAGGAAGAAGCCAAACAGTATCAGAGGTCTGTAGTAGAGTGTCAGAGACCATACTTATGTCCACCGGTCATAGCAGTGTCTTCCGAAGGTTAAATGGCTTCGGAAGAGTGAGTACTTCCGAAGCCATTTATACTTCGGAAGAGGCTTCTTCTTCCAAGGCTTGGAGACTTCTTCTTTTCATCATACTTTGGAAGTGGTCTTCAGTTCATTCTTCTAAGGCTTGAACTTCGAAAGTATGCACTTGACTTCGGAAGTAGAGTTCTGTCTTCGGAAGTTGATCTTTTACTTTGTCATCGGAAGAACTTTACAACCTTCGAAAGTTCCATGCTAAGCTTTGGAAGCCTTTGCATTCAGTACCAAAATTATCTAAGTGACTTAGTTTTGGTTGCAGTAGCCTTCTTCTTGATCCAACATATAGTTTACACCGATCACAAAAGCCTTCAACACATTTTTAATCAAAAAGATCTCAATATGAGACAACGTCGTTGGGTTGAGTTGATTAGTGATTACGACTATGACATTTGTTACCATCCTAGTAAGGAAAATGGCATAGTTGATGCACTAAGTTGAAAGATTCATAACAAGATGGTCTCATTTAAAGAAATTTGTGATCGACGACAGTGGTTTGACACTTTAGGAGAATTTGATACCAAGATCGGTCTAGATGTCAACGAGACTACTGTGCTGCTACAAAATTTGAGGATTGTAAGCGACATCGAGAGTAGTATTTTAGAGGCTCAACAAGTGGTTCAACAAGAGGAAAAATGGGAGAGGAATTGGAGCATAGTCTTCTAACTCAATTGGAAATGAAACCCACTGGGTTGATGTATTTCGCGAATCAAATTTGAATTCCGAATCATGACAACCTTCGTACCTTTATCATGGAGGAAGCTCATCAAACTCGTATTCTATTCATCCTGGCTCCGATAAGTTGTATATGGACCTGCGTGGTCAATATTGGTGGTCTGGAATGAAGAAAGACATAGCGACTTATGTAGCTAAGTGACTTACGTGTACGAAGGTTAGCCGAACATCAACATCCAAGTGGATTACTTGAACAACACGAGATTCCTATTTGGAAATGGGAACACATATCCATGGACTTCATAACCAAACTACCCCGAACCTCCCATGGGCATGATAGCATATGGGTGATCATTGACCGATTTACCAAGTCAGCACATTTTATACCCATACGTGACACTTACAAAACATCAAGGTTGGCTTCTATATATATTGATGAAATTGTGAGTCGTCATGGGGTACCTTTGCACATCATATCCGACCGAGACACTCGTTTCACTTCGCATTTTTGGTTGTCTATGCAAGAAATCTTGGGTACTCAATTAGATCTAAGCAAAGCTTACCATCCTCAAACAGATGGTCAAACTGAGCGAACCATCCAAACCTTGGAGGATTTGCTATGTCTTTGTGTCCTTGATTTTGGTGGTGACTGGGATATGCATTTGCCGCTCGCGGAATTTTCGTATAATAATAGTTACCATTCGAGTATCAAGATGGCACCTTTCGAAGCGATTTATGGTTGTAAATGTCATTCTCCAATCTGCTGGACTGACATTAGTGAGAACTTCATCACTAGTCTTGAACTTATACAAGAAACGACCGAAAAAGTCTCCGTAATTCGCAACAACCTTGAAGTGGCAAGAAGTCGACAAAAGAGCTATGCCGATAGAAGACGTAAGCCATTGGAATTCCAAGTTAGGAATATGTTTCTTCTTAAGGTCTCACCATGGAAGGCGTTGTTCGCTTTGGAAAGAAGGGAAAACTAGATCCAAGATTTGTAGGACCTTTTAAGATTCTAAAAAGGATCGGGAAAGTGACTTGCGAACTGGAATTACCTTCTGACCTTAGTGGAGTTCATCCTATTTTCTATGTCTCAAACCTGAGAAAGTGTTTGAGAAACCCGTGGAAATCATGGATCATATTATGAAGAAGACTAGAACCACAACTACCCCAATCGTTAAGGTTCGTTGGGAGAATAAGCGTGGAGCTGAGTTTAATTGGGAGTGTGAGGAACACATGAGGAAAAAGTACCCATTTTTGTTCGTATAGTTTCATTCTTAATTTTGGAACAAAATTCATATAAGCTGGGGAGACTGTAACATCTCGTATTTTCGTTGAATAAAAATTAACGTCTTTATATCCTTGTAAGGACCATTGTTGCCAATTATGAACCTTATGGGTTATTTATGTTTATTTTCAAGTTGTCATTAATCTTTAATATATGAAAATTAATAATCAAGCTATTAACTTGAATAATTATAATAATAATAATAATAATAACAATAATAATAATAAATTATAATAATTTGTAAAAGTTATTAAACCTAAAAATGTTTAAAAGTCAAAGTTAATTTAAGTCCAGGGGATTATTTTGTTACTTTTGAAACTTTAAATGAAAGTTTTTAGCATAAAATAATAAGAATCCAAAATCGAGGGACCAAAGTGTAACTTTTAATTTTACAAACCCAACCCCCCGCCGATTTACTCCCCGCATCTCTAGCAAGAGCTCCGGCCACCCCTAAAACCCACCAAAACCTTTGAATGATGAACCAAATCGCTTCATGTATATGCCTCGAACTTGAATGCATATAATAATTGTGATTAAACACCGGTTATAACCCACTCAAATGCATAACCGAACCCCTTCAATCACATAGTCGTTTGAGCCTTAAACGCTAATAATAACTCAATTAATTCAACATAAACAATCATTTATCTATCCTTAATCGAATACAACTCCTAATTTCACCTGAAACCCACATAAACATCCTGTTCGATTCCCTCTAAACCGTGATCTGCAACCTTGTCGAAATCCACTTCCCGACCAATTTAAACTGAAATTGATAAGGGGCTTTTAGTCTAATTCGTCATTCGAAGCTACCCACAAGTTTAATTTGATTATCATTGGCAATTACTCATAAATCGTATACCTTCGACTGCGGCTTGTTGTTCGTGTGTTCTTATCATCATCTCAAATCAAAAAGGGTAATTAGATACACCTAAACACTCGTATTTACATGTTAAAGAAAAGCCTAATGACGATTAACACTTACAGAATCGAATTGATCTTCAATTTGTATCAAATCGTTCTAGGGTTTATATGGATTTGGGGGTATCTATTTGTTTATGTTTTTAAGATTTTAGAACTAGGTTATAGGCCAGGACTTTGGTTCACCGGTTAGTCATTCACATCACCACTTTAAGGTCCCGGGGTCGAACCCGGGCACCCTCAAACATTTATTAAAGGCTTTTCAACCTTAAATTAATTATAAAAAATCTTTAGTAAATATAAAAAATGGTTTTTGTAAACTTTAAATATTATTAAAAATGCCAAATAATTTTCTGTAATTTTTCTAAATTTAAATAATTGAATATTTTTTTA
Source organism: Flaveria trinervia (assembly GCA_025506515.1). Taxonomy (NCBI): domain Eukaryota; kingdom Viridiplantae; phylum Streptophyta; class Magnoliopsida; order Asterales; family Asteraceae; genus Flaveria; species Flaveria trinervia. The sequence continues at coordinate 46,024,163 of CM046456.1, forward strand.
ATAAAACAAAGGTTATTCTTGGATTATTTCTATTAAACTGTATTTTTAAATAATAATTAATAAATTATTATAGGTCCAAACATTACCTGTAAACTATTATCGTTTAAATCATGATTATTTCAAATATTTATTTAAATTTTATGTTATAACATTACTAGTTATTATAAATGGGTTAATTTTCTCTATATTAAAAGACGTAAATGGTATATTTATTATCATATATTTAACATACTTACAAATATCCCCAAATTCCACTTAAAACCTTAGTCCTTGTTAAATCGTTAAACTTATCATTAGACTTAATCTTGTAAATATATATATATATATAATATATATATATATTATATATATATATATATATATATATGTGTGTGTGTGTGTGTGTGTGTATGTTTAGGTACCTTGTGAAGGATTACGTTGGAACGTCGATTATTATTCTTATTCTGACTAATTATTTTATCAAACATATTATTTCTTATTTGAGACTTATGGTTGGTGTGTGACATGTTGTTCTACATCTACCGTGATCTTTTTATTGTTTAATGTCATATTTGAGGGCTGTGATAGTGACCATAAATGCACTTAAGCTCGAAAGACTGGTTCTACTTCTGTTGTAGCCTACTTTTCGTGTCTATTTTTATGATGTTGATGGGCTATTGTCATCTAAACTCAGTGGTAGTTTATTATGTTGCGTGTGGGATTTGTTTAATTGTCGATTGATAGGCGATGATAAAAGACAAAAGGATGTTGTATTTGTTGTTCTGACGTGATAAATGAATGTTTGCAACCACAATGAACGATCATCATGGAGCCTCAAAATCCACAATTATATATCTTGTTTTTGTCACTGTTGATGTAAACACGTGCATCAATTTGGTCTTTGTCAAAAGGATGTTATTGAACAACCACATCTGGAGGCTATGACCTTTACGACTTTAATATCTTTAGTATTTTTAGGGGGTTTTTCCAATGTTTAGTTGATGATCGATGTTTATAACCTATATGTCAATTTGGCAACGGAATGAACTCTTGTTTGCAATGCTTATGCATTTGGTACTTGCAATGTTTATGCATTTTGTATAGCTGGGTATAGCATGTATTGTTTTTATGTTCTTGTTGATGATGACGAGTGTCAGCTCATTCAAAACTTTTTTTGTTTGTTGTTTTCATTGTTGTTGAGCACTACTATGACCAGGTTGATGTAGTTGTTGTCATGTATATATGGATTTCATGTGTTGTTTTAGATATACTTATGATGTATACTATTGTTCAATGTCATGTTTGAGGGCTGTGATAGTGAGACTAAATGGGTTGAACCTGAAAGACTTACTCTACCTATGTTGTGTCTTAATTCTGGTGTTCATGGTTATGATGTTGACGGCTTGTAATCTAAACTCAGTGGTGGTTTATCATATTGAACTTGAGACTAATTTATTTTAGTTGATCGGCAATGGAGAAAAATAAAAGGATGTTGTGTTTGTTTTTCTAGCATGAGAACGAGTGTTACAGCCATAGCGAACCACCTTCTCCGAATCTCTAAATCCATAGTAATATATGTTGCTTTTGTCATTGTTGGTTTAAACACGCACATTGATTTGGTCGTTGTTGAATCATAACACATGAGTTTCTTTCCGCAACGCAAGAAGGGAAAACACTCTAGTTGTTTTTAAAAATATATTGAGTAAATTGAAATTACAAAACTTTCTCTAAAAGTGTTTATTTGACCTCGACATATGAAGTTTGGGCTTGAACTCGTTTATTCAACGATCTATAATATCAACACAACTACTCAAGCACATTAAAGCTCAGCTTGATGTTAGCTTTTTGTTAACTGATTCGAAGTAGTTCACAAGTTAGGTTCACTTGTTTACACCCTAACACTACACACATATTTATCAATTCAATAGATTTTTAATTATAATTTTTATGTAATAATATTGAAACTATACTAATAAAAGAAAAAACAACTAAAACAAAGTAAATATAGTTAAGAGACAATAATTTGAAAATACTTTAAAAGTATATAATGTAACAAATAAAGGTATGTTAAATAAAAAACGTTAAAAAGAAAATAGTAATTTTTTTACAAAGTTGAATGGAGTACAACATGTAAAGGTATGTGTTAATAAGGTATGTACAGGAACAACTTAGAAAATAATAATATTTTAGTCTCCATTACTTGAATAAACTTAGTTAAGGGACTTTACTTATTGTATGTGTAATATAAATGTTGGACCAAAAGAACCAATGAGCCAAGATCAGAAAACCTCTAAGTCCCACATGGTATCACAACAACTGCTGAAAGACTCATCAGCAGTTTGACAAGTGCTGAGGACTTCAACAGCTGAAGATCAAGTGCTGAAGACTTCAACAGCTGAAGAACTAAAGTGCTGAAGTACAACAGCTGAAGAACACAAGTGCTGAAGCTGAAAGACTAAAGTGCTGAAGTACAACAGCTGAAGAACATAAGTGCTGAAGCTGAAAGACCGAAGTACTGAAGTACAACAGCTGAAGAGTTTACAAGTGCTGAAGATCAACAACTGATGTACAAAGTCTGAAGACAAAGACTGAAGACATCAGCTGATGATATCTACTGAAGTCATCAGCTGATGAAACACCTGAAGGTCAAAGTCTGAAGATCAAGTACTGAAGCCTCAGTAGTTTGTCACAACTGCTGAAGAGTACTTCTTCAGTAGTTGTGATATCAGTAGTTTTATATTTCTATGTTTCAGTAGTTTTGTAAAACGACTGAAGAGCTTGTTCTTCAGTCGTTGTAGTTTCAGTAGTTTTATATTTTGTACTTAACACCCTGATATGTTCTCAGTAGTTGTGAACATTTCACTAGTTTGTTAAGAGTTAGTTATTTTTGTATTAGATCTGCCAGTTGTCACTTTCCGTGATAACAGCAGTGACTGTTGCACTCTATATAAGGAGTGACAACCTATTGTAATAAGATGAATGAATGACGGAAATGAAATGAATGATTTGATTAGAAACATTCCATATCTATGAACATTCCTTGAATCAGAAATATATGCTCTCGCTATAACCGTATGTGCTCTTAATGCATACAAGCATCGACTTCTTGCTAGAATTCGTCTAATTCCTGTTCGTATTCCGCTGCTTTGAACCCTAATACATCAAACTTGTGATCGCTGATCCTGTCAAATGGTATCAGAGCAGGTTAATCATTGATCGATCTAATAATTGATCATTGAAACTGCTATTCAAGATCTAAGTTTGATTGAATTAGCTTTTGTTTTTGCAAGAAACGGTTATAGAGATTGAATTTTCTGTATTTCTGGTCATTCATCCTGAGATCTTTTCCTGGTTTTCATTGAGTGTGTTGTGGTCTGTGTAAAACTTTTAAAAGCTTGAACTAAATTGTTTCTGAACTGAAAATGACTACTCCCTCCAATGATCCTCACAATACTGGTTCCTCAACCAAGCCACCAATGCTGGTTAGGAATGAGTATAACATATGGCAAAGACGAATGCTCCATCACCTGTCTGTTAACAGCACAGGTTGTTGGACATCAGTGGTACATGGTCCACACAAGCCTATAGTGAATAACCCGGAAACCAATCAAATGGTTCCGAAGAGGAGGGAGCAATACTCAGATGAGGATAAGAAGTTGCTTGAAATTGATGCAAAAGCCCATGGAATTCTGGCCATGGCACTACCAATGAAATCTATTCTGGGCTAATGCATCATGAAACTGCCCATGACCTCTGGATGCTTTGAAAGAACAATTTGGAGGAACAGATGAGGTCTTGGCAAATAATAGAGAAATCCTCGCCCAACAATATGAGACATTTTCTCATAGAAAGGGTGAGACACTGACTCAACAATATGAGCGGTTCTCTTGTTTGATCTCTGAATTAAAAATGGTTAAACTTGAGTACAAATATCCAGATGAATAACAGATTTCTCAGATCACTGCCTGAGAGATGGGACACATATACTATTGTCCTACGCTCCAGTGCAAGTTTGAACAAACTATCTCTCACCCAACTCCATAGGAAACTGCTCACGTTTGAGAGAGAGATAGAACAGAAGAGAAAGTTGTCTTCATCTGGAAAGCTCACTGAAGACTTTGTACCAGGCAACACTGCCTTGGTGGGTCATGAGTCAGAATATGCTTCATCTGAATGCCAGTATGATGAGCATATTAATTTCTCTTCAAACACTTCTGATTCTGCATTTGTGAGTATTGATGGTCAGTTTACTGGGTGTAATAATGATAATCTATGCTTCATTATGGATGATCTCAAGGGGATTGCTGATGATGACTTAGAAGAGATGGATATTTTGAGCCAAATGGCCCTGATAAATATCAGATCTCAGAAGTTCTATAAAAGAACTGGAAGAAAATTCCCAGGACTCTCTAGCAAAACCAAAGTTGGTTTTGACAAGAGCAAGTTGAGGTGTCACAAATGCCAAAGGCTTGGACACTTTGCAAGAGAGTGTAGATCAACTGGATCTAACTCCACTGCACCCTTTGTGACTTTCCTGGCAATAGTCAACAACACAGAGGGCAACATCCTGTCACTTCTAGTCATCATCCTCAACAACAATCTCCGGCATATTTTGTTCCTCAGGGTCAAATACCATATCCGTACCCTTGTTATTACATGCCACAGTCAAATCAAGTTCAAGTTCCTATGGCACCACAACCTCATGCCCTACCAGAACCTCAGCCATCCCAATCTCATCAACAAACTCAACCTCAACAACACAGCTTCTTCACCCCAGGAGTTGTTGACTGGAGCAGTTTACCAGATGACATGTCTGGTCATGACCAACTGTTCTCAGGTGCTGGTCAACATGGTGGTGACAGTCCTTTTGGGAATCTAGCTCTTATGGCTTTGGAGTCTGCTGATACTTCATTTTCTAATGCCTCCATACCTCAGGTATCACAGGTATCCTCTGAGGCAAAAGCCAAATGTATTCTGAACCATGCATAGCAGCATTTGCTTCCATTAGAGAAGCAAATGTAGCTCTAACTAATAAGAACATTGAGTTAGAACAAATAATTTCCAAAAACAAAGCTGAGTTTGAGTCTGTGCTTAAAGATAAAAATGATGAGATTTATAAACTGAATTGCCAATAATTGATGATAAGGCTAGAGAAGAGGTACTCTAGAGAAGTACAAAGATCTCAAAGAAACCCTTGCAGTTACCCAGGTAGAGTATGATAGATGGGTACAATCATGCAAAGGTTTTGAAATGCTTCTTAGTAAGCAATCTGCTTCAAATGTGAAGTTTGGAATTGGTTACAATCACATTGCTCCACCTACAGATTTTACTCCAAGAGCAGAGTAGAATCTGAGGGTGAGAGTGATAACCAATCCATCACATCATGTGATCTACCTCTGATACAGCACAATCAGAAGTAGCAGTCAGCATCAAGCCCTCTGTGAACCTATCAGCTGATGTTGATGGTTCAAATACTGACACTCACATGATTAATGAGTTGATCAACTCAGGAGTTAATTCTGAAGGTCCTGAAAGGACTAGAGAGCAGGATCTAACACCTGAAGTTCAAACTTCAACTGCTGTCAGTACTGAAGAGAAGAAAACTGACAGCAGAAAGAGTTTGAAGACCACTAAAGAGGCAGTCAAGAAAGCAAACAATGCTTCCAAAGCATTGAAGAACAACCTTCAGTTGCTTCACTCTCTTTAGTTGATGATCAACCTAAGATGAAGAAGAAACCATGTGAAGTATATGGTTTGTTCAATCATCTTACAGATGATTGTTGGTACAAAAGAGGTTCCAAACTCAAACAAAAAGAAGAAATTAAAGAGAAAATGGTAAAAATGAAAACTGAGTTTGAGACCACATTTGTATCAGCAACATCAAATCCTGTAACCCTTAAGTCCTCAAAGAAATCCAAAAAGGAAGGGGTTAAACAGGTGACAGCTGAGAGTGCTCAGAAGAAGAAGGAAACATAGGAACTTATCAAACTCCACTGGCAATGTGTCTGATGAGCTGAAAGCTTTATCACAAAATCAGACACAACTGGTTATGATGGTTCAACATCTGTTGGGTAGAGTTAACCAACTAGATGCTCCTATGTTGAAACCACAGAAAAGGAGATCCAAGCCAAAGGACTCCTCTTCTACACCATCTTCTTCCTCTCAAGCTGTTGTTTCAAATACCTGTTAGTTTACCATCTATTGATGAGACCAGGCCCAAAACCAAAAAGGTTTGGGTCTCTAAAACTAACTGATTGTTTATTTTGCAGGGTTCTTCAACATGCCAAAGTAGCATCTGGTATGTAGACAGTGGGGGATCTATGCACATGACTGGGAACAGCTCTCTTCTTCATGACTACTCTCAAGGAAAGAAGGGATTTGTTTCTTTTGGCAATGATGCTAGGGTTACATCATTGGTAAGGGTTTTGTCCCCAATGGAGAAATCAAATTTGATGATGTTAATCATGTGGAAAATCTCAAGTACAATCTCTTGAGTGTCCAAATGTGTGATAAAGGCCATGTTGCTCTTCTCACCAGTCAAAACTGTAGGATTCTGTCATCCAAAGTTTTGCACTTGATTGACAAGGTGTTGGATGATCACACTCTCTTGAAAGCCAACAGAACAGGAAGAGTGTATGCCTTAGATCTTTCTAAGAAAATAGATCTCAAAGGCAATCCTTGCCTATTTTCCAAAGCCTCTTCTCAAGAATCTAACTGTGGCACAGAAGGCTTGGTCATGTTAATCTCAAAAACATGAATCAGCTTACCCACAATAGTTTAGTCAGAGGCTTACCAATAAAGGAGTTCCACTGTGATGAAACCTGCACTGCTTGTTTAAAAGGAAAACAGCACAAAGTCTCATTCCCTCCTATTGAAGTGCCTAAGTCCACTGCCTGCTTGCAATTACTTCATATGGATCTATTTGGTCCTGTGAGAGTAATGAGCATGGCAAAGAAGAAATACTGTCTGGTAATTGTGGATGATTACTCCAGATTTGTATGGACTTTCTTTCTACATTCAAAGGATGAGGCTGCTCAGAAGATTATTCACTTTGTGTTGTATATTGAGAAGCAGTATTCCCTTCCGTCAAGTGTATTAGGAGTGACAATGGAACTGAGTTCAGAAATCATACACTTGATGACTTCTATCTTTCAAAGGGAATCAAAAGCAGTTTAGCATCCCAAGGACTCCAGAACAAAATGGGGTAGTGGAGAAAGAAGAACAGGACCCTCATTGAAGCTGCAAGGTCCATGCTGGCTGACTCAGGTTTGCCACTGACCTTTTGGGCTGAAGCTGTCAACACAGCTTGCTATGTGCAAAATAGAGTTTTAGTAAATCAGAGGTTGATGAAGACTCCATATGAAGTTCTCCATCATTTGGCTCCTCTGATTTCATTTTTCAAAGCATTTGGGTGTCCCTGTTTTATTCTCAACACAAAGGATCAACTCTAAAATTTGATCCTAAGGTGGATGCAGGGTATTTTGTTGGTTATTCATCTACTTGCAAGGCATACAGAGTCTACAACTGCAGAACAAAGATGGTTGAAGAAACTCTACATGTTAAGTTCAATGAATCTCCAAAGGACAATTCCACAAAGCCCTGTGGAGTTATTTGATTTGACATACTGCATATGTTCCTTGTCAAACTCCTGCTGTTGCTCCTGTCAACAGTTCACCACTGGTGGTACTCTGATGATGATGATGATTGCAGTACTCACCTCTTTAGGTTTAGTGATCAGCTGCCTGATTCAGCTAGACCTGTGTTCCTGTAGCTCCAGTAGCACCATCCACAACAAATGCTGATGAGATCTCTTCGAATTCACTTCCTTTGAATTGCCATCTCTGATTGGTTTCAAGGAAATGATTCACCATCACCATCTGTACTGCTGAGCCTGCTACAAACACTTGCACAGATCTCATTGTGTATCAAGATCTGAAGAATCACCCTATGTCTCAAATCATTGGTGATATCACTGCTGGAGTATCAACAAGAAGTCAATTGTCAAATTTCTGCTTCTATGCTCTCTTCATCAGTCAGCAAGAGCCAAAGAATTATCACATTGCTTTAAAGGACAATGGATGGGTTGATGCCATGCAGCTTGAGCTTCTTCAGTTCAAGAAACAGCAAGTGTGGGAACTGGTTCCTCTACCTCCAGGTAAGTGTGCAATAGGCACTAAATGGGTGTTTAGGAAAAAACTGATGAAAATGGCTTATTGTTAAGAACAAGGCCAGACTGGTTGTTCAGGGGTTGCACAAGAAGAAGGTATTGATTATGATGAACCTTTGCCCCTGTAGCCAGACCGGAAGCAATTCGATTCTTTTAGCTTATGCTGCTGCTATCAAAACCTTAAGTTTTTCAAATGGATGTCAAAAGTGCTTTTTGTATGGAAAAATTAAAGAAGAGGTTTATGTATGTCAACTCCAGGCTTTGAGGACAATAAACATCCTAATTGGGTGTATAAGCTTGATAAGGCTCTTTATGGGTTAAAACAAGCTCCTAGAGCCTGGTATGAGACATTATCAAACTTTCTCTGGAAAACAATTTCACCGAGGCTCCATAGATAAGACTTTTTCATTAAGAAAGCTGGGCAGCATAATCTACTTGTTCAATTATGTAGATATATCATTTTTGCATCCTCTGATCTAAAGTTGTGTGATGCCTTTACAAAGTTGATGCAACAGAAGTTTGAAATGAGTGCCATGGGAGAATTATAGTTCTTTCGGGGTTGCAAATCAACAAAAAGGCTGATGGAATTTTCATTCATCAGTCCAAATACACAAAAGATCTTTTGCAAAAGTTTGATTTACAAAACTGTAAGCCTGTTCTACCCCCATGTGCAGCACCACACAACTGGATACAGATCAGAAAGGTAAAGTGGTTGATGAAACACTTTACAGATGTATGATTGGGTCCTTGATGTTTAACAGCTTCTAGACCAGATATTATGTTTGCTACATGTGTTTGTGCTAGATTTCAGGCTGCACCTAAAGAGTCTCATCTGATTGCAGTCAAGAGGATCTTTAGATATCTGCAAGGCACTCCATCTCTAGGTTTATGGTATTCTACTGGACATTCTGGTAAATTAGTTGCTTTTTCTGACAGTGACTATGCAGGGTGTAAGTGAACAGGAAATCAACTTCTGGTGGATGTCAATTCCTAGGCAACTGCTTGATTTCTTAGCAGAGCAAGAAACAGACCTCAGTTGCTACATCAACTGCTGAAGCAGAGTACATTGCTGCAAGTGCACCTCTCAGGTACTCTGGCTTCAGAACCAACTTTGGATTATGGCATTACAGAGACTAAGACTCCATTGTTAATGGATAGTGCTTCAGCTCTTTGCATTGTCAAAAATCCATTCCAGCACTCTAGGACCAAACATATAGAGATCAGACATCATTTTGTAAGGGATTGTTTTGAAAAAGGTCTGATTGATCCTAAGTTTGTGCCTAGTGCTGATGAGCTTGCAGACATTTTTACTAAGCCTTTGGATAGTTCAACTTTCCAAACCTGGTGTTAAGGCTTGGTATGCTGCACCTAGAATAAGTGACAACTACTGATGATCTTCGTAATAAGTACTGATGATCATTAGTAACTATGTCACATATAAGTACTGATGAGCTCGTTTACCCTCAGCAATTTTATAACTACTGAAGGGTAAATGTCTCCCAAGTACTGAAGTACTTCATTGTTCTAAACTACTGATGTAGTTACAACTACTGATGCAGCTACAACTACTGCAATCAGTAAAAACAGATAAGTACTGATGTCCCTATGAAATGACTGAAATCAGCCAAAAAGGCTGATGAATGTGTTGAGGACAGTATGAAACAGCTGAAAAGCTAAGAATTGACGAAAACAGCTGAACAGAAATTTCTCTTCAGTCGTTGGTACAACTGCTGTTTCATTCTAAACAACTGAAGCAAAACCATGTCTTCAGTAGTTTTATAACTACTGATGACTAATACCAAGTCTTCAGTTGTTTACAACAGCTGATGACAAAACCACTGTCTTCAGTAGTTTCATAACTACTGATGCCAAACACCATGTCTTCAGCTGTTTCATCATCTGAAGTCAAAACCACGGTCTTCAGTAGTTTTCTAACTACTGATGCCTAACACCACGACTTCAGCTGTTTCAACGTCTGAAAGGATAATACCATGTCAACGGTCGTTTAAACTACTGATGACTAACACCACATCCTTCAGTCGTTTTCTTACCCGTACCCTATAAATATCCCTGACCTAGCTCTCAATGCTTCATCTTCTTCAAACCTAACGTTCCTCTCCAAAACTTCCCTCTTCTCAATGGCGTCCATGCAAATTAAACCGCGACACAATTGTGTTGCCTACCTCAACTAAATCGCCTATCTGGACTAAGTTCGATACTGCTATCGATCTTATGGTTCAGTCCCAATACCATACGGCATTTCTACTGAATCCCATACTACATGCCGAATCCCTTCAACATTTTGGATGAACGTTACTATTACCACTGGGGAGAACAACACACCATCTCTCCAGTCGGTCGCAAACAACAAAGAAGTAGTCATCACTCCTGCAATAATCCGCAAATTCTTCATCTGACTGATGCTAGTTCTCCTGCTGGATATCCGAAGGGCACCACAGATCTATCCTTTGCCCAACATGGATATCAAGGCGATCTCAGTGCCTCCACTATCTGAAGAAACACTTTAATGATACTGAGCGCCTAATCTTTCACATGGTGAATGTATGTTTGGCCCTAAGACGTCGTCTTGGGATCAAATGTCGACAAAATGGCAGCAGGTAATGTATTCTATTCTTGAGCAACAACCACTAAACTTTCAGAAATAATATTTGGAGCTCAAGACATGGCTCAAAAACTAACTGCCAACGTTGGATACTATATCCACGGTTCATAATGGCCATCATTACAAACCAGCTTAATGCTGAGGGACTTGTTGGCTTGGGAGTCCCTGCTACGGCTGTTCTGCCGGAAGTATACTCCCGGCACAACTCTGACCAGACACTAAAATGGCTGCCAAGCTGCGAAAACCCACGCAGCTGGAACCCACAGCCACCACCTCCAAATCAAAAGTCCCCACCAACCACCAAACCACCAAAAAGAAACCCAAAACGGCTACTCAGGGAATTGAGTCCCCTGAGGATGCCCCTGCAACACAAACGCAGGATATATCCACTAGTCCAAACCCCTAGTGGATACAATGACTCTTCCAGCCATAGCCGCTCAGGCTTCCTCTCAACAGGAGCCTGCAGCAAACACACAAGGGGTACCTACATATCTGGAATCTTCCTCACTTGAGGGGATTGCCATTGAAGAGCACCAACCTCCCCAGGTGCACACTGCTTCTATCCCTTCACCCCAAACAACCGTCCCTCACAGCCCAACTTTAATAGTTGCACAAGTGCTGACTCAACTGCACTCCTCACCCCCTCCCCAGAAACCACTTACTACTGGGAACACCTCTACAATTGAGGGGAGGAACACAGTGCACTTGAGAACCCACAGCACAGGGGTTTACCACTTCTATCCCTGGTGTAGACAAGGAGCTTATAAATATCTAGTGAGGCTGCCACCTCCTCTGACTCAGCACATGATCAGAATGAGGCTGGTAAAATTGCTAAGACCTCACTAGAGGCAACAGCTGATGATGGACACTGTCCTGAGGCTGGAAGTCCCCAGTACCAAGCACAAGGGGCACATGCACCAACTGGTCTACACCCAGTGCATGTAAATCCTGCTCTAAGCAGGAGGTCAGATGATTCAGCTTCGGCTGATGATGACCTGGGCTTTTCTATGATGTTCTTGCCCAGAACACAATCCTTGAAGAGAAAGTCAGTAGGCTGCAAAACCTACTTGACCACTCTCCCAAGGAGAAAGACCATCTGCCTCTACCACCCACAGATGGCACCTTCACTTGAAGGTTCCCCAAACACTGAGCCACTCCAAACTCAACCACCTGCCTCTGCTTCAGGCCCTACTTCTCAGGAACAGACCCTCCTGAGCAAATAGGTGCTGTACTTCAAAATTCCCTCCCTCTCATCACACCCATAATCACTGATATTGTGACTAAAGCCATTGATGAGAGGCTTTCCTCAACTTTACAACCTTTGATGATGCTGCTGTACAAAAGACTCTTTCTGCGGTACAAACCCCTTCCTCCAATGCATCCAAAAAGGGGAGAGAATACTGCAGTGAAAGAAAAGAAGAGGAAAAGAACAGAGAAAGAAGAGAAGCAAGCCCAGGAGGAGAGAAAGAAAAGCAACCTCTGCTCACTTACAAGCGAAAGAAAAGTGCTGATGATCATACTGCTGAAGACAAATCCTTGGAAGAGCTGGTAAAAGAACTGACACTACACACAGCCGATCCATGGATAAAATAATTGAACAACTCTTCAGGCAGGGGTTGACACAGCCACACTGGATAGTGAGATCAGAAGGTTGGAAGTGCAAGAGATATAAACCCGATGGGCAGGGTATGATGCTCTGGAAAAAGAGAGATTGGAAATAATGATCCGCTTTATTGCAAAATACTTAGGAAGATCGTTAATGGAGATTCGCACATGGACCAGGGACAGTATTCTGGCTATAGCCACCAGAATATGTCTGTCTGAGCAATTCAACAAAGGGATTATTGTGGAAGCCCTTGATGAGGCTGGGGCTGGTAAAAGGTTAGAGATGGCCTAAACTCACAAAGGCGAAAAACTACAAAGATGCTGGATCAACCTTCCCTTCCACCCACTCAAACAGATCCTATCCCTCAAATCTCCCAACCAATCTCTAAGCCAAAATCCAAACATCCTCATTCTTCAAAACCAATTCCTTCACCAACCCAACCATCATCCAGTGATGCACCCAAAAGGAGGAGAAGGGTGCTGAGGATGGAAGAAGAAGAAGGCGAAGGGAGGATGAAGATGATAGTTTGCCACTCTCTGCTGTTCTAAAGCTGCCAAAACCCCGAAGTCAACCCATGATCACACCTGACTCTCAAAGGGAAATGGTCAGAGTCAAGATAGAAGAAGAAGAACAGCAGAAACAGCACGATGAGCAACTGTTGAAGATGGTGACAAGGAATTCCTCAGTCATCATCTATTCAAGCCATGAAAGGGCATGCTCAAAGGCTGTACACTCTCAGGCACACTTTTCAGTATTAGAAGGAGAGAGTGAGAGTATGGCCGGACCCAGGGTGAGTTCTAGAATCCATAAAAGAACTATTCCTCACAGATACAATGGCCAGGTACGAAAAACAATAGATTCTACCATCATGTTGGCCATTGTAGTCTCACCTTGGGAAATCATTGATGAATTCAAGAAAGCTCACCAAGCAAAGAAGACCCCTCAAGCTTTACTAGAAAACAAGATGATAAAGAAGGGGTTGCTATATAAAAGCTTGAAGACATCCAGAAGAATGAGCTCCAGTTACTCTTGAAGGCAACCATCCTGATGAAATTGTATATAGGGAGGTAACTACGGTGGAGCTGAAAAATGGCAAGACCATGAAGTACTTATCAGAGTACTATGGTCCAGAGTTCTTCTTCGAAGGAGAGTAGAAGAACTCTCTCAGGAGGAACAAGTTGTTCTCCTTGAGGCCTATGTTCGAGAGTCATACAGACTCATTATGGGGAAGTAAATCTCATGAATGGGATAACAACTCTGTGTCCAGTTCCCCAAAACAGAGTTCCCATTCATACTCTGCCAAACAAATATCTGAGATTTCTTCCCAGGCGGAGCTTACATGGGTCATCTTCTCTACTGATCAAGAAGGAAAAAGACCAACATTTTGCCAACAATAAGTGGGACACTAAATAATTTAGAGGTTTTGGCTGCATTGGTTCAGGGGGAGTTTGTTGGACCAAAAGAACCAATGAGCCAAGATCAGAAAACCTCTAAGTCCCACATGTGTATCACAACAACTGCTGAAAGATCATCAGCAGTTTGACAAGTGCTGAAGACTTCAACAGCTGAAGATCAAGTGCTGAAGACTTCAACAGCTGAAGAACTAAAGTGCTGAAGTACAACAGCTGAAGAACACAAGTGCTGAAGCTGAAAGACTAAAGTGCTGAAGTACAACAGCTGAAGAACACAGTGCTGAAGCTGAAAGACCGAAGTACTGAAGTACAACAGCTGAAGAGTTTACAAGTGCTGAAGATCAACAACTGATGTACAAAGTCTGAAGACAAAGACTGAAGACATCAGCTGATGATATCTACTGAAGTCATCAGCTGATGAAACACCTGAAGGTCAAAGTCTGAAGATCAAGTACTGAAGCCTCAGTAGTTGTCACAACTGCTGAAGAGTACTTCTTCAGTAGTTGTGATATCAGTAGTTTGATATTCTATGTTTTAGTAGTTTTGTAAAACGACTGAAGAGCTGTTCTTCAGTCGTTGTAGTTTCAGTAGATTAGATTTATATTTTGTACTAACACCCTGATATGTCTCAGTAGTTGTGAACATTCAGTAGTTTGTTAAGAGTTAGTTATTTTTGTATTAGATCTGCCAGTTGTCATTCCGTGATAACAGCAGTTGACTGTGTTGCATCTATATAAGGAGTGAAACTATTGTAATAAGATGAAGAATGACGGAATGAAATGAATGATTTGATTAGAAACATTCCATATCTATGAACATTCCTTGAATCAGAAATATATTCTCTCGCTATAACCGTATGTGCTCTTAATGCATACAAGCATCGACTTCTTGCTACAATTGTCTAATTCCTGTTCGTATTCCGCTGCTTTGAACCCTAATACATCAAACTTGTGATCGTTGATCCTGTCAATAAATAACACAAAGGACAGGTCGAGTGGCTACAAGGAATTTTAGGGCATTTAGAACTTGGCTACCAATATTTAGTAATTTACACAAAAGCCCTTACATAATTTCAAGCAAACTTTTTTGTTTCACGGTATCATGTGTCAAATAGATGAGGTAGAGAGAAATCAAACTCCTTTGCTTGGCTAAGCTTCTCGATGGCAAGTTCTAGACACCACATCCTGGTCGTTCATTTCCATATCATTATTCCAACCCTATTTTCCTTTTAGATATCGTCAACTGATTTTATTCAAGCTACGTGTTGCCTAGGATCGTTGGATGTGAACACTTGCTTGCTTTTGTCTCGAGGAATCTTGATATTACTAGATTTTGTAAGTGCATATGGCAAGGTGATATTTCGGTTACATCGCTATGTTAAATGGTATTGATCTTGGATCTTCATCCAAATGTTATAAGAATACAATACATGAACACTTAGGCTTCTATAAACATCTAATGTAGATGAATGCTCAAAAGCTTACAAATCCGGCAAACCAAATATAATTTGGTTGCTATATTATTTGAAAAATTATGATAAATGTTGGATACATTATATTAAGAGTGAATTATTGTTTCTTTCTTATGGCTTGGTGATATTTTTCATTTTCATTTAAAAAGATTTTTCTTATATTTGGATCCCTTAGGTTTGAAAAAGTTATCATTTTCATCTAAAAACATGAAATTTGTATAAGAGATTTATCAACAACATGTAAACATAAATTAGGATTTCATTTTTACAAGAAAATTTATGTAAGTACCCTTTTGACGATGATTGATTAACATTTAAAACAATGGAGTTAACATTTTGGATAAAAATGACAACTTTTTTTTTCAAATGTTGGGAAGTTAAATGCAATAAAATGTATTTTTGGATGAAAACAACAAATGTAAACAAATCAAAAGAAAGAAAATGACAATTCACTATAAGTTTAATAAAAGAGGAATTAAAAAAAGTGTGTTGTAAGTGGTATATACAGACCTTACTACTTGCACCCATTTTGTATCCGGAGATGTACAATATGCACATACCAATCTCATTATACTCTATTTTAAAAGAGAAGGGGAAGGACTAATAATACTTGAAATCCTCACCGTTTGTTTTGACATCTGTTTGTGCCTTATATAGAAGCGAGGGCCAGAGAAATTGATCAGCAACCCATCCACATCACAGGAAGAGGTACCCTTTCTGCCGGAGTTGGTGATGGCCTTTCTGCCGCAGATAGTGATGGCCTTCAAGTTTATGGGTATATACCGTTTTTAAGAGCGATTTGTATATCGTAGCTTTTCTTGACCTTATTTATAAAAAAGGGTATGTTTCATTTCATGTTATCTCTCTACTCTTATAAATAAAAAAGGGTATGTTTCATCTGTAAGTGTTGCTTCCATGCGTGATTTATGCAATTTTATGTGGTTGAAGAAAAGGTTTATCTGTAATTCAAGAAAGCAAGTTCTTTTGTATCATTAGGCTAATGAATATTACAAGGTTGTTTAACAAGAACATGGATGCGATGGTGTGCATTTTGGCAAGGATTTAATTTTATGTTTAGTTTTGGATGATTAAACGAACGACAAGGTTGATCTTTAGAGTTTAGAGTATATGTTGTTTATAGGTTCTATAAGATCTATAGATTTCTAGGGTCATACCTGGTATGCGTTTGCCTTATGATTGTTAATAATGTGTTTCGGGATGTTTGATTGGATCTACTAGAAAGGGATTGCCTTTTGGAATGTAGCTTTGTAGTTGTGGGATGTTTTCTTGAATCCATGTTGGTATTGTCGAGTCTAGATGGTTCCTGCATGTGTTTGTTTCTTCTATTTGATATTTGATATTAGCTTTTATACTTTAAATATCATAGTGAGAAATAGTAATTTTACCAAGTATAATCTTCATCACTGGCTACGATGGAATTGACAATAGTAGTTTGCCGATTAGATCCTAATCGTTACCGGACTACATCACATTAACTAGAAAAGGTTAGCTTTTTTGCTTTGTAGTATATGTTTTGATTCAACTTAATTTGCAATTATTCAAAGATAAATGTCTTCAGTTTGTCAAATGGGTTATGAATTCTTATGACAAAAGGTTAGTTCACTAACCAAAAGATAATTTGTCTTTCTTTACTTGTATTATGGAGATTACTTATATGAGATTCAATGATTATAATGTTATATCTTCCTATGTTAAAAAGTAAATATTATAATAAATGAAATAGGTAAGTACGTACGTGTTAAATATATTTAAGAGTTTCTTAAAATATTAGGTATTTATATTTTTAGTGCTCTAAAGACATCTTAGTTTAATTTTGCTCATTGATGCTAAAAGACTGGAGTTGCAACTAACATATGTACTTTTTCTTGATTCAAAGTTACAAATTAGGAGGGAGTCTAAGGAAATGAAACAGCTAACCAGGATAAATCAAAGGTAATGATATTTTTACATCATCATGTATGGAAAATTCCTCACAATTAAAGATCCACTTTCTCTATGAACCAAATTAAAGGAAAGATATGACCATTAAAAAATGGTAATATTGCCAAGCTCGTATGAATGGCTCTACTTATTGTTGCAACAACAATATTGTGGAAAGGGTTTCACTAAATACTGCTTTAATATCGTGTTTACTTGTATCCGAGCAAA